>BLKR01002664.1:0-184032 GCA_011170035.1 Teleogryllus occipitalis
ATATATATATATATATATATATATATATATATATATATATATATATATATATATATATATATATATAAGAAAAATTAACTTTCAGCAGGTTTTCAAAAATCAAAATAATAAATCGAAATGACGTATGTCTGATGTAAATTTTAGCACTATCCGTACAGAAACTTTGAATTTGAAATTTGGAGCAATTTTTTGAGCAAAAGTTTGTGCATTTGTGAATATGCTCAATTTTGTGCTAACTTTCACTGAACACTTTTGAATTTTCGAGATGCATGATAATAAAATTTTTCAAACACTTGTACTTACCAATTCAATAACGAATAAAAATGCCATAATGTAAATATTACCAATATGAGCGTTATATAAAAATGTCACATTGTGAAATTTCCGAAAAATCTAAAGAACTGATCATAATGACAATGTCGTGTTATTGAGTGGATGTAACACTATCCATACAAAACGTTTAAAGAAAACATTTGGAGACATTTTTGAGAAGATCTTGTTTTTAAAATCGTCTGTATTTCTCGCAACATTACTAAACAATTATTCATATTTTGAAAAAATGTCTGTTCTCATTTAAAGATCCAGGTTTGAAAAATAGATTTTATTCAGAGGAAAAATCATTATCACATTTACCTTTGTAGTTGTAGGAAGACCCCGAAACAATTTTGCAATTTTCAAAAATTCAGCTCGTTCAAAGAAAATTAGACCTGGACCATATTTTAAGCGTCGTTGAAGCTATCCGAGTACAAAGCTTAATAAAAAATGAGTCTTTTTTAGACTAATCTGAAAATATCTTCAGGCTTCATGTAAGGAACCCTCCAAAAAATTAAAACCGTCGTATTCAAGAGTCCGCAACATCTGTCAGAACTATTGGGAAATGTTAATTTTGGTGAAAATGCTGCTAATAGTTTAGCCGCCAGCGTCGTTCAGGAAAGGACATTTTGTCTTAAATCAATTTTTCAATAACAAGCGTCTTTAAAACGTGTATTATAATTATACAATTTTCTATATGCTACATTAAATAGCATAAACTTCCCACGTAAAGTCGTGGTAACTAGGTATATTCTAGGCACTGTCGGATCCCCTGGGTTCCCTAGATTTTCCCACGGAACCAAGAAGTTCGTTTTCTGCATTTACTGCCAGCAATGCTAAATTGCTCCATCCTAATTTACAAATTGTGCGTAGAGCTTAATAGAGCTTCTGAGAGCAATAATTTAATAAAGTAATTATTAACGAGATAGTCAGTAAATCGCCTCGAGACATGATCCCCAACGTCTTCAGGGCACTGACTGCTGATCGTGGCATAGCCCCAGAGGTTCCAACCACAACAGGCAGGATTCTGGCGTTGGGCACTCCATGAAGTTGGGCTGCCAGGGGAATGACTGGCTGATACTGTACCACTTTTTCCTCCCCTGCTCTTAGAAGGTTAGACCAATCCTCGTCGCGGATAGTCACATCGACCACGTGGACTCCCTCCCGTGTTTTTTATTGACAGTTCAGGTTTGAGTCTAACCCTTCGGCAACGGAGAAAGTGGCTTCCGTGGACACCACAGTATCTGATTCACGGAGCATCTTTCCCTCTATAAAGTTATTTTTCTCGTCATGACGATTTATTCTAGCTGGTTTCGTAAAAATGCACTGACCGAGGATGTGATTCTTAGTTTCTACCGCTGTATTGCACTTCCTGCAGTATACATCTTCTGTGGGCCTTCCTCTAGTAAGAGTAGTTTTATTGGCAGCGGTATTTGATCTCAATTGGAGAGCAGTGATAAAAATACCATGTTTCCAAAGATTATAGTCTTTCAAAAAGGCATTTCCAATCGGATCGTTTATATGCGCCTTAACCGCTCTCCCTTGGGATCCCAGCTTCTCCCAGGCGGCTACCTCGTCATCGGCGCATTTCTTCTTATAAGATCTTAAATCTTGTTCAGTATAGGGCCAGTTGAGTCTCAATGCTTTGGCGGTTTTAAATGTCAGTTGGTAGAAACTCGGACAGGAGCTCAGATTTTTCTAGTCGTAACCCTAGGTTCAGCGCTACCCTAGGTACGTGTTAGACGAGCCGCAGCAATCCCAGTCCTCCGTCTCTCTTGGCCAGGTAAAATAAGCCATCTGCAGTACTCATATGCAGGTGTAGGAACTGTTTGACTGCCACTCTGATTTGACAGTCCGCTTCCCTGAGTATCGACATAGATGGCACCGATAAAACTAATTGGTAGAGGTAATGTGGCATTATGTAGGTGTGAAGTAATGCCAATTTCTGAGTGGGCTTTAAATGCGCCTTCTGTAGCCTCGTCACTGCTTCCATCAAATTCGATATGGAAGATTTACATGGGAAGCCGTTCCAGATAGAGTAGTTCACTCCCAAGTATGTTAGGGTATGATCATCACTGACCAGAGGAATTCTCTTCCCCGACCTTTCCAGACAAGGGTCTTCAATGAACCAGGATCGTTCAAAGATTGTAATTTGGAAAGATGAACACTTAGCGACGGACGGATGTCATTCCGAGGGACCCAAGATATTCCACCACAATATCAACCAATTCTTGAGCTCGTGGGGCATCGTTTGCTAACAGCACCAGATCGTCCGCAAATGCTAATACGGACACACTCCTTTCCAATAGCGGGTATTCTGACATGCTATCCAATTTCCCAAGCAAGCACTCCATAATGAGATTAAAAAGGAGTGGGGACAAGGGGTCCCCCTGTTTAACTCCTCTACGAATTGGCACCTCAATGCCTTTCGAGGGGTGCTGAATGACTGTGGAAACGTCGGCATAAGAGTTCATTACCAAATTGGTAAAGGCGTCGGGGATCCCTTTCCTGAACAGAGCCCACCGAATCGCCACGTGAGTAACAGTGTCAAATGCTTTGGATATGTCTGGCACAGCGCTAACACCACCATCTGCTTGGCTCTGTTAGAGGATTGAAAAATCGGTTTTGGGTATGCGGGAAAGTAAAATGGATCTATCATAAATCCTTAAACCTCAGCAAAACCTTTGATCCATATCCATTTGTACATTGCTTTTTACTCTTTTGCCTTGTTGATCGTACGTTAAGATGAGGGCTTGTCCAACGTGGTAAAAGAATGACAATAGTTGATCTTCTCAATTTAATGTTCGTAAAAAAAAGATGAACCTTTTAAACCTTCCAGAGCGAAGAAACAAATATACAAATCTAAACTGAAACAGGAAAGTTAAAATAGATCTGAAAACATTTTAACAGAGTGAAATACAACATTGGCTTTACATTATTTTTACACCGTTGTTACTTCATCTAAAATGAATTCATTAATTATAAATGCAATACGTTTGAAAGCAAAGATACATCTCCACGTGCACAGAATATACTCTAAATGTGTAACACGCAAGTGCCGACGGTCACGCAATCAGGTACATTAATTCGCACACGCAAAGCGTAAGATTGTCATTTAGCACGCCCACGCACGTGCTAGACGTTGTGCGTGTTCCCAACCCGTCTGTTAAAGGGGATGATTGCCTTTTATATTTTCTTAACAGCACCGAATGAGAGTATTTTGCAACGTTGCATTTTACGTATGACTCGTCCGTATACTATATTGTCGGGCAAATCAACTATCCAGAAGCAACCCTAGAACAGTTAAAACACGTTTTGCTTCAAAACCCTTGAAATTGGCGGCTATGATAAAATTTGGTATTTATGTCACGTGGAATTCTTGGTATTTGACTTTCAAAAATAATATATTTTATGTCACATTTGAAGTTTATGACATCTTCCTTCGTCAGTGCTTTCTTTTAATTCATAAACTTTTTTATTACTTGATTTTTCATACATAGATCAGTTCATTGAACCATACATGTGTAGTGATGGCTTAATAAATATATCTTAACCTAACGTAATACTAACACAAGGATTGGGAATCCCATGATGTCACCTCATAGATTCTATTCTAGAACTGAAAACAATTTACAAAATTAATGAAATGGTTATTTGTTTTTGATGCGAGTAGAGTAAGTGGGGGTTTTACAGAGGTTGGATGAAGATAAATTTTGGATGCGGTGAATATTGGAGAAGAGGTTATGGGATAAGTAGGCAATGTGGTGAATGATGGGATCGAGGTTGAACTCATTATGTAATTGGTGGTTGGAAATGAACCAGGGTGAATTGGTGATGGTGCGAAGGAATTGATTCTGTACTATTTGGATTTTGTTTATGTTGGTTTTTGCAGCACTGATCCATACTGCACAGGCGTAGAGTAGTGTCGGTCTGATGATTGTTTTTTATAGTATTATTGCTGTGTTGTGTGGGAGGTATTGATTCCTATTAATTAGTGCTTTTAATTCGTGCAGTTTGTTTTTAGTTTGTATTATTTTGGTATCTATGTGTTGTTTCCAGTTGATTTTGATGTCAATGTGCAGACCTAAATATTTAATGGGTTCATTTGGCGGATACCATCTAATGGGCTCATTATTTAATGTTAAAGTGGTTAGTGGAATGTATGGCCTTAACGGAAAAAAAATTGCTGCATTTTTATTTGGGTTTAGTTTTACTTTTAATTTGGATGACCAGCTGTCGATTAGGTTTAGATATTATTGTATATTATTTTTAGTGGCAATTAGCGAGTTGTTGGATGAAAAAAATAAGTGTATCATTTGCAAACTGTGCGGTTTTAATTGTTGAATTGTTGGGGATGTCTGCTATATACAGATTGAATAGTGTGAGTGAAAGGGGGGATTCTTGTGGCAAGCCTGCTTTGGTTAACCAAGGATTTGAATGGTGATTACTGGAAAGATTCTGTTAGATAAATAGTTTTGGATTATTGAGGTGATGTACTGTGGAGTGTCAATTTTCTTTCCTTTGTATAATAGTGCCTGATGCCACTTTATCGAATGCCTGTGATATGTCGAGTGATATGAGTATTGCGTGTTTTTTTTCTGAAATGCTGTGTGGAGATGTTCTGTTATTCTGAGGTTAAGATATATTTATTAAGCCATCATTACATATGTATGGTTCACTGAACTAAGTAAGTGTTTTTTGAGTCGTTGAAGTATTATTTTTTCGAATATTTTGGACAGAGATGGTAGAATGGCTATTGGGTGGTGGCTGTCAGTGTTTTCAGAATTTTTGTTAGGTTTCGGAACGGGAAGAATGATGGCATGTTTCCAGGTGGATGGAAAATGATTTGCTGTGAAGCATGAATTGTATATGTTTGTTACGTTTGCAATTGCGGGGACTGCTAAGTGTTTTAGAATCGGATTATTCATATCGTCGTGACCTGGAGCTTTTTTTGTCGGGAGAGAGATAATTATGTTTTAAATATCTTTAGGGTTTGTCAATTGAATTGCGTGATGTGTGCCATAGATTGGTAGGTGTAATGACTGTGTTTTCCGGATGCGGTTTAGTTGGTTTGAGGGTGGAAGTCGTCTCAAAGTGAAGTGCCTTGTCGTATGGAGAGTATAATTGACCTTTTGGCGAGTTGATAGGATGATTTTTTTTAAAAATATTTGTTTGGTAAATTTCCATACAGAGTTGTTTTGTGTTGTTAGCAATTGAATTTTGTTTTGGAATTTGAGAATTTGGAATGTTTAGTTCTGTTTTTATATGCGGATTTTTAGTTAGATTTCATAGTCTTCTGATCTTGTTTTTGTGCTTGTATTTCTGATTTCTGCTGGTAGGGGTGAATATAGTGTTACGAGTTTGTGTAGGTTGCGTTCCTACTATTGCTGTATGTATTATGGTGTTTTGTAGTTCTACGATGTTCTCAACTGCCAGATAATTGTGTATTTATTTATTTAGTCAAAAACTGTATGTGACGTATGGGGGAGAAAATCATCTGCGCACACTTTCTTAAGGTTCAGAATCCCTTCCCAACAATTTAACTATTAATAGTTGCAAGATGAAAAAATAATAGTAATTAATAATAATAATAATAATAATAATAATAATAATAATAATAATAATAATAAATTTTAAAAAGCGAGAGATTCAAAAACTATATATTTTCGATTCCGAATTATAGAAAACTTATTTGTAACGGTAAACGAACAAACAGATTTCATTTTCCTATATTGCTAACAAAATAGAAACTCACCCTAAGCTCTACTACCGCTACTAGCAAAAGGAAAGCTAAAAAAAAAATAAAAAAAAACGTGCGCATAGAGAAGCTACATTTACGTCCAGAAGCATATCAAGGTGCCATCTCCGCATTTGCTCAATGGATCAGGTAAACTGGACAAAAAACCCGATCGAGTTGCGGGTCATTGCCCCGGAAGCTGAAGTACATTACTTGTTACAGGCATAATAAGTATTTTTAAAAATTATACAATGCAAATATAAACTAATTCATTATACTATGTCATTATTTTGTTAAAGTAAACATTATTTTTCTTTTTGACGATCAGTATAGTCTCTACTCCTATAGGAACAGTTTTGCAGCAGAAAAGATTTTACTTTTAACTTAAATTTGGGTATCAATTTTAATTGTTTAATTTCATCTGGCAATGCGTTGTAAAGTAACGTACATGTATTTTATGTGGATTTCTTGATTTGAGCTGTTGATACTGACGCTTGAACATGATTTCTACGTCGTGTGTTGTAATTATATTAAATATCAGTATTACATGAAAATACGTTCCCACCGTTAAGTAGGTCAGTTTTGACAAATACTGCAGATTTGTAAATAAATAGGCAAGGCAATGGTAAGATTCCAAGCTCAATGAAAAGAGGCTTGCAAGGATCACGTGGATGTACCGCGTTTTTTCATTATTCGGATAATTTTCTTTTGCAGTCTAAATGTCTGGGTACTAAAGGATGAGCTTCTCCAGAATAGTATGCCATATCTCAGGCGGGAATGTACATTTGCAAAATACACGCAATGAGCTGCATGCAGGATGACAGAATTTGAAAGAATTCTGAATGCATAATATAATGAGCTTAATTTAGTGTTTAATTCTGTTATATGTACTGAAACATGCCCACAAACTGCTCACAATTATTGGGCGTTTGGTCGTAACCCGATTCCGAATTTATGTTAACATGGGCGCCAGGAAAAAGGGTTCGATAGAATTTTTAGCTATTATTGCTTCAAAGAAAACTAAATAATTTCCCGCTAGCTGGGTTGATGGGTTGCGTCTGAAATAATCGCTCAATGAAATAATCACCTATTGATAGCCGATTACCCGATCTGCCATCCATACAGATGCGCGAGGAATCTGAAAACAAATATTTTATCTACCTACTTATTAGCTCGAATTGGCCAATGAAATTTTTTTTTCTTTCAAAAAGAAACTTAGGATTTATTGCTTATTGCAACAGAAAGACTGTCCTTTGGTCATGACCTTGTTCGAACCTTTATACGGCACTATACTTCGCGCGCTCTTGATGGACGTCGCCACGAAGGACCACCTTCTCTTCTCCCCGGTGATACGAATTCCAGAGTCGAAGTACCGCGTTCTTCTCTCCTGTTCTTCCACGCGAACGTTGCTGCGCCACTGATCCGCACTACTTCAAATATTCGTAGTTCTAGTTCGATTGACTTGCAAAAATAATACCCAGTTTTTTACGATTACAGAGCGGAAATGTTTTAAAGTTCAACAATTAATTACTTGTCCAAAATATTTCCGAGTCCTATCATATACGACTTCACACAAGTTCTAATTTCCGCGTGTTGTAAAAATAATTAAAGTCCAAACTGTTCGTGAACGTTCGCAATTCTCTCAGTTAGAGAACTCCCTCGCGAAAAATAACAAGTTATACTTCTAACACACTGTAAATTATTCGGAGTCCTACGTTCCTCAATCTTATGAAAAATTACTTGTTTCAATTACACAAATTATCTATCCGCGAGAGACCTGCATAGCGTCACGACATATGACAGAATGTGTATTTTTTTCTTACTGCTCAGCCCTCCAGACCTCGGCTTCCCTCTTTCTACTGTTTTGTCTCAAAAAATAAGACATACTTCCGCAGTAGTAGACTGTCGTTGCTCTCTCCATCCAATCCCCAAATCGTTTTCAAATCTGACTAGCCACGCCGTCACTTTCAATATTTATTTATCTTGACAACGACTTGGGCGCCGTTGCTAAGGCGCCACGTTCCTATTTAATTACCCTAGCATTTCCACCCATTTACGACAAATAACATTTAATAAAAATGACCCACATATTGGTATGTCACAGTACATTCCATTTGAGGTTTGACTGAATTGAGAGATCTAGAAATTTTGTTACCTTAACATCAGCTAATTGCATATTGTTCATTTTTCATGGAGCATACGATTGCCGATTTGAAACAAAATTGCATTGAGACAGTTTTTCCTTCGTTAACTATTAATTTTTTATTACAAAACCAATTTGAAACTTCTGAAATTGTATTATTTATTGTTTCTTGTTTGCAAAGAATATTCGTGTCATCGGCAAAAAGAACTGTTCTTCTATTTTTAATAGATGAGAACATATCGTTTACGTACAACAGACAGAGAATAGGACCTAAGATCGAACCTTGTTAACCGAATTCGCGTATAGAAAAGCCTCTATAATATTTCTGATAAAACTGACAAAAGAGAAATTGGCCAGTAATTTTGAATTTCATTTTTGTTCCCTTTTTTTAAAGTGACTTAATTTTTGCTGTTTTGAAAATATCTGGAAATATTCCTGTGCACAAGGAGGCATTGAAAATGTGAGTTAATGGGTATATAATGGCAGGTGCACACGTTTTTAATAAACAATCCGGAAATTCATCTAAACCAGATGAATATTCATTTTTAAGTTTACTGACTATTCTGAGGATTTCGTTAGAAGAAGTTTCGTAAATAAACATCGTGCCGAAATTTTTTTGAGAAGCATATGATGTTGAATTTTGTGGTTTTAATCCCTTCGTGAGATCAACCGCAATTCTAAAAGAGGGTTGGTTGAAGATATTCGCAACGTTTTCTGGATGACTTGTTTCTCTTTCATTATCCTTTAAAACAGCATTCTCTATGAAATATCGTGTTGACGTGGTTGTATTTTTTACGATATTCCACATTGCTTTAGTTTTGCTTCTAGCGTTCAAAATATCCTCATTTTTCATTATTTTGCCTGAACTATTATTTTCCTTAAAATTCTTTTATATTCTCGGAAGTAGAAAAGGAAACCGGGTGATACGTTATGATGTTTATAAATAAAGTAGAGCGTGCGTTTGTTTTCACACGATGTTCTAATTCCTTGTGTGGTCCAAGTATTACTTTTTTGTGAAATGTTTAATTTTCTCTTTTTAATAGGAAAGCACGCGTTAAAGTGAAATAAAAGCTTTGAGAAAAATAAATTATATTTTTCATTTGGTGTCAATAGCATTATAAACTGCCTCCCATGATTCCTTCAGCAAGTTGTCCGTAAATAATTGTATGTGAACTTTAGTAAATGCTCTGCACATCCGTGTTTTATTTGTTGTGTCAGTATTCATGTTATTAGTAATTATAAGAATTTGTGCATCGTGGTTACTGTAACCAAGATTATTCGTTATTATTTCATATCTAGTTGTGGTTTTGTTATAATTTGATCTAATGCTGTTTGTGATTTAAATGTATTCCGTGTAGGTACGTTCACTGTACTATCTAAATTAAAAGAATGAATTAAATTGAGAAACTGCTCTTTTTCGTGGGATTCGCTCAGAAAATCAATATTGAAATCTCCACATACAACAATGGATATAAAAGAGAGATTACTAATTTTGTTCAGAGTTATCTCTAAATTTTCTAGGAAATTGAAATAGTCTAAAGCTCGCTTTGTTGGAGGTCTGTAGATGCAAAGTAAGATAAGTTTGGGCGTAGTAAGATGTACGACTTATTTCAAAAACTTTTTCAACTGCATATAAATTGCATTCTGACAAGAAGGTAGAATCAATATTATTTGTTACGTAAATACACTAAGCTCCTTTGGGGTTTTTATTTTTGGTATTGAATTGCTTATTATGTTTTTGAATTTAATCCACTTTAATTTAAAAGTATTTACTTTGGGGATTGGGAATCGTGAAGGTAGGATTTGTTGTTTAAGTGTATTGATCGGAATATGGTGAGAGTTGAGTTCATGGTATGGCGTTGAGTTAAAATTTATGTTTCAGTCAGTCCAATATCTGGCTGGTGTTTTGATTACGTCTTTAAGGTAGTATGTTGGTTCTGAAGGAGATAGTATATTGATGGTGGTGTTTGTTAAGATTTGTGATAATATATTTCCTGCTTTGTTACATGTGCGACAGCCCCAGTTAGGGTGTTTGGCGTTCAGATCGCCTAGTATTCGTGTGTTCTATTTGGGGTGAATAGATTAAGTATGTTTTGGGATTGAATTTTTATTGTGGGAGGTTTATATGCAGTTATTATATTCCATGATTCACATTCATTGTTAGGCTTATTGCTACCGTTTCAATTCTTATTGTATTTGGTATAGCTATTTCCCGATGATTTTTATATTACTCCGGACTGCTATTAGTACTCCACCTCATTTATTTTGATTGGGCCATTTCTATAGATTTTGTATTCTGGTAAATAAAACTTGATTCTATTGTTTAGGCGAGTCTCTGTTATGCATGCAATATCTATGTTGTATGTGTGTAAGTATTGTGTCAATTTAATTTTTTTATGTATTCCCATTAGCATTCCAATTTGTGATTTATATATATATATATATATATATATATATATATATATATATATATAATAAAGGGCTTGTTTTGACATTATTATTATTATTATTATTATTATTATTATTATTATTATTATTATTATTATATTATTATTAAAATATGCTGTTACTGTACTCTGTATTGTATTTATTATTGATGGAATGGGGGAGTTAATGAAGTTGATTATACACAACGTTATGGAATTTATTATTGAATTTAAAAGTGGTGTTTTTTTTTAATTCGTTGCGCCTTTGTCATGACGCAACACGTCTTATAACCCTCATTGGGCGTTAAGCGCTTAATCCTCCGTTATTCATGTTTCTAAAGTCAAAGTCTGGAAGCAATCCTCCATTTCGTAGTTCGTTAGTCGTCAAGAGGACCGGCAGGTAGCATCTCCGCGTACGCGCATCTCTCTTGCACGCTCCTGCGCCACTACCCAGCGGCCAGAATTAGGAAGGCACTAGGATAGGGGTAGGGGTTAGGACCCTTCACAGGGGTTGGACTAGCCCTGGTGAAGCAGCTGAACTCATTGTGTTGAAACAAATTTCACATGAGATTGTCCGGGAATCGAACTCGGACCTCTTTGGTGAAAGGCGAGCGACTTCGCTCTTGCGACACAACCTTATTATTTCGTTGGTTTAGTTGTGTGGGGTTGCTCTGTATTCTGCTATTGTTAATGAACCTTGATTGAAATACAGAGTTGTTGTATCTAGTAAAGTTTCAGTGTGGTAGGGTTGTGGGAAATGATGGACATTGTCTTTGGTGTGGGTTGATAAACGATGGGGGAGGTGTTCTTTGAGAAAAATATCTTGTGATCTGAGATGGAGGAATATTAGTGTCACTGTTTTTTTCTAGTTCTTTTCTCTGACTGCTCTTGGTTGCCGACTCCAAAATGTTCTTGTAGTATGAACATTCTGGAGTACGTAATCCAGCCCTGTGCGCGCCTATGGCAAAGTCTACATTTGGAAGTATTCTCCTTATTCGGATAATTCACCGAATAATGACCTTCTGCACAATAAATACAGGCTAGTGTGTGATTGCAGCTATTTTTTGTGTGCCCGAAATCTAGGCAGCGAAGGCATTGAACAGGGTCTCTACTTTTATTTTTTCCAGCTTTACACTAAGGTTGCAGATTTGTTAAGTTTGAAGAATGATTTAAATGTTTTGTGAGCTGTCAAGTTCCGTGGTAATCACCGGTATTGGAGAATTGTTTTTTAACAGTCTGGTAACACTTAAAGGGGAGGGATGTTGTGATTTCAGGTCTTGATGTAATTCCTCTTGGGTGATAGATACATGAACGTTCTTGAATATTACCGAGAATTTCTTGTTCCCCGGGTCTTTGTATGAATGAAAGATCCTTTTGGTTTGAATGAGATATTTAATGGCTTTTCTAAAGTCTGTAACGGCTGTAAACTTTATTTTCAATTTGTTGTTATTGTAGTCAGAGGTGAACTGAAAAGATGTTGAGATTGAAAAGAGACGTTGAAATGAGATTGTTTTTATTTCTCTATTAAACTCTGCTACATTTGCAATGAATTTCACAAATATTGGGGTATTTTCACATTTTTGGAAGTTTGTGAGCGGTTTTCGTCTATGAATGTAAACCTATTGCCACGATTCTCCAGATTTTTTAGAGGTGTGAATTTGTTACCAGCTGGCACTGAATATTGGAAATCTGCGTCTTTGGTGGGCTTTTTAAGAGATTGTTCTGTTGAATTACTGTCTGCATGACATCTTTTACCGATGTTTCCATTTACAAACCCTATTTCACTTCCGATGGAACATTTACACATATTTACTGCGCCATTGCATGGAGGTTGGTTACTAACCTGTTGGGGGCCACCTGTGGCCAAGTCAAGGTATGTCAATGCTACTCGTGAGACTGCAAGTTTGGATGGTCGTCGTAGTGTTGAAGTCGCATGCTGTCAATGCCAGGGGATTGAATTTCATGCTGATGGGTGGAGTTTATTTCCATGGTCCAGAGAGGCTTGTAGAGGAGCGCCCTTGATTCTACTACGGCTTGGCCGAGGCCAAGGCCTGCCGAGGTGGCTTCACTGTTTTATGTTGAAGTATTAGCTTTTGAAGTTGTTTGACTGAAGCACTATAGAAAACTCTACAATAAATCACGAAGTACTTGAAATATGTAAGACACTGCTAGGCTGGGTAGACCGCGAGAGTTGAGTGATAACACACCTCGACGCTCTGGCGGAATTTCCGTCTGCTGCGCTGCTCGGAACTCCACTGGAGACGACTCTTACCGACCGAGGCTCGAACCGAAGTGAGTAATTCATTAACTATATATTATTATTATTTAGAATTATTGTATGTAATTAACACTTGGAATATAATATTTGTATGTGTACAACGACTCATTATTTGTGTATTAATTTTATACGTGATTACATTAATTAGAAAATCGAATACTCCAATTTAATAATCAGGGCGGTAACAGGGTGCCGATTGCTGCGTAGCCTACCAAAGGCTGCCTTATACGTGGGATTCATTACGTTTCTTTTATGTAGTTGTTTTTTGGAATATTGTTAATGACGCTCAATAGTGTAGACACTAGCGTTAAAACGCACTAGTACTAATAGTTCAGTTTATATGTTATGATATTTAAAAGTCATTATGTTTCTTGCTTTCTATTAATCATAACATGAATTCGCTTAAGAAGTTGCTATAAAATGAAAATATTGATCTCACAATTTGAAAATAGTAATGCGACAACGTTAAATACAACAACAGCGTTAAACTGAATTAACAGCGATTGTATTGAAAATGGTAATAAGCCTATATTAATAATTCAGTGATATATATAATGTATATAACGCCCCATCCAAGTACGGGCTACAGCGCTTCTTGGCTGCTAGGGAGGCGAGCAGCGGCGTAGTTTGAAATGCGCGCTCCATGTCAGGGGCCTTAAGTCTCGAGGGTTCCAAGCAGAGTTCGCTGGTGAAGAGGGCAGTATCGATGCTTTGCTTGCGCCAAAAAGCTTCGGTCTTTATGGTGTGAGCAAGCGACCGGAGAAGATGGAGTGGCGAGAGTCGGCAGTGTGGAGCAGTGCTGTGTTGGTGGTACATTGGATGTAGCTCGCCAACACAAAACATGAGATGAGGTGAAATGGAAAATTAATGTACTTGAGTTTATTGTGGAACATTTAATGTACGAAGAGAGGTGATATAGTGTTCGAGGTGCGTTGAAAGACGAAGGGACAGAGACATATAAAGTTAACTGGATAGGAGAATGGGAATATACGTGAACTGGAGTCCTAACTGATTAATGTGAGTGCTAATAAAGCATGAAATTAACGGCCCCAGGCGCGAGTGCCATAAGTATAGCGGCGCGCCTCGAAGGACCCCTCTTTGATTGCAGCAGCGACGGCGACTAGACGGAGCTCTCTATGACTGCAGTAGCGACGGCGACTAGACTGAGCTCTTTTGATTGCAGCAGCGACGGCGATTGTTACTTGATAGCGTAGGAGTTTATTTTAACTTGGTAGTTAAAAGTTAGCTTGAGAAGCGTATCTTCGAAAGTGAGGTAATTAAGAATTGGAGTGCATAAACATTCTTCGCATTCACAATATTTAAGAGAGTACGTGAAATGACTGTTTGACTCCGAAATAATTTCAAATTTGTAAAATTCGCGCAGAAGGACATTAACTAAATCCAGTATCTCATATTGCACGCTGAGACCACACATGCCCAAAGTGTGATAGGTAGGCCGATCATTTAAAACAACTTCAGCAACATTAATTATTCGAGGCTGGAAGCGCGAACAAGCTTGTACGAGGCGCGGCGGAAGAAGGACGACCCCAGGAAGAGCGAAGCGTAGGTGAGAAAGATTTGGACTGGAACGAGAATCGTACGAGTCCGGAGAACGGGAGAAGGGTGTGGAAATTGGAGGCTTGGCGGAGTCCAGAGTTCGAGGGTAGGAAACTCCTAACGTCGTGGGACAGCAAGCGAAGAAGAGTGGCAACGCGGAGCGAGCGGCAGATAATCCCCAAGGTTACCTACAGGCGAGCGATGCGGAGCTTTTGAGGTAAAGGAACTGGTAACTTTCATGCTGCGATCAGTTGGGAAAGAGAATAGCCGTAAATACACGACAATTCGTGTTAAAAGTGAGTGAAAAGTCCAGAATAGGTGGGAGAAGTATTCCGAACGATGTGAGTGGCAGTTTCAAGTTCATTTACCGCACGTGTCATTAAATTCATTCAAAGAGGCCATACCTTGTACAATTTTACTTAAATAATTCATGATTTTCACATGTTGTACAGTTGATGTTATCTGGAAAAGTTACAGTTTATTATGTGTTAAAAGTAATTGTTCTGTGATATGTATAGGGGCCAGATTTAAGTAACGTGTATGTTACGTTTTATTGTTTCTTTTTTCTCTTTAAAGTTCAGTGTTATAGTGAGTGCGAAGCCCAAGGCTAGCACCTGTGAACGGGATTCCTTGAAACAAGTGTAAAATTCATTTTAAAAGCCGTGCACGGAAAAACTAGAGTTTAAAAGAGTAAAATAATTTGGTTGATGAAAATTCAGAAAGAGGAATGAGCAAATTGTAAATTGTAATTGGTGAAAGTGTGTTCAGGCAGTCGAGGTGACGCCAATTTTTTTGTTTTGCTTTGTTTTTTTTTCAGTGACCAACTACTTAAAGTGCATTATTCTGTTATATAATTGTGTTACTGTCATTTTTGCATTGAATATATGCTCATTTTATTCGTATTTTATCCGATTCATTGTGTCAAGGATTCAGACCTTTCTCATACCCAAAAGATCCTACTTCCTGAGAATTTTTAAGCTCGCTTCATGAGCATTCATTCTATCACGCCCTCACACCACGTGTGGAAGGTAGTAGGTGGGTGTGTTAGTATATATATATATATATATATATATATATATATATATATATATATATATATACTTACCTCAGTTTCCCGAATTTGGGATTCTGGTTCATCAAGCAAGTACTTACTACATATTAAAATTTTGAATGTAAGATCGAAATGATAAGGACAAGGGATCGTTCTAGGGGGAGCGCCTTTATTAGGAAGATGTTGGCTTTGGATTTGATACTTTTCTCGTCCAATTTACGACGCACCAAGTTACACATTACGATTATTCGTTTATTCATAAAACATGAATATGTTTAACAACTAGACAAATCTCCATTATATAATCGCATGCTGTTAATGTGATTAACATTATTACCATTTAAACTGTTTGACATATCTAATCATCCGGGAGCTCCCACACTCTTATGCAATAATAGTATACCAACATTCTATATCCTACATTTTCACATTCACAATTATTGTTACCTAACATTAATCAATTACAATCTGTCCCTTCCTCAGTACACGGTTGTGATTGTTCATCATTATGTCCTTCCTCCACACTGTACACTCGGAAACTTATGATTACAATGATTCAACCCGACTTTCACGAATATTACGAGCTTCGTTACTTATCTGAGGGTCCCGTAGTCCTGTCGTGGGAAATGTAGCCGCCTCTTCTAATGTCCTTGACGAGGTCGAGCCACCCGCCCGCCAACTGCGTGCTGTCCGCGTGGTCGCCGTGCCGTGCCCTGGGTTCTGCTATTTTACCGTTCGCTTTCAACGTCCGGGCACGAATTCCGTCTCCTTGTTGCGATGTACTTGCTCCAAGCCTTTGACTTCTCCTTACCATTATAGTTTATAGCCCACGCACATTGCTGCACCACGTGCTTTCACATCACTTAATAGTTTCATGCTTATTGATGTTCGGAACGCACCGACTTTTAGTATTATACATTAGTCCGATGCTCCCCGTGCTCGTTTAATCGCATATTAACACTTCCACGCACTTTCACCCGTCGATGTATTCAGATTTCCTTCCCTCGCCTCACATACGCCACACAGCCCCGTGCGCGCCATTCGTCATTTCTCCTTGTTCTGTTCTGACTCCTGCTTCCCCTCTCACCGGTCGTGACTCGTTCCTAGAATCGTTTCTCTGGAAGATCGATCTGCGGTCTTTACAAACGCGCCAAATTTGAATTGGTACTCTCTTTTTCTATTTAATGGCCGAATGTCCGTTAGGTCTTATATATATATATATATATATATATATATATATATATATATATATATATATATATTTCTTGTGAAACGTTTCTTTATCGTTTACTAATAAATGTAAAATATCAGTCGTAACCCATTTCCGAATTTATAAACAATTTGGATGCCAGGAAAAGTGAATTGAATTCCTGATTATCTATTACGGTCTTCGGGTGTATTTCAAATAAGCGTAAATCCCGCTAGCTCGGTCGACGGGTTCTTATGAAATAATTGTTGCTACTTTCTCCGCAACCAATTACGCAATCTGCCATCCATACGGAGTGGCGAGGATTCTGAAAATAATTCTAAAATGTCTACTCCAGGATTGCACGTAATGACAAATGAGAATCAGCTTTCTTTCAAACTATGAATTATAATTTATTATGCATAGAAAAGTTATTAACTATAATCAATTATTACAATTTATCGTTAGGTCATGACCATTTTTCTCGTTATTGCAATAACAGCGTTATAGAACCTTTTATCCTTTCTTATCTCTTCGCGCGCATGTCGTTCGATGTCGCCACGTAGAGTAGACCAATCTTCCTTCTTGTCGATGTCCACGATGATCAGCGACCGAGTCAAAACTTCCTCCAACCACTTCACTAACACTGTCTATACTCTTTATCTTGCGCCTTAGGTGGACACCTATTTCAAACTGATTACTTTTCCAGGTCAGAATGATATCCTTCTAATATTATTTTCTAACACCTAACCTGGCAATTGACAATTCACTGGTAAAATTTCTAAATCAAATCTTGTAACTCCACTGCAAAAATATTCAAAGTTCACTTCCCAGTTCACTCATGAAAATATTACAAGTCGGAGTTTGCAATGGTACAGCACGTAAATTTTACAAGTTCCCATTGCACACCTAATGCGGAAATAAAAGTTCAAGTTCAATGTTTACTCTCACGAATTATCACAAGTCCCGATTTGATAATTAACCTTTAGAAAAACCGCACAAGCGATTCGCTCACCACCACGAAACGAGTCGGAATGCCCTAATTCCCAATCTTATCCACCCTTCATAGCTCGCTGTGTTTTTCTCTCTATTGTTTTTTCGCGTTGCTACGGTGTACCCTGCGCCTACTTCCAAATGAACTTCTTGTTTCGCGTTGCTACGGTGTCATCTGCGTATCTGCACCATAGAAACACACGTCTCAGGACGAACTCGCGTTGCTACTGGATCATCTGCGTATTTGCACAATAGAAACCCATGTCTCAGGACGAACTCGCCTTGCTTCGGTGTCATCTGCGTATCTGCACCATAGAAACCCGTCTTTTGCAATATCTACATCATTTTGAGCTTTATTTGCCTAAATAAAATGTCCAGCATTTTTGGAATGTCACACATTATTTAAAGCGAATGTACACATAAATACAATAACATGAGGAAATCGCTTGTAATGTAAATATTTCCGACGTGAGAGATAGGTAAAAAATTACATTTTTGTAATTTTTGAGGAAAATGAATTGAGCAATGTGGCGTTTATGTTATCGGATAGGGTGCATTTGGTACATAGACTAAAATGTAAAGAAAGGATTCGGATTCGTTTTGAGAAAACCTTGTTTTTTTTTAAATTTCAAGTACTTCATGCGCTATTGCACGAAAACTACCGAGATTTTTGAGAAAAAATGTTCATGACCTTTACGATACATCTATTTATAGACAACAAATTTCGTTCGAAAGAAAAATTTTTATCTTCAATTTTTTTAGTTGTAGGAAGACACCGAAAAAAATTCAACCTTTTGCACTTTTGAAACTTCAAAGTTAACCGTGAAAATTGAACCTATGCCACCTTTTTTACTCTATTCTTACAACAAATTTAAAGAAAAAACTTGGAGCCGTTTGTGAGAAAATTTTGAAAATGTCCGGGGGTTTTCATGTAAAGTACCTCCAAATATTAAAAAAATGTGTTTCAAAATCTCAAAGCTTCAACTAGAGCCAGATCGACAGGGGTTTCTTCAATTTGAAAAAGATTGTACATGTGGTTTAAGCGCTAGCAGAGACGGGCGGACGGGCGGAATTGGGTAAGGGAAGTAAAAATGGATAGAAATATATGTATGTATTTGGCGTTATTGGGTCGGTAGTCCGACTTTGCCAGTCAGCTACCGGTGTCTCCCATGCCTGGGCGAGTTAAATTCCCTTGCTTGGGGGTAAGAGTGACATGGGACGAACATGACGTGAAAAAATTGTTTCTTAATAATTTCAATTGTAGGAAGACGCAGACAAAATTTTGAACTTTTGCAATTTTTAAAAACTTTTGCAAAAATTAGGGTTTTCAACTAACATGAGACCAGCGTCATTTTCTTAAACAATCATTCAGACATCGACAAAATTTTAATAAAAAACGGAGACATTTTTTGAATATTTTGAAAATAACCCAGGGGCTTTTTGTAAAATACCCCCTGGAATTCGGTTTCAAATTCAAAGAGCGACGACATCAGCCAGATTGATTTGGGAATATCAATTTTGGAGAAAATCGGATGAATGATTTAACCGAGTTTTCGGTATCAAGGACTCACAAAGCATGGTTTCTGGCTACACCACATGTTAGAGGATTTTTTTTCTAAATTTAGCATCGGGATTTATCCATTTTTTTCTTGCCAGGGTCCTGTAATAAGAGTTTTTCGGCCGAAAATTCGCCGTTTTTTCACCCAGCATTACATGACTTTCTCTCTATCGCGGTAGTGGTAGCGAGAAAGAAATATTGTAAACTCGTAAGCAAAAGCACGAATTGTATTAAAATCTATAACTTGCATTCCCTGGCGTATCTCCTGCTCGTATCTTGCGACGTTCTTTTGTGATTGGCGTGTTGCCTATTTCATAACTGTATGAACACGTGAAACGATTGTTGTGACCTTGCCACCAGTGATTGTAAACACATACGTAACAGCATGCAATAACGCTGTCCAACATTCATGGTTGCCATGATTTAGTAAAGGAAGATGTCCTCCAGGAACGGCAAAAGCCTTCCAAGAAAATTCCGGGGCAAAGTAATGTTTGAGAATTTAAAGTGTGCATCTCGGAATTTACGAAAATTTTTAATATTAAATAAGTTCCTTGTTCTTTTTTCCTTGTTATTCGCACTTCCAATACCGCCTAAGTGTTTCTAAAACTCTGAAGATGTATGAAGATGGGAATCAACCCCTTCGCTCAATCCAAAGGATGGTTTGGAAACAGAAGGAATGGGCGCATGGGAAAAGAGAGAGCGCAGGTGACCCCGCTAGTGCCCCCGTTCGTGTTCCCCCTTTTGGAAGATGATAGAACGAAATGAATGAATCTTGGTGTTTCTGAAGAGGGCGAAAAACTGAGATGAGTGCCCTGATTTTTTACTTTCCCACTACCGCTTACGCAGTGGAGAAAGTTACCTAATACTGAGAAGCGAAAAGGCGAATTTTCGGCAGAAAAACTCTTTATTGCAGGGACCTGGTAACGAAAAGGTGGATCAAGACAGTTGTTAAATGTAGGGGGAAAATCCTCTACTACGTGGTTTTGCCAGAATCCGTTTTGTGAACCCTTATCCCAAACATTGTTTGACGCCAGAACATGTCCGTCCCTCTGTCCGTTTGTTTGTGAACAACAATAGCGGGTAAACCGTTCAACCGATTTTCTCCAAAATTTGTATTCCCCAATCTATGAGGCTGATGTTGCGGCCCCTTGAATTTGAAACCGATATTTTCATTTTGGGGGGTACTTTACATGAAGCCCCAGGAATATTTTCAAAATTAAAAAGAAAAAGCTTCAAAATTTTCGTTTGAATGTTGTTGTTGGATAGTGGAATGTTGTTGGAAAGCCGTTTAAGAGAGTGGTGCAGGTCTCATGTACGTTGAAAATGTGATTTTTCGAAAATTGCTAAAATTTAACCTTTTTGTCCTCTTCCTACAACTACAATTATTAAGATAAACATTTTTTCATAATATACTGTTGTCATTAAAAACATAACTTCAAAAAATGCCATGATAAACTTTTTGAAAATATAAGTATTCTTTGCCTAATTTTGTATCAAACATAGGAAGTGTTTATCCTTAAATCTTTTAAAAAAACACGGTATCACTTTTTTTTCACTACATTTTGGCCTCAGATAGTGTAAAGGATGCTTAAGAGAATGGTGCAGGTTTCATGTTCCTTAAAATCCCTGTTTTTTTTGAAAATTAAAAAAAAATTTAAAAATTTCGGATCAATTTCATTTTTTCGAAAGTATAAGAATTTTTTGTGTAATTTGACTTCAAACATTTTGCCCGCTTCCAATTCCTCGCGCTCCCTGGACGTTATGAGTAATGTTTGGAGGCAGTTGCTTGGTAAGTTAGGAAACCGCACACCTTAATTAAAATTAGTCCACTTAGATTTTCTCTCTTCAAAATATGATTTAAATGTAACATGAAAGAAAAATTGAAAAATTTGAGTATCATAAATTTGTTTGAACTTTTATTTAACATTAATTTTATATTACCACCGAACGCTGCCTTGAGCAATAGTGCAGCAAAGGATATTTGAAAAGTTCATTGTTGAACCGAGACAAGATTAGATAAGTGGGTTTTATTTACTTCTGTGAATTCCGTCTCATTGTTGGGACATGATTTTGCTGTATGAAACGCAGTTTTAATTTTAGTAAAAGTTTCCGGGCTGGTAGGCCGTGGTCCAGTTGGCATTGAAGGACTGGACCACGGCCTACCAGCCCGGAAACTTTTACTAATATTGACGCCGGCCGTGAAAGCCTACGATGCAGTTTTAATTGTTAATTTGTACTGATATTTGCTTGAAAATTTAGTTTTCGCTCCTAATGTTCTACAATTTGTAATGCGTTATACAAAAATGTGCGAGATGAGTTAATTCAGGCAGAAATTGCTGGAAAAATAGTATTACGTAAGCGTTACTAAAAGCGAGAAAGTACGTGTTGTTTGATACTAGCTTGTAAATAGAAAGAACGCAGTTGAATATTTCCGTAAAAATTACTTTAAAAGAATTAGGAGTTCTTGGGTGAAAATTTATTTATTTTGTCCAAAAACAGTAAAACACTATATGTGACTTTTGGGGAGAAATCATCTGTGCACGCCTTTTTGAGTTCCAGAATCTCTTCCCAACAATTTAAGTATAAATGGCTGACTGGTGAAAAAAAGTTTTTTTATTTATTATTATTATTATTATTATTATTATTATTATTATTATTATTTTAAAAAAGGCGAGATTAACATTTGAAAAACTCGACGTTTTCATTTCTGAGTTATAGAAAACTTATTTGCAATGGTAAACGAACTGCAGATTTGATTTTTCTGCATTGCTAACAAAATAGTAACTCATCCTCAGCTCTAGTACTACTACAAACAAAAGGAGAACTGAAGAAAACAGGCACATAATGAAGCTAAATTTACGTCTAGGAAGAAATCCAGGAACCATCTCAGCATCTGCTCAATGGATCATGGAAACTAGACAAAAACACCTATCCTGATGGGGGTCATTGACCCCGAAGTTGAAGTCCATTACTTGTTACAGGCATATTAAGTCTTTTTGAAAAATTATACAATACAAATTTAAACTAATTCTTTATACTATATCATTGTTTTGTTCAAATAAACATTATTTTTCTTTTTGATGATTAGTATTGCCTCTAAATTAATATGAATATTTTGAGGGGAAAAATTATTCATTGACTTGTATGGCAACGTTCTGAAATTTGTAATCTGATGTTTTCCTCGTTTGGATTACTAAAGATTAGTTATTTCTTGTTTACATATCAAATATTGTTATTTTTTGGTAGCATCTCCACTCATACAATCCATTTTCTTCGGAGGCAATTATTATCTTGTGAAGTCGTATTGTTGCGTATATATTGGATTTCGGTGTACAAAGTACACCTTCCGGTAAACTGCAGATTCCAGATAAATCTTTAAAGTAAACAATTACGTCAGATCATGCAATCTCTCTCTAAGATCTGATATTGTATGCTGCCCAGGGATATTCCTGACAGTTCGCCGACTGCAAATAAATCTTCTCGTGTTCGATATTGTTAATGTGGTCGCTGTTCCGTATGTCACAATACTCCGAAGTAATAAATCCAGATAGTAAAAAATCAGGACTGTCCTGAAATAAGAGTGGGAAAAACTAGTTCACGGCATCCGTCGTGAATAAAGCGGCGCTGGCGAAGTGAAGTGGCGGCGAGCGGAGGCTGCGAGAGGCCCAGCGGCGGCGGTTGAACTCCGGCGCTGGGGTCGCGGCTGCCAACGCGCTCGCGCCCGCCCACCCGGTCGCGGCCCTTCGATTGCCCGTTACGTCACGCCTTCGCCCCGTGGCACGGCGCGGGGCGATCGAAGAGGGGCCCGCCCTCTCCGCTCATCCCACCCCCGTCTGCCCACCCTATCCGCCCAACCCCCGGCCTGCCCATCCCGTCCTTTCCGCCCCCCGTCGCCTTCTCCGCCCTCCGCTCCCGTCCGCCAACCCGGCCCCCACCCTCTCCGCCCCCCCGCCCGCTCACCCTCTTTGTCCCCTGTCCTCTCGCCTTCTTTGTCCCCCACCCGCTCGCCCTCACCGTCCCTCTGCCCCCGCCCCCCCGTCCGGCCACTCTCTTCCCCTGCCCGATTGCCCGCCCACCCACCAGCACGCGCGCCGAAGCGTCCGCAAACGTGGGGGCTGCGGCCGTTTCATAACGTCACGTGCGATGCTTGCGTCGCGCGACCAGTCCGACACGTGAGCGGTGGCTGCAGGGGCGGGGGCGGAGGCAGGAGTGCGTGAGCCGCCCGCACGTGGCACGCACCGGCCTGCCCCATCCCGCCACATCCCGCCCCCGTCTCCGCCCTCCGAGAAGAGACGCTGCTGAGAAAGGACCGGCCGTCGGTGCAGAAAGAGGAAGCCCTCCTTTCAGGAGGGGAGGAGGGGGAGGGGGTCACGACCTTTGTTAAAGGAGCGGGACGAGTCACCACCAGCAATGGAGACCTTTCATTCCAAGAGGAAGATTTATTTTATGATAAACTCCAAGTTACATTTTCTTGGTAACGATGTCTTTCACTGGTTGTTGTAAACAGCTATGACGTACGTTAAGAGTCAACGCGCGATCAATTCATTTTTGAAGCGTCCAGCGTGTTTTTTCCGATTTCGTTCTAACAAGAGAATAGTCTCTTCTGTAATATTATTGGCGTTAGATGCAAAATTTTAGCTGCCTACGGAAATTGGAAGTTTAAGGTACGGAAAAGTTTAAGATACAGGAAGTTTAAAGTATACTTTAAAGATGTAACGATGTACTTCGAAAGAACCCACAAACTCGAAAAGAAAAATGCAATTGAGTCCACGGGCTTCCACCCAGAGTCGGAAAGAGGGAGGACCTCAAGTCGCCACCCAGTTAAATGAACTGTTATGGAAGGGGATGCATCATTGTTTCGGCAACTGGCGAAGGAGACCAACGAAGTGTCGGTAAGTGCAGGTCATTTTAAAGATCGAGCGGTCATTCTAAGGGACGGTGTCCCGAACCAAAAGATGTTTACATACATTAATTTATATCGTACATACATAATTTCATAATACATACATTCATTCTTATATAGATACATTGATTCATATTTACGTTCGTACATTCATTCATTCATATAAACATACATATGTACAGAGTCAAATACATGCATGCATGCATACACACATATTTTCATATATACGTACATATGTTGCAAGTATCTGGTACGTACTCTGGCTAGGGAGTTCAAAAATAGGTTGTTGGAAAATTTATTCCTTTTTATTTTTAGAACTTCCCTTCATTTTCTTGGCATATTACACAAGTTAAAAGAGCTATTTTTAAATAATACGGTTCATTTCTTGTGAATGCTGCTTGAGCTAATAGAAACAATTTTTCTTTTGTGCGTGCTAAACTTCTGCAGAACTATGCAGAACGTAATGAATTGGCAGATGACTTGGGCTTCACCGTGTGACGTCGTGGGAATACACAAGAATCACAGACACGAGCTTCAATGATAAATATGTACAGGTTTATTCACAATACGTACAGTAATAATTTAAGTTACTCAGCTCTGGTAGATGTTTACTTCCCTGATCGCAGGAGCGATCCTTAAAAATGAAATGACTGACTCGTGGCCCGCGCCACTCCTCAGCGAGCCTCCCGCACACAGCAGACAGCTCCGGCGACCTCGGTCACCCGTGGATATAGTCCACAACGGCGTCCCAACACATGGGTTGCCGCACGAGCCTAGCTCGGCTCCGCACCGCCCTGGGCGCAAGTTTTGTGCGTTCGCACGAGGGTTCCCACTCAGCTCAACAAACCCCACCCCCGCGCTCTGCGTTCGCTCTTATATAGCTACCACCCACGTGACCTGAAACGTCACTGGGTTTTGCACACGGCCCGCGCTAGCCGCTTTGCCAGGCATTTTTGGACATCCATTTCCATGGATTCCAAGAATTTGTCACGCGGCACGCGGCAAAAATGCGCTGTCCCGCACTTTGGGCATCCCTTTCCCTAGCTCTTAGGATTTCTCAGAATACCTCGGCGTGTCACATCCTGCTTGGCCCCTGGCGTCTAATCCCTTGCCGCCGCACCATTGTGGCGCCCCGGCGGTTGCTAGCTGTAGCCCTACAATACGTTACAAGCGGAACTTTAATAAATACGCCGAAGAGTTTCCTTTATCACTGTATTGGATAAGTTAAACGTATTTTATTCTGAGCATATTTACTTTTAAGCATTTATGCATATATTACATGATTGTCACTATTTAAACGTTTATGAATGTTTATTTTTAAAAAGTTTATTCGGTTGGTAAAATATTATAGTTGGTACCGTTGTACCTATTCTTATTATGACAGGATTTTTCAACGATAAAAAAATTTTCAATTTTCCAGAAAATACTGTCACATCCGCCAGTTCGGCTATAGCTCAATCGGCTGTTAGATCACCAGTTCCTTTTACTCTAGACGGAAGAAGAGGGTTGCTAGGAGTTGTTCATGCTAATAAGAATGAACATAATGACTCGAAAACATTTAAATTTATTCCTGACTCCTGTCAAGGAAGTTACATAAAAAGAAAGAAAACACCCTACCTAATGAGCTCTCTAATGAATAGTAAGATGATGAAATTAAAATTAAGGAATTACTGATTATGAGAATTTAAGAACATGATTGCTCAGGCGCGGCAACGCTTACAAAATCTGGATTGTGTTATAGCAAAAAGTTCTTGTTGCGCTTGAAGAGCGAAGAATGAAAATACCCAATAGCGTGGGTTTCTTTTTTGCCGATACGACAAATTGTACCGCGGCATCTCGTATGCAGCAGTTGGCCCTGTCAGCTGGGCACCTGCAAGGTTTGTTGACCTCAGGCGGCGGCGCCAGCGGTGGCGGCTCCGAGGGTTACATCCTGGGCGCCAAAGGACAAAGGAAGCCCCGTGTCAGCGGTGGCAGCAGGCAGCGGCGGTCGAAACACCCGCCGCAGCTCGTCTCGTCCAAATGGTGGCCTCCGCGTCGAGTCGTGGCGAGTTCAGATTTCTCTCGCGTCTCAGCATAGGCGTACGATTCAGTGCAGGCAACAAGTTATGCCCTGTTCTCATAACTTGGCATTATTGCGCGGAAGTCCGAGTCGAATATCAAACTCAACAGAATAATTTTCCCAAATCGTAAGATTAATTCGCCAAGCACGACGTTCTCCTATGCAATGTTCCTCCCGCCTCTCACGGCGCTCTTCTATGCAATGTCGTTCCCGCTTTGTAAAATAATCCCAGCACTGCGTTCCAGCGATTCAATTGGTCTAAACCTACTACGTATTAGATTTTGTTTCAGTCTGATTGGCGTAAGTCTACTGCGTCTTAACTTCTGTTTAAGCCAATCGACGAGCAAGAAACTCCAAAATTTTCCGTTGCTTGGGCTCTTTTCTGTCTCTGTCTAACAGGCGCGCGCACATGTACAGGATCTTCGCGGCCCCCCTTTCCCAAATGTCCTTTGCGATCAACAGTTCTTAATTAATGTCGAAGGGAATCCCCGCCAGAGACAGGGGGCGCTTGTTGACGAGGGGGCTGGCGGTCGCCAAGGAGGTGGGGTGGAAAGGTCTGCCTTCCGAGGGGAACCCCAGCGTTTGCAGCTGCACCCTGCCATAAATTCCTTCGAACAGGTCGCAAGCGTCGGGTCGCGGCGCCGCAGTTATGCAACTCCCCGAGAGCAGTGTTCTTTTGTCGATTAAAATTATAATATTATTTAGGTTACTTAATATGCCGCCACAATACATATTACCCGCATCCTCTTGTGACAAGCGTTTGCAACACCGCGTATGCAATTGATTTTTATAAAATAAGATATACTGTACGATAGAACGCATACATCGATACAATGTTTGCTTATATCGCAAATTATATAATTTCTTGTTTCAAAATATTACTACTATACGTACTATTACGTACTATACGTACGTATTATTTTGTTGCCTCCAAGAAAAATTACAATCTAAAAATACTCAAAGTCCATGTGTTGCCCATGTCCAGGCTTGTACTGCAGCACCCACCCTCCTACAGTCCAGACCTGATTATCTGATAAGTTATTTGTTGTTTTATTTTGAGCTGGCGCATTGTCATAAGGAAAAGTGGACCACCACACCTTTGTCTTTTGGTTCTCAAGTGCAACATTTGCTTCATGACCAGTGGCTCAAAAGAAGGAACAATTTTCTTTCCAATGCTCCGCGATCTCTTAATATTTGTTGGTGCTCTCTCGCCAGTGAAGATCTAGATCGCCGATTCCTTTTTGGTTTCGGGGTCGAATTGGTATATCCAAGTGTTCTCTCTCGTTACAATATCTAAAATTTGCTTGGCACGTTCTTCAAATTTTTGCAACATTTCTTTACACCAGTTCACACAATCTGCTTTTTGTTCCAGAGACAGACGATGAGGAATCCATCGGCTGCAGACCTTCCTGACACTAAGGTTTTCATGCAAAATTCTTGACACTGTGGAGGAACCAATACACAAGGTCCGCTGTATCTGCTGGTAAGTGCAGCGTGGGTTGAACATCATCTGCACTGTCGAGATGTTTTCTTTCATCGTCACTATCTGTGGTCGTCCTCGCGAGGCTCATCTTAAAGTGACTTTCTCCCTCGCCGAAATTTCGAATACCGTTAATAAACAGTCTATTTTGACGGGGAAGAATCACCGAATGCACTCCTCAACTATTCAAAACATTCTTTAACACTTAGACGAACTTTGAAATCATAGAAAATCATTGCCCGAAAGTGCTCTCTATAGAGGATCTGTCTATAGACAGATCCATCACGTATCGAGGCAAACGAAAAACTGCCTGCATTAAAAGAGAAAGAAGAAAGAAACTAGTCGATCTATCAGATAACTAGGAGGCCGCGTTATGCCTTCGTAGAACAGGCATCGTTGACGACATATTTGAAAATAAATTCCTTCCTTTCCACTCTATTCCGGAAACTTTCCATTGCGGAGTGACCTCCGCGTTGACAGTAGGTCGCAGTAATCTGAGGCTTACTAATCCAAGATGAAAAAAGGGCCTGATGTGCGCAAAGTCACCAAACAAGCAAACAAGAGATAATCAGATCTCTTGACAGGTTGGCAACACTGCGTTTAAGATCACGTGCGCGGTAGTCGGTGCTAATGTTTGTCTGCCACATTGTTGTGGCTGGTTTTTTAATTTTTTTTGTTTTGTTTAATTTGTTGCGTCGACAATCGACGCAACGCGTCTTCAAGCCCCTTGGGGGGCGTTGAGCGCTTCGCGCTTTTAGGAGTAATCCTACACTCATTCATTACAGCCCAGATGAATGTATTATGTATGTAGTATGTACGTATCTGCAATTTTAATAGTATCTGCACACAAATTTGACTTCGCTATACATTATAGTTAAAAATGATGTTATGTATTTTCCTTTTTTCGTGTAATTGGAGTTCTTTGGAATTCGAGTTACCATCATCCCCAATAACCTCGGATTCCAAAATCAACCCCAATTACCTATTTTTTTTACGGTTTTCAAATATACACCAACAGAATATTTCCCTTTCTCCTTGAATTTGTGTTTGTTTGGCAATGCTTATTAATTACTTTAATATCTAATCGATAAATCTTAAATCGACAAATCATTAAATATCAGATTAATCGTTTCAATTCAGTGTCTTATTCAACCCTGTTTATTAGACGCGCTCCCCTATTTAAGGAAAACTCGTTTCTTGTAGGGTTCGAGTGCTGATGATGAATTTTCAACTTCATAGCTAAGTCAAGTTCAACCGCTATTTGGAGGAGAATTCTAGAGGCCGGCTGCTCTAATAGCTAGTTTTCCGTGGTTTCTCCAATCAATACAACCCAATGCCGGAGCAGTACCCTAACAAACGGGCCACAGTGAGCACGATCTTTCCTTCCTCTTCCTTGTTCTATCGCCACCCTCTTACTTACACCACTTGCACTTATATGCACTACACTACCTACTTACACTAGACTACTTTCACGCATGCTTACTACATGTTGGGAGACCGGTCGGGAGCTTAGTGGGAGGTACCTGATTGAGGAAAACACCGTCAGCCGACGGGGAAGTCGGCGCCGGATCGCACCATCTAGCGAGGGAAAGTCACCACCACCTCCCGAGGGGAAAACATGCACTACAGTTACGGTACTAATGACCTTAGTAGTTGACGCGCCCGGAATCACTAATCAATCACTCAATTAATCTAATAATGAGTGGTGTTCGCAGGGGGCGAAATGTGGAAAGAGAACATCTAAAGCCAACGTGTAGTTCGCGGCCAGAGCTCACGTTCCAACAGAGGGGGAACCGCCACTTTCCGGCACACAACATTCGCGGGACGCGCGACAGGACAGGCTGTGCCAGCTGCGATGGTAAGCAGATGCTCCGATTTCACAGGGCTACCCAGTAGTTATGTGTAAAGTAGGCGACTGATACTTCACACGTTTCTTCATAATCATTTAAATGACTTTCCTCCAATTCGTAAGATCATTATTCAGTACATTATGCTATCGTAGTTTCAGATTATAATGCAACCAGAAACAGTCCTTTTCTATCATCCCCATAGAAAAAAAATGGATTTTTTTTCTTGTGTACTTGAAAAAAATTTTCGCATCGTAATTCGAGAATCATTTTTTCGTTAATTTTTATTTTTAAGTATACCCGTGTGAATTTTTTTGAAAAATATTTATAATTTTAACACATCATCGCAGATACCTTCTTTAATATTGCAATGATCATCATTATGGATTACCACAATATCTATGCTGCCACCACAAAATTGATTGTAATGTTAATTGCTTTTATGATTTGTAAGATTGACGATTAATAAAATAAAATAAAACGATTACTTATTCTTTTAAGAGTACGCGTAAGTGCTATTATGTTGTAATCTGTTGAATGTTCTTGGTGATTGATTTACAAAATTTTAGGACTCGGAACGGGACCCAAATTAATTATTAATTTAATATAAATAGTTATCTGTTATAATATAATTTAATAATTTTAAATCGTACTTAATTAATTTAAATCGTACAATTAGTAACACTGTCTCTATAAGAATATCCTAGGAAATAAAACAGAGTTTATAATTATTTTTTATCGTGTTTTTACTACTAATTTCATTATATTCATAGAAATAATACGGTTAAATGGAAAATTAATTTTGAGTCCACGAAAGTTGGTCGAAAGAAAAATCGATGTTCCCAAGTGTTTGTCCTCTGATTTTTATTAGTTTATTTGTTTGTTTTTTCTATTTTGTTACCGAGGTGCCGAAACATCGTACTGCCAGAAATTAAGCCCTCCGCCCATATGTACATATTTAGATATTACTATGTTTGTGTAATTTAACAAATAAATGAAATTGCACCATGTTTGCTGCTCCAATTCGCAGCTTTCCCACAGGGTTTGCTCACCCCTACCGTCCCTCTCTGTGATCGTGTCATCGGCCCGTGTACCGTCTTGCGCGCGCTAAATCGATCTGAAGGTCATTCGCGTGGCCCTGCCCTAGCCCAAGTCCGCCCTAACCCCCCCCCCCCGCATTCATCCCATACGCGTGGGCGAGGGCAGGCAGGGTTTCGGCCGGGCCACGCGTACACCACAGCACAGCAGCACGTTGCGCAAAGAGGTCACGGCGGCGCGCATGCTCCGTTGCGCGCCCGCGTTCCCCCTCCCCCTCCTTCCCACCTCCCACCCTCCCTGGGTCTATCGCAAGAGCCGCTCGTTGCACGGCGGACCGACTCAACGTTTTACGGGCGTCTTACGTAGTATCGAATTTCGCCACAGAACGGGTTGCATTGCCTTGCCACGCCACTCCGCGTCGCCGCCTCGACTCAGCCGTTATGTAAAGCACTACTTACCTGCACACTAACTGTAATGCAGCATTGGGGGTCTTGTGAGAAATACTGTCAGCGCCGCTAGAATTTTCTCACGAAGTTCTCCAGTCGTTTATGACGAACGCTGCACGCGAAAAGGCATTTGGCGAAAGAATGCGGCATGTAATGGTTCCCTCTGTTGGATGTAAATTTTTGTGATGAAACAGGGTTGCGGGAACGTTCTCGTATCTAGTGCATTCGTGTGTGCAGTGCAAATAAACTTGAGTCGATTGTAGGTCAGATAAGCGACCGTGAGATGTATTAAAGGCTGGGTGGGTTGTTTATTTACATTCGTTGTTTTGCGTTAACTTTCTCGTGTAATTGGCCGAATGACATTCTTTCACACGTGTAATAAAAGAAAGTGTTGATTATAAAGTAAACAATTCATTTATCCTTCACATAGACGCAATTTCTTACGTTAACTAGTTACACTTTTATCAGCTAGCATGAAACTAATTGCAACTCCCAAATGTCTGTTGCTTTACAATCTATCAAGATCAACGTATCGCAATTTTTATTTTAGACTTTATATGTTACATTTTCTGCCTCTTTTTTGCAACATTCACATTCGACCATCATTTAAATATATGAATTATACAAATTCAGATTTAAATTATATAAATTCTTTGATTTGGAACCACATCAGTAGAAACTGCCACATCATGGAGGCTAACGTCCTCCAAATACTACCCTCTTGTCCGATTTAAATATAATGACTTGGAACAGATCATATGGTGGTCGCGGATACCCATTTGCCGGATTTTTCACTTTAATTTTAGGAATCGAAGGTCCTGTTTGGTTTAACTACGTCACAGCGGATGATTTGTCTCAAGTCACTAAATTTAAATCGGACGATAACTTATTATTCATTAGATGCACGGCTTAAAAAATGAACTCGCTAGGTCGAGGAAGCGTGCAAACTGAGTAGTTTGGTTCATCAAATCCATGTCGGAAACACGGTGCAAGAAATATAGGAGTGTTCACTCCCAGTCCCAACGGAAGCTTATGTGAGGCTAGTTCTCGCATGTAGCGCTACAATCGGTCTGCAAGAGGTTTCTATTGACAGCATGGTTAGCAGCTGTCCTGGCTGATATCTTCGCAGTAAAATCTTTATTCCAGCGAGTGAAGTAAATTTAGAAGTTTCCTAAGTGGGTCGAAAATGCTTCGTTAAATCGTGTGATAGTAGTAGTGATAGATGTCACATCAAATAGCTTTGTTTTCCGCATCGAAGCGAGAAGATAATAAAAGGTTTATGTTTTCTCCAGAAAAGGAGAAAAGTAAATGACAATGATTATATTTGCGTCAAGCATATATAATCATCAGAAGAAGGAGAAGGATCTTGAGGAATTATTTGCCTGATCAAGTGGAGTGAATCTGTTGCTGGTGATAATATTATTTAATTGTATTTCAAATAATTTTAATTATTAAAATAACATGATTTATTATTACACACTTGTATTTCAACAACGAGAACAATTTATTAATATATAATGTATTAAGCATTATGTAAATGTATTAAAAATGTTAAGAACCATGTTATTTCAATAATTAAACTTATATGAAATACAATTTACAGGTATTGATTGTTAATTCCAATCATTATCTTAAAACATAAGATACTGAAAATAACTGAACTTGTCAATATACAATCAACATAACTAGTGTACAATATGATTACCAATGTTATTGCATCTACAATTAGTTAAAGTGTTATTGGTATCTATAAAATAGTGATGCGATATTTTGTGCTGTGTTTCTAAAAAGTACCTTCATGGATGGAGACATTCATTGTTCTTTCTTGAAATTAATTTTATGTTTTTGAAGCCGTCTAAAAGAAGTGAAATGAAGTGGTTTGTTAGGAATTCATAAAAGTTAACAGAAAAAGAATACAATTCATTTAGCTGTCAACCATACAGACCATTTTATGAATAACATGCAAACTCTTTCAAAGTAAAATCTGGTACTCTACTCTAGGTTTGTGGAAAAATGCAAGGAAGCTTCAGGTGGAACAAATGTTAAAACTACAAAAACAATTTATTAGAACCATAGCACAAATTGAACCATGAGTCTCACATAAAAGAAACTTTCTATAATTTAAAATTCTTATCTTCCTATGTTTATTCACGCCCAGATCCATAATGTTATAAATTGAAAGGCAACGTTCCCCAATTATATTCTCCACCAGAGCACTACAAATAGACACTACAATCATAACTAATAATACTCTGTGTGAAAAAAAAACCTACGAAAGCAGAAATTACTAAATTCTAAAAACATTCTGTCACCAGATGCCATGAAAAGTTACAATAATGACATAAGGATTTTCTCAAAAGTAAATTCTTCCTAAATTCATAGTCAAAGCAATTTTACAATGAATGGTATGCACATATTCAACAGCATTTTAAAATTGAGGTTCAGGCAAATGACTCTTAATAATAATAATAATAATAATAATAATAATAATAATAATAATAATAATAATAATAATAATAATAATAATTATAAATATAATAATAATAAACCTCGTGTGGTGCCGGAGGTTTTAGTAGAATAGCACCAAGGGATCTCCCCCTGTCGTAAGAGCCTACTAACCGGAGCAGCTGACTGCTGTCCTTTACCTAGTAATCCATTCCTGTCGCACCTTTAACTGCCCCCTCGCCCCTGGATCTCGGCAGGTGGATCGAGTAGCTTGTCGCCTTCCGTTTCATTACTCCCTAACAACCCTATTTTCCTACCCGCACTTATTCCTACCTAGTTTCCCCTGTAGCTGGCGGAGAGCTATAAAATGCATTACCCATTTGGTATGGAGCAGTTCGTGCAGAATGAAGCCTCGGATGTGCCAGAGAGTAGGGCTGTACCTGGCACGGGACCCCAGCCCGATGATGACAACGTAAGCGATCAAAATGGCAATGCTCACTCCAACTCCAGTGAGGAGAAGACGTCAACTTCATCTGGACTGCGTACCAAGAGGAATGCCTCCAGAAGAAATGAAACATCCAATAGAACTAAATGAAGCAGAGAAATGAATAGTTATTCGTACTTACCTGCTCATAAATGAATGTAGAGACGATCCCTTACCGGGTTGGAGACAAACTTTACTCTGAAACCCAGAATTCAACTTGACTGAACAAAACCTAGCCGATCGTAAGAACGTAATTATGAAACGAAAGTATCTTACCCAGTTCGAAATTGATAAAATACGTAGGGAAGTGGGTAATGAACTTCAGGCAGTTGTAGAAGACCATCAAACTGATGATAATAACGAGACGAGAATAGAGACAAATGATTTGAGTATAAATGAGGAAACCGCTGAAAAGTTTGTAGGATATTTCTGTTTCGAGACACATCCTCTTGGTAGGCCTAAAATCCCAAAATTGATCTTTGCCAAACAAACTAATATTCTTATTAAGCAAGTTGATCAGGTAATACCTCAGGTTGCTGACCAATTAAATAACTTGACAGATATGTATACTGCCTTGTATGCAGCTGCAGTTGCTGTAATCGATCTTAATGGACAGTGCATTCAGAATAGTCCACCAAGCAACACAAAGAAAGCGAGAAAACCTGCATGGCAATTTAGACTGGAAGAAAGTATTGTTAAACTGAGAACAGAGATTAATATAATTCATGAATTTCTTTCAAACAACAAAAGTAGAAGAGTAAAGCATAAAATTAATAGAATCCTACATAAAATGCAAATCAACATCAACGACTCCGAGTTAAAACCAAAACTAACCCTGTACCATGATGAAGCTAGACAAAAGCTCAAAGCTAAGGGTGCTAGATTGCGAAGATACAATGAATGCTCAAAGCGGAAACAAGAAAATATGTTATTTGAGACGAACCAGAAAGTATTCTATTGGAACTTGGAACACAAATCTGATAGCCATGAGAAAGTTGATAGTTATAAATTCAAGTCATACTGGCAGGAAATCTGGACCAACCTTTCAAGCTACAATCATGATGCATCATGGCTCTCGGAACTTCAGGAAAAGATGGGCAACCTTTCAGAAATATCTGAAGTCCACATTACCACCGAAGATATTGAAATGCCAAAATTGTAAATCAGCGGGATCTGACAAAATTCAGAACTTTTGGTAGAAGCGTTTTGTCTCCCTACACAACTTGATTTCAAATAGTGTTGATGAGATACATCAGAAGCGTGATCAGTGCCCCAAATTCTGAACGCAAGGTATTACTTACTACCCAAAACTGTTCCTAAATCAGATCCCAAAAATTACAGGCCAGTAACATGTCTCTTTGTACTATATAAGTTATTAACATCAGTTTTACACGAAAAGATATACATACATTGTGATCAGAACAATATCAGCATGGAACAGAAAGGATGCATCAGAAGTACCTTTAGATGCAAAGAACAGTTGACTGTGGACAGCGTAATCATAAAACAAGCTGAGGTCAAAAGCCGAAACTTGAGCATGTGCTACATCGACTATAGAAAGGCATTTGATTCGGTACCTCATGAATGGCTGATACACATTTTGAAAATATATCAAATTAATACAAAGGTTGTAAACCTGCTCGCTGCCTTAATGGAAAACGGAGATTAATTTGGAGAATTGTATATTTAAGATTAATATTCGTCGAGGAATATTTCAAAGCGATTCATTGAGCCCCCTATGGTTTTGTTTAGCTATAAACCCCCTATCACAGCTTCTAAACAAGGAATGTCTAGGGTACAGACTCCGACTGTGAGATCCTACCTCCCGAATCAGCCATTTATTGTTTATGGATGATCTTAAGCTGTTTGCCGAGAGCCATAACCACCTGAAAGCGTTGAAGTATGTGACGCAGGTATTTAGTGAAGACATTGCTATGTCCTATGGATTTGATAAATGTGCCGAAATGCACCTAAAAATGGTAAATTGGTCGAAGTACCTGATGAAACTTGTGATTTTTGACAGCTTTTGTACCACGACACTTACAAATACCTTGGTATCCAACAAAATAGACCAGTGAACCACACAAATATGAAGTCGATATTCAAGGAAAGGTACAAATCAAGAATCACAAAGTTAATGAACAAAAAATTGTACTCAAGGGATCTAATAAGTGCTATTAACACCTATGCTGTCCCAGTATTGACATATTCCTTTGGTATTCTGAAATATTCAGACACAGACCTTCGGGAACTGGATACAATTACTCGAACCATCCTCACAAAATTCAGAATACATCATCCCAAGAGCGCTGTCGAAAGGCTTTATCTTCCCAGAAATCAAGGAGGTAGAGGCCTACTTAATATCTTCAATCTTTGCAGGTCACAAGAAAAGAAAATGCTAATGTACTTTCACGCCTCGAATCGTGTATTACTGAAGAATGTAGGTTGTTGTAGATGTAAACTATTCAGCTCTAAATCTCCAGAAGACTGAAACCAACACTGAAATTGTTTCCCAGATATGTAACATGCAGACAGATTGGAAGAACAAGACCCTTCATGGAAAAGATTCTAATCTCTTAAATAACCCATCAGTTGATAAAGTCTCTTCTCTCTTGTGGTTGAAAATGGGATATTTATTTCCTGACACTGAAGATTTATAATAGCAATTCAATATGGGGTAATAAAAACACGCAATTATGATAAACACGTGCTGAAGAGCAGTATAAAAGATGTCTGTAGAATGTGTTATCAACCAAATGAGACCATCGACCATGTGATTGCAGGTTGTCCACTTCTTGCCAACACTGCACATCTAGGGAGGTACAATCAAGTATCCAAAATAATCCAAAGACAATTGGCATCAAATTATAGACTAATTGAGAACCCTCTACTATTTTACAAATATTCACCTTCACCGGTTATAGAAAATAGTGAAATAGTACTCTACTGGGTAGGCCTATTGTCACTGATAAAACTGTGGATTATAATCGCCCGGGCATAGGGCGTTATCAATTAAATACAAAAGTATGCAGCAATCATAGATGTAGGCTGTCCCCTGACAAAAGATCTCAATAAGACAGAATCGGAGAAGATTTCAAAATACCAGAATTTGGCAGCAGAAATCCAACATGTTTGGCAACTGAGTAAGGTTGAAATAGTGCCAATAATCATCTCAGCCACAGGAGTGGTGACGGACCGATTTGCTTGAGGTCTTACGAAAATAGGATTATCAAAAGAAATCTACATAACCACCTAAAAAACTTTAATCCTATAGACTTGCCATATTGTGCGAAAATTTTTAAATTGAACGGCGGACAAAGATGAATTTCTTCTCCGTCTTTCCTCAGATCTGTCATTACCAGTTGCATTTGCTAGAGCGTAAGTCGTATGAATAGATGAATGGTTCTCAATGCTTACTGAGAAAAGTATAGAAAAATAAAATAATAATAATAATAATAATAATAATAATAATAATAATAATTCCGCAATAAATTTAAATGTAGGTATGTTACTTATGTGATATCTATGTATAAATATATATTTAGGAAATTAAGAATCTATGTGAACTGAATGTATACTGTTTGTAAGCAGGTTATATGTGATATTGAGAATTGAAGGTCATAAATTTGTAATTATTTCAGAAAATAATACGTATAAATTGAATATTATTAATTTTGAAATAGAGAATTGAGTTGAATTATAATATACTACATTTTTAATTTGTAGGTCATTCTTGATAAAGATTAAAATTTAAATATTTTATGTGAGAATGAAAATTTCTCGTTTAGTGCAGCTTTAAGTACATTGTTTGATGTTGAGAATGTATTACAAGCTGCAGACAAGTTGGAATTATGTAATGGAGGACCTGCTCTGCATGTAATAAAAGGAAAAAAAGTGTCTTGTGCTGAAGTTCATGGGAATGGGTCTACAGTCATCATACTTGGTTTTGAATTCTTGTGTTGTTTGCACAAGAGGTAATTTCTTAGCTGGATACACATATAAATTACTCTGTTTGTGAAGAATTTCCTTAGCAGAATCAGACCAGATATTGATTTTGTTAATTTCATGCTCTGATCCAAAAGAATGTGTATTGTTTGTTCTAAACGTAGTTTGTACACCTGGAACATAGAACCCATGCATTCTTTTAGTTTGTATAATTTATTAATTGCAAAATGTGTACATAAGCATCAGTAATGATACATAATTCACTTCATAAGATCATCTGTAAACAAAATGCAAAATATTATTTCTACTAGAAAATTATAATTGACACTGAAATTGTTTTTCAATGAGGGTCAGTGATGTATATACTGTTACGATGAACAGACCTGTTAAGTGCTGAGCATCATAAATGTCAAATTATCAATCGTAAGTCACTGTTGAGATGATTTTTGTAAATGTATTTCCTACTGTTTGTTGTTGTTATTACTTCAAATCCTGTTTTAAATGGAAAACTTCATTCTTTGATACTTAAATCATATAATTGCAAATATACATGGCTATCGCAACACATTTCTCATAGAACATTTAAAAAAAATGACATCTGTCAGACTTTATAATACGTTCTCATTCTTTTTTCTTTATAATACGTCTCATAAATCCTCATTCTTTGATATTTAAATCATATAGTTGCAAATATGCATGGCTCTCGCAACACATTTCTCATAGAACATTTCAGAAAACACCCCTGTCAGACTTTAAAATACGTCTCAAAAGATTCCAATACATTTACTGTAGCGTCTTCGCGATTTTGTGTGTCCAGTGACCAATATTTCTTTCTTGCAACAAAACACCAGAAAATACTAAATTCGCAAGATGTCATCATAAGTGTCCAAACCACCCTGAGTCTCGAGGCACCGCTAATGTCGTTAGCCTGAAGGTGTAGGCAGTGAGAAGGCGATGCTCCTGGTAGTCGGGTTCGCCCGGCTACCCACCACTTGGACCTATGGCGTTTCATCCTTTGGGCAGGATTGGGCGAAGGATGATTTCCGGATCCTACTTTAAAGTCCGGTGGGAAACTAGATACCACCCGTCAGGTTGCCCAGGTTCTGGCGTTACCCACGTCGATAGCTGGCAGTAAGCAATGGGGAGACGGGATGGGGACTCCGAGCCGCGTGGACCTTAGTTCAGGTGGCCCCCAGTTGGGCTCTCGGATTCGTCGTGGCAGTGGCCGGATACTCTGGGCATGGAGGAGGGAACTTGTTCCCAGCGGCATTTAAGCAAACTGCACATGTATTCGGCACCGGGCTTCCCTGACTGGCTCGCAGACGAGCGCGAAACCGTGCGAAATTCGTATGTTCTCCTTCTACGGATCTGAGCAGAGCCACAGCGAGCGTTCGTGCACGTGAACTGTGTTCGTGGACGAAGCGATCGACTGCGTTTTCTGCTGACATCAGCTGTGATATGAGTCATTTCCATTATGGGAACTAACAATCCAACGTCTTTTGTTAGTAAGTACTTAAACTTATATTTTGGTTTTATATGAATAAATGCGAACTAGGAAACTAAATTATATTTTTTCCAAGCGAATTAGTTATGAAATTCTAAAGAATAATGAAGAAGAAACTGTCATATGAAGTGCAATAGATCAATTGAAGACATTAACAATTTGGTACAGGAATACGCGAAGATCACCCATACGAAATGGAATGTTAGATCGTGAAAACCATTTGTGGGTTCGTATGTTGACAGAACTTTATATTTTTATTTTATTATAGTGAATATTGTCCTGTATGTCATCATAATACATACAGAAAAGTAGCAGAATACAAAAAAATAACTTTCTAAAAATGCTGGTTGCCCTGCTACGTTGTCTATAAAAATAAAACTTAACACTGCGCACACAAGAAGAAAAGATGCCTTTACGTACGTAGGGTTTTCGATTTGTTTGCATTGTTTTTAAATTAGTTGACAGACGTCTTGGTAGAGCTTCACAAAACTTTGCCACACACGGTATTTGTAAAGGCGTGAACATTAATTTCGGCTTACAATAGTTGTTCTAAAACTGATATCCTGGATTCTCCAAGGAACCATGAATGGTTCAATTCATTAAAAATTGTGGCTTCTTGTGATTGTTGTCATTGTGTGCCTCGTACCGTAGAGGAATTGAATTTAGTGTTTCTGAAACTTGGTTAGGTAGTTTTGGCATACAGCATTCTCGGAATCAAACCGCGTGTGCGTACAAGTTTACACCCACTGTTTTCGTAAAAATTTCTCCCACGTAATGACGCGCAATCAGGCGTTTAGGATTGCAAACATTCGGCGTATCAATTAACTTTTTGAATCAAAGAATGAAACAGTGAGTTCCACGGTCCATTTATATATACCCCAATACCATTCGTGCTTTTTTTCGGTCCAGTGTCAAAAAATTGAGTTTACGAAAATTTATCTATCTCCTGCCTAGCAAACTAAACCCCTTAAGAAATACAAAATTGACGTCTACAAATAAAAGCATCAATAAACAATTTTTTCTTTCAAAAATCCTACTGCGGCAATTGTGGAATATCTAAAAATAATGAACATGGGAATCATAAGTAAATATCCAAAATTTAGAAGGAATCTATAAAAATGAAAAATGGTTAAATGTAAAATTTATGTATCTATTAAACCATTAATAATTAACTATTCATATTTTAATAATACACTTATGGCTTCTTATAACATATAATCAAAAAATTGAGAATGCTACTATAATTACTGTAATTTATAATCTGTAATACGACTAATTAAAAATTAAACATAAGCATAAATTAATATAATTTTACATTATATTCTTAAACAAAAGGAATTGCCATTTGTCATAATGACACGCACAACCATCAATGAAAACATTAGGACAGTGAGAAAATATATTAGTTTAATAATAATAATAATAATAATAATAATAATAATAATAATAATAATAATAATAATAATGAAAAGAGGAATATGAAAAGAGTCAACATTATCCCGATAATTGTTTCCAGCACCGGAGTCATCCCTAGGAGTCTGATTGGGGGCCTTAAGCAACTGGGTTTGAATGAAGATCTGTACAAACCCATGCAGAAGGCTGTTGTTATTTCAACAACAAGAATAGTACGGAAATTCATGGGAAACAATGTATTATAAATTCTTTTTAAAAAATAGATGTATTGTGCTCTGATTATGTATATCTGTGCAATTCATTCAAATGTACCAATAAGATGAGAAAGTAAAAACAATAATAATAATGTAAATATTTTTGAAATATGTACAATTTAGAAAATTTAACATGATTTATTTTCTTAATATAATTTATTGATATTCAGTAGTATATCCGACAAAAAACTGTGCGCTAGTAGCATGATCATAACTAGGGCATAGGTCAAGTCATGTATCATAGTGCTGTGTACCACAGCAAGTGTGCCCCGAGGATCGGTGTACTACACTGTACCAGGCAGTGTAGTTGCGGCCCACTGTGGCCGCTGAAGGGTTGCGCCGCGGGGCGCGACCAGGGTAGGAATGAGTAGTTCCGAATGACACCACCAGGAGCAGAGCGAGCGACGGCGCTTTCCCGTGGGCTCCGGACCGCGTCGGCAACGCGGTCTCCGAAGGGGCACCTCCCCTCCATTCCTCGCCACGGAGGGGGCAAGTGAGAGACTCGTCCCGGTGTCTCGGGGCGTATATAAGGGCCCCGGGCCGGGGCGGTAGACAGTGACTGTTTAGGAAGCTGATAGTGTGAGTTAGAATTTCTTGTTGACGTGTGCGTGCTACGGTAGTGATTCTCAGGCGGACTGTAAATTTGCTTCGAATAGCTACATCTCCTGGAACTTTGTTTTTTGACCTGGCTGTATTTCTGGACTAGATTTTTGGATTGTGGTTTGGCTATATTAAAATTGTTTATGAAAGAACTTGTCTTTCACCTTGATTTCCTTGTACAGTACTGGAAACATAAATTGATCGCGGCCGTCTGCGGCTAAGTTCAGCTTTTGCACGGCATGGACAGCCCTTATCATGACGAAACGTCGCAGGCGGAGCCTCACAAACCATCGTAGCCAATCTCAACGCAGGGGGGAGTGCCCTAACAAAATTACGTCGTACAAAATGGCGGGCGCCGCTAGTTCAGTTGTGGAAGTATTTTCAAATGAAAAATACATGAAAGAAACGCATGTATGAACATGAAAGTAAATTCATTGAAATATATGAACTCATAGCACTTAACCATTGTTTAAACAATTCTTTTTGAAGAAATTACATTGATATCGGATAAAATTACACTAATTTTAGAACAATTACGTTCTTATAGATATTTAAATTCCAATATTCTTGTCCAAACACAATTTATGAACTTTATCAAATGACCAGTTTACTACAGAATTTTGCGATAAGAAAAACGATTATAATTGAATATTTTCAATTGTTCATATGTATATTACATTTCCAAAAATGCAAAATACTATCTTTCTCGAATCGTTAGGACTTCTAGGGAACCATTTCAATAAAAGAAAGTAAAATTCAAAGACCAGCTGTATATTTATCATTAAAGTAACAATTAAACTAGATGCCAATGTGCCAACCATTATGCCTCGCGGGTGCTGCCACTCAAAATCGTCGCTGCAGCGGGCAACGAAAGAAATTTGAGCGCGGAAACATTCCTGGGAGGTGGGTAACTCAATTACAAAAGAGAACAATGTTTTCATGAGGTTTTTATTAAATAAAACATAATAACTGTTGTAAAAAGCGCTTATTTATTGGAAAATAGAAAAATTCAAAATGAAAATTTTCTGAGAAATATAATTATACAGTTCCACCAACTATGGGCCACCTCATAACTTCTAAACGGTTCCCCATATCGAAATGCAGTTTTCGCTTAACAATGCGGAATCATGGGGGAAGTAATGTGCGGTAGAGATATAATTCGATATATTTTTAGTTTTTGAGAAAATTAATTATCTTTGATTTTTTAAATGGGACCATATATTTTTTTCACTAGCGATAGATAATCATAAATAGACGAATGCATTGATGTAACATACGTTAATATTTTGATAGTATATTGAGAATAAAATTATACTTTCAGACATGATTTTAAACTAAATGGACAAAATTTCTTGTTAGCAGCCATTGCCATTGTCGCATTTGGGGAAGATTGCCTTCGCGGCTCCGGCACTTTTGCGAGGACAGGGGAAAGGTCGCGAAGGCCACTTTCCCCAAAAGCGACAGTGTTGATGGCTGCAAGAAGAAAAATTGCACGTATAATTTCAAATCTCAAGTCTCATAATATAAATATATAAAAACCGGTTTATAAGTTTATATTATCGGTTTTTTACATCACTACCAATGCGTGAACTATTTTTTTATTTAATCGCAAAATATCAAAAAATACTAATACAGCCTTACCAATCTATTTGAATTAATGTAATTCTGCAATTACAAAGTTAATTGTGAGTTAATTTAAATTAATTAAGTAATTTAAATTAATTAAATTAAGTTTAAGAATTAAAGACTATTGAAATATTTTATTGAAGTATCTCAAGAAAATGTTTCAGTCTATCAGAACGGAGATGGGGAGGTACGCTTCCTCTAATTGTAAATTGGGAGTCAGAAAATAAACGGACGCAGAATATTACCTGGGAAGTGGGAAAATGAATATTACGCAACACTGTCGCTTAATTTCATCATTTGACGACTTTCCTTTTATCGAAACATGAAAATATTTTAGAAGATAACATTATTATTCAGCTTCATTTGTTAGCATAAACTACTCGATAAATGGATTAAAACGTACTTTTTTCGTTGGGACTCATCAGGGCTCTAACTTATCGCACGGTAAAGAAGTTATTTCGCTCAATGAAAGTAAGTTAAAATTAATAGTTTTTTTACGAACGTTATTCTGGTGTTTCCATCACCAAACAATTGTAATACCAAAAAACTAGACTATTACCATGCATGCCGCCATTCGTTTTTATTAATCAAAATTTCGAAGAAACGTACTGCTAGCACTTCGGTTAGAACATGATAATATGTAATTTCAGTACATTGTCCATAATCGTTACACCTCGCAAAATTGTGTGGAGTGGATAGTTAACGTCAGAAAATAACTCCAGTTACTTGTATTGATATACAGAACAGTTTGGTTAACTGGGCCAGATATGCTTTTTATTTATTTTTTTGCATTTGTTTATCTTAAGTTAGCCAAACTTATTATATAATAATATGAAGTTAATATAAAAAACAGTAATACAAATTATAAATTTTCAAGTTTTAGCAAATTTCGTGGGATGCAGAAACGTAGGCGAAAAAATGATTCACTTAACTGCAGTATGGGATTAACTGATGCTCTTATTGTGGTGACGCGAATTATTAAGAGCATGCTGAACACAGTTATACGAGTATATTATAAATAGGAGACAGATTTTAATGAAATATCATTTTTAATTTCTTGCATACCTACGTATATACGAAGTAATATACGTAATGTAGAGAAAATTATGTAATGCTGCGCGAAAAAACGGTGGAAAAAAATTCATTGCCGGATCCTGATAACGAAAAAGTGGATAAATGCAGTTGCTTAATTAAGATAAAAAAGTCCTCTAATATGTGATGTAGCCAGAATTCCTATTTTGTTGGTCATTGATACCGAAAACTCAATTGCAAGCGAAACGCCCGCCGTCTGTCCGTCTGTGAACACTACTAGCGCTTAAAACATGCGTAGGATTTTTTTCAAATTGAAGAAACATCTATCTATCTATCTGTAGTTGAAGCTTTGAAATTTTGAAAACCATTCTTTAAAACTTGGGGGTTTTTAGATCAAGCCCCACGGGCATTCTCGAAATTTTCTCAAAGTTTTGCTTAAAATGTTTTCTTTAAATTTATTGTAATAACAGAGCAAAATTAACTTATAAAAGGGGCATAGGTTCTATTTTCACAGTTAACAGGATTTTCAAAAATTGCAAAAGTTTGAATTTTTCTAGCGTCTTCCCACAACTGAAAAAATTGCAAATTTTTTTGCGAAAATTGAAGATTGAATAACAAAAAATTAAACTAATGTTAAAACGATAATAATATAGAAGATGTAGCATTACAAAAAATTCTATGAAAATCGAAAACAGTACACTGATTTTTGGAAGGTTTAGATACCTGTAAATGCCTTTTATCCAAAACCACAAATTTTTGGAATTGATCACTTTTTTCAATAATCCTGCGATATTTAAGAAGCTATTTAAACAGTAAAAAATGATAAAAAATGCCTTTACATATTTATGGGCTTTAAGAGTGTAAATCAAATTTATTGAGGATCCTATTCTATTTTTATCAATTATCTATGTCCCCGTCTGAAGTTGGAACTCATGGCAGTTGCTTAGGCCAAAGGACAGCCTTGCGAACAACTAGAAAACTCTAGCAGAAACTTCTACGAATCTAATACGAACGATATGTTGGAAAGAATAAAGATATCAAATTTAGAAATTAAGAATACTCTTCTTATTCCCTTATATTACAAAAGTTAAAAATGTTACCAAATCTCTGATATTTGGAAACGAAATAAAATGGCCGTTTTTGTAAGCTTAAAAAGTCTTCGTACACACCTGTTGAACAAAACATATTACGTTATTAATACTGGGTATGAATTCCATTTGCTTTGATTATTGTCTCTAGTCTTTGCAACATAGATTTCAGCAACGTTGCCGTAGTCGCAGGATCAATTAAACTTCGGTCTCTCAGACATGCATGTTTAATATTTTTTATTAGACAAACTGTATTTTCTATTTTCAATCCCATAACTGACCACACATGACCTACAGGGTGGCCTCCAGGGTGACCAGATTAGTAACCAGGGAGGGCACCAAATATAAGAATATTTACCGCTTAAATGTCCGACCTATTTTCATTACTGGACATTTGATTGATGCACAAGTCTGGTCTAAGGGATCCCAATTCTTTTGTTAATATTCTGTCTTCATAATTCAAGTTTCTGTTGGGTAAATATATTACTTTATTCATGTGGATGACACAAATGGATGATTCAAATGGATGACGATATTCATATTTTTTTGTGAAATTTTTAATTTAAAACACGTTTACGAATTCTCGCACAGATCAAAATACAACCAATTTCGCACAGAAGCATTGAGGAACAGATTTTTTAAACACCGTGCTAACATACGTTCCTAACGTGTTTGCAAATGTCAAAATTCAGGCAGACACATGACGCGGTCGCACATTATTTGTGACCGACGAGTGCCATAAGCTCACATAATTCCCTCTCACTTTCGTCCCTACTATGAAGAAACAATCCTCGTGTTAAAGAGCCAAGCGGCGGCCACAGGCCTCCTGTGTCCAATGCCCTGTTGCCAAATCCTGAGCTGTTGCCACTTGCTCGGTTATCGCTTACCAGCTAGGATAACAAAAATTACACTGCTGGCTTGAATAGCCGTTTCAGCTTTCTTTCGGAAAATAAGGGTGTCAGTGCAGCTGGTAATTAGTCGATTATCAAAAATATTTAATTGAAAAAAGCACCTACCATTGACGCAGTTATTCACTTTCTATTCATCTGACTACCAATACAAACAATAAAAACCCGGTCTTATTTTCTTGTTTTATTGGTAACGGTTACGTAATATATTACAACTTTTACACTACTAACACTTCATTCTTCTAATAAACCTTAAGGAAACGACAGAGACACGGCTGAGAGACAAAAAATATAATTATTGAAAAGCAAAACTATATATAAAATTCCACGTCTACAACTGATTTCAAAGTCATTTGTCAGATACATACTCTAATGTACAGAATAAAAAATGAGTAGTGCAGGCTAGGATTTGAACCCGAGATCTTCAGCACAAGAAGAAGCCACCCAACCAAATACGCTACGATATTATCCTTGGCGGGTCACTTATGTAGTGTTTTGATTATTACAATGTTCTTGATGCCAGAAAATTCTTTCGAAAAATCGCAAAAGCTACTGTTTATTTCAGACAAAATTCTAAATAAAACGTATTTTAAAATTTAGTATTTAAAACGATTACACTTGGAAATAAATCTCCAGCATGTGTATTGGTGGTGTTCGAAAACATATATATTGTCACTATATAACTCAAACTTTTGCGAAAAACACTCATATTTTAAGAAACGTGCACATGAGATGATTTGAAAGACTAATAATGAAGAGTAGATTACTTTAAGAAAGAAATATGTATAATTATCTTTCGTCTAACGCAGTGTATTCTTCAGACAACGTTCACAGAAGTAACGAATAGTACACAGAAAACTGCCAGAATAGCAAACAATTAATTAATTGTATTGTAATAATTTTTTCAAATATACAATTTGTACGATTTGTTACACACGATTCAAGCAGGAAGCTTGAAGTTAAATTTACTATGCGCACGAATAATATGAAACAATTGAATATTTGTAATATTAAAAAATTAAAACTTTGTATGGAAAAAAGACTTACAATGTTTTTAAGTACACGTTGCAAAGGTTGCGATAGCTCAGTGGCATCGTTACAGTTTTCCCTGTAACGTTACTGATCGCGAGGCCCTAGAGTTCGAGTTCCGACGTTGGCGCATGTTTGACTGTGGTTACATATGTAGGTCGAAAATCTTTGGAGCCGTTTTTAAGAAAAGTTTCAAAATGCTTCCCAGGGGCTTCAACTAAATTACCCCAAAATTTAAAGCAATATTTTCAAAATCGCAGGGCCTCGATTCGGTCCAGATCGTTAATGGAAAATTAGCTTTGACAAACATTCTACGAATAGTTTACACACTAGTGTTCACAGAGAAACAGACAGACAGACCAGCGGACACATGGACGGAGAGACGGACGTTTTGATATAATAACAACACTCTCTTGGTAACCCCAAAACGTGTAATTCCATTAAATTCTCGACATCGATTTACTGCAACATTACAAACGTACCTCCTTAAATATTACTTTTGTTACTCCGAATGTTTACGAGGAAGTACAAATAAATATATAAATAAATACACTTTCACACACCACAGAGTAGGTTACACGCAAAAAAGAATAATTATAGAGCCCGAATTCCTGCCCGTGAGAATGCAGTTCTAATGTTATTACATAAACAGGGGGTCCCACCAACTATGGACCACCCCCACAACTTCTAAACGGTTCAGGATATCGAAATGAAGTGTTTGCTGAATAATGCAGAATCATGGGGCAAGTAAGGAGCCGTAGAGAAATTATCTATAATATTTTTAATTTTCGAGAAATATAATCATCTTCGATTTTTTAAATGGAACTATATATTTTTATCACCAGCAATGGATAGACCATGAAAAGAGGATTAAAATGATGTACCATTTGCTAATATTTTGATAGTAATTTGAGTGTAAAATTAGGCTTTCTGACATGTGATTTTGAATTAAACTAGTAATCGTTGCAACTCTCGCTTTTGGGGAAGGTGGCCATCACGACGTCTAGACTGTTTCGTCTTGACTGAGAGGGGTGGCAGTGGGGGATAGGAGGCATAACTACAGTAATTCTTAGTGATGGCACAGACATCACACTAAGAAATACCAATTTTGACAATCAGAATGGGAGACATTTTCCATTTATTTATTTGGATTTAACTTGCCTTCTACTAAGATTTCAAAACATTGATCGTTCCAAAGAACGATGTAAAAAGTTGGTAGCGTAAAGATGATGTTAATAATAATAAATATCATTTTGAAACTGAATAAGAAGCCTATCACCGTCTCTTCGTTGGTAAATGTCATTTTTAATTAAAATGATCACTCGTCCACTTTGCAACCATACGACTGCTGTTCTTGAATGGAAAAGAAAACGGTACACTTCCGTCTTCTGCATTTTCAAGTTTGAGGCAGCACTTGGCGCTATGAAATGAGAAACTCTCTACTCCGAATGAACAGTAGCGAATGCAGATATGCATTTTTGTTAAAGTTTGGTAGTTACACTGACAGAACTGTCAAGAGTATTTCAAGTTTTTTATTACTTTGTTGTTCTGGTAGTACGTGTTTAAATAGGAAGTTAAGTTACTGTGAATAATAAGAGAAAATGTCTACCTATCTATTATTTGATGAATTAATCAAGATATTACAATGAAAATCTTTAAGAATTCATTCGCTTCCCATATATTAAAGTGATAGCTTGATTCTGCACTGAGTTCGAGTTTTGTAAATTTAGAAATGACCTTTATAATAATAATAATAATAATAATAATAATAATAATTATTATTATTATTATTATCATTATTATTATTATTATTATTATTATTATTATTATTATTATTATTATTAATTTTATTATTATTATCGTTTTCGCTACAATATTTTTATTTCGTTCTTTTCGATTATCGTTGATTTGGAATTTCAGAAGAACAAAAGTTCAACTCAGATGAACAACTGGGAAAAAATTCTCATTCAGATCGTTAAAATTTATGTTTGTTCGTATGTTTTACATGTCAAGATCATGAATTGCTGCAATTACACCTTCATCCTACACGGCCATCCCTCTCACACTCCTCTCTTCACAAAACAGTATCAACGTCGCGAAGGCCACCTTCCCAAAACGGCCACTGTTGCAAAGGCTACCCGTTTACTTGAAAATCTGATGCCAAAAAATCTAATTTTATACTCACATTACTCTCAAAATACTAACATATGATAAATCATTTTATTCCAATATTCATGATGATAACATTGCTGATGAAAAAATATATAGTTCAATTTAAAAAATCAGAGATGATTAAATTTCTCGAAAACTAAAACTATTGTAGAGAATTCCTCTACCAGCATGTTACCTGCCCCAAGATTTTGCATTGTTCAGCGAAAACTGCAACTCGATACCCTGAACCGTTTAGAAGTTATGGGGGTGGTCCATATTTGGTGGGACAACCGGTATCATATAAACATTAGAAACCCTATGTAACTTGATCGATAATAAATGAAAGCGATTGCTGTATACTAAGCGAATGAATAGGGATGACTAAATACGTCTCGTAGTGGAAACCTTGAAATGTTTACTTTTCATAGCGTCAACTTCGGGTAGCTATATTTTCTTAATTAAACCCCAAAATATCCAAGCAATTATTTCAAATTAAATAAAACTACAATTTTATTGACAATAATACTAGCCTGATATGACTTTCTACAAACAATTATAAGGAGATGTGAACTTCTTCATCCTAAATTTTCACCCTAAATCGTTACTTTTAATTTTAACGATTATGTTAATGTTTGCTACTCAGAGACACGGAGCACGCTCGAAAGAAAACAATAAGTAAACGAAATTGAGAATATTATGATTATTATGTCGTAGTAGCTTCATTGTTGAAATGACGATTGATTCTTTCATATGAGATTTTCTGTTTCATGAAGATGACCTCGGCGTATACGTATTTCGAAGACGTGTAAACTTCCATGATTTTGACGCGATAAGCGACGACCTCAAACAATCCACTTAGATTCAGAGAGGAAGTGTCAAAAATCATTGGCGTGTTAGTGTCGAATGGAAAAGAATGCGTCTAGGAATTGTTCTGAACTTGGAATAATTGAATTTTAAAAACATGTTTATTTGCAAACTTTGCACCTTCATTGAAATTTACTTAACTGCATACGTAAGTTCACATTCCTTCAATTACAAATGTCCATAAATAAACATATGCCAATACAATATTATAATAGTATTATTACTTTTTCGCATATTCCATGCTGATGCTATATGCTTCTAAAGGCAGCAGACTTACTGGTTAGAATGAAATTGTGAATGTTATAACAATGTATTTCGTATTTTGAACGTGTGAATACTGAGGAGCCGGAAGATTTAATGTCTATATTTATACGTCAAGACAATTAATGCAAAATTATTGTTTTCTTGTATATTTTATTTGAAAAATTTTCCACAATTTTATATGTAAAGAATTGGCTTCCTAGGAAGGTGGATAAAGGCTTTCTCGAGGGAAAGCGAGTGTTTCGATTTACGCTTACAAGCTCAGCCTATTTCGCCTTGAAACGTGTGGAGGAAGGACGCAATTTTCACCGGGAGGTATTTCTGGAAGCCAATTGATGACTCTTTCTTACTCCCAAGTTGAAGATTGTTCGGTAGCCGACTCGAGTAGTATTTTAAAATTTATGCTGTAATTGTTAAACAAATGGAACTTAAAGTATTTAGAATAAAATGAAAAATTAAGGAGCTGAAAACCAGGAATATCTAACCAGCAACTATTTTCGTGGCAATTAATGCAAGCGTTGTGGACGCTTGTCTCCTCCACCCCGTTAGGAACTTCAAATGTATTTGCCGGAGAAACTAAGCGAGCCGTTGCAAAACGGCTTATAGAAAAGCTTAACGTGAGAACTGCCAAAAAATAGTTGCCATGACATGCTAATTTCTAATAAACACTTACGTATCTCGAAAACGAAAGGAAGCGCTAATCGGATTGCGGAATTTTACATCTCGTTTAAAGGCAATTTTGAAAAAGGAATACGTTTTTTTGTAAAATTTAAACATTTATAAACAATTTCCAAATTTTGCAATTCTAAAGTGGGAAGGGTTTTCTGATGTCCCAGAACCAAAAACTGCGAATTAACAATTTTGCAACAATTAACAATTTTATAAACAATTCCGAAATGTGCGCTATTCCTGCCGGGGAGTGTCCCCAAATTGCCCCTGATTTGATGATAGTAAAATAACAATTTTGACCTGAGATGCAAATTATTTGCTTAATATCTAGTTTAATTGTTACTTTAATGATAAATATACAGCTGGTCTTTGAATTTTTACTTTCTTTTATTGAAATGGTTCCCTAGAAGTCCTAACGATTCGAGGAAGACAGTATTTTGCATTTTTGCAAATGTAATATACATATGAACAATTGAAAATATGCAATTATAATCGTTTTTCTTATCGCAAAATTCTGTAGTAAACTGGTCATTTGATAAAGTTCATAAATTGCGTTTGGACAAGAATATTGGAATTTAAATATCTATAAGAACGCAATTGTTCTAAAATTAGTGTTATTTTATCTGATATCAATGTAATTTCTTCAAAAAGAATTGTGTTAACAGTGGTTAAGTGCTATGAGTTCATATATATTTCAATGAATTTACTTTCATGTTCATTGAAGTGTTTCTTTCATGTATTTTTCATTTGAAAATACTTCCACATCTCAACTGGCGGCGCCCGCCATTTTGTACGACGTAATTTTGTTAGGGCACTCCCCCCTGCGTTGAGATTGGCTACGATGGTTTGTGAGGCTCCGCCTGCGACGTTTCGTCATGACAAGGGCTGTCCAAGAAGTGCAAAAGCTGAACTTAGCCGCAGACGGCCGCGATCAATTTATGTTTCCAGTACTGTACCTATTTCATTTCCACAAGCGTGCGGAACGGATTTTTTACAACACTATGAAAGTGCGTAATGTTACAGCATGGACGTTTGTTGACATTCGTTGAAAGAGTAAGGACCTAGGGTATGTAACAAATTAATTTTTGGACTGGCGCGATCCATTCAGATCTTTTCTGTCGAATGCTTTGTATCGTTTTCGACTTCACTGATTGCTTTTCATAATAACAACTCCTCGTGGATTGATCTAAGGTACTGACTTAAATGTATACTTCTGAATTGCTTTTTCTCTTTGTACTTGTTTTATTTTTTAACATAGTTATTTTGTCTCTAGCTAGTCAAAGTTTCCACATTCAGGTTGCTAGGGAGGCTACCGTACAGTCCGTCCACCATCATAAGGTGTTGAAAAATCGTAATTGTATTTGAAATTTCGTAATTGAAAAAAATAAAAATGTATTTCGGAATTTTCGGTTGAATTTAAAGATGAAAGGAAATATTTGAGGAACATGTGGGAAATATGCAAAGGTCGGGTGGGGTTTATGTGGGATGAATATCGGGAATCACGCGAAGAATCTTGAGGCCGGCAGTTGGTGCCCGAGAAATGTTTCTTAGATCATATTTACACAATAATATCATTTCGTATTTTCGTTTACATTTTTGGAAATTTATCTCTTCTGAGTACTCCCGCTCTATTGCTCGGATGGTCAAAATCGTGAAGATCCTCGAAATTTGTGTAAAATGAAATTGACACTTTAGTATTCTGAGAATTTTTATTTCAGAATATGAGTATGTTTGTTCATAAACGCTTAACAATACTAGACAATTTCACCATGCATAGAATCCTCCCTATAATACTGTAAAGAACAGTGCAGATTCTGGCCGTTCGAAATTGGGAATTTTAAACGAGTGATTTATAAAGTAAATGGCCGTGGCAACCCAGTGGTTAGTACACACGCTTGTCAATCTGGGAGAATGGGGTTCAAACACCAACAAAGCAGTAAATGCCCTACAGTAAATTAAAATTATTGTACAAAGTTTAAAAGTAAATGTAAAGGTTATGGAGATTGTTCGTACGGGTTAAGCTACTTTCTTAACGATTTAAAAATGAATATACATTCTTTTCTGTTTGGATATGATGCTAAGTATATTCATATTTATAGAAGTGTTATAAACCAAATCAAAGTCTTGTGAAATCCTCGATATTCCGTGTTGATTTCTGAAAGAGGCGGAGGATTATTCACCAATAGCACTGAGTTAACGGTACAGTCACGATATTGGTTCTTGCTCGAAATTAATTAGTACCTACCATATATACGTAAGTTTGTCAATAAAAGCCGCCCATAGTCTTTACGTTAACCTTCGAGCAATTGCGTGGGCGATATAAATGCCGTCTTTGAAAATAAAACGGCGCTGTGCCTTGATGTTTGAACTCAGCATGGCGAGAAGCCAGGTATTCTCCAGTTATCTACTGAAACACAAAATAGCGGTATCGTCTTCTTCAAGACCCCTCACATTTCCGCCAAATTCGCGCAAAAATGACCAACCTCATCAGTCTTCGCTCTACGCGGCATAAACTCCGCCACGCGATCGCGCCTTATTCAGTTTTTTTCACAATGGAAATGTAAGAATATTTTTCACATATTTTTGTAATAAAAATGTCATAATAATTCACTTATGCTAATTAATGATAATAATTCACTTATGCTCATAATAATTACATGAATTGGTTATTCATTACGTTTAATTTGTAAGTGGTTTCAGCAGATTTTAGTAATCTGGATTCCTAATATGTTTTATTCTCGTTTTATTGTAACATATTTAACTACCTACACATTCTCTCTCCCCTCTTTACAATTTTCATCTTACTTATTAGATTTTTACCTTCCTACTTCATTGACTTTTAATTTAGTTTTTTATTGTCATCATATGTATTTGTCATTGTTTTGTGAAGCCAAAGTATAAGACTGATTTTGTAGATTATCTCCTTCAGAAAATTCTTTTCTGCAGAATAATGAAAATTGTTTCAATAAATTGTTAATCTACTACTACTCGCAGGTGATGTTATTTAATAAATTCCCCATGACTGACGTTCAAGATAAGCTGTAATATTGAGAAAACGAAAGGATGTTTGGCGACGGCAAATACCCCGTGACACTACATTGCGGGAGCGCCCGAAGATTAAGGTTAACGAAAACGCTCAATGGTGGTTATATAATATTTTATTTAAAGATGATTGGAATTATATATTATTATTGGAATTATTATTGGAATTATATATTATTATTGGAATTATTATTGGAATTATATTATTTTTCGTTTATATTTTGTAAACAAAAGTATGAACATTACAGAATAAATTTATTTCTTTATCGTTACAAATATCACCTAAGACTTGTTTTAGCATACAAAAATAAAATGGTGATTTGAAATTGTATCGTAAGGCAGAAAACTATTTCATGAATTAATACTTTCTAAACCCTTTTTTACTTTCCCTTTTATCCTTTAATATTTTATATTAAGTTGGTACTCTTTTTAGTTGGTGGTTCTTACAATATAATTACAGGCACATTCGTATTTTTTTTATTGTAGGACATCTTTTTGTCTTCCAAAGACGTAATTCTACTCTATTTTGCCGCATCACGACACATTGTTCTGAGATCGTAACAAGAACCCTTAACAAAATGGCGCCGTCCTGTAACGACGATATTCATCCAACAAGCATGCGCACTCTCGGCAATTCATCTAGCGCTTCCAGAGGAAGCTCTCTGAACTAGCAGCGATGGCAGCCGTCTCGGCGTTCGCCTGGAACAATGCAGGGGCGGCGGCGCTCTCTGTGATTATTCCGAAAGGAACAATAGCCGACAATTGGCGGCAGCGAGGAGATAGGCAAACTCGCGCTAATCACGGGACGGTTCATCAATTACAGACAGACGCGCTCATTTGCATAATCGGAGGGCTTCGCCAATTTTCTCCTTCCTTCCGCAGGGCGGCACGGCTGGTGCTGAGCGGGCGGGCGTTGGGGCGGGCGGGCGGGAGACCGGAAGCCCGGGAGGACGGGATGCCAGGAGGACGGCAAAGTGGGAAGTGAGTAAGAGGGCGAAGCAGCCGGACGGGTGAGATGGAAAGAGAGTGGGAGGGGATGCAGAAAAACGAGAGTGTAAAAGGAAGTGCGAGGTGTGTGCGAATGAACGAAAGGGCGTGCGCGAAGGCGATGGGGAGTAGAAAAGAACGAAAGGTACGGCGAGAGGTTGGGGAGGGGTTGTCAAGACGGAGGAGGAGAGGATTTAAGTGAAACGGGTGGAGAGGAGGTAAACGAGAAGACCAGAGAGCAGCTAGGACGGGTAGCCAGATGGCCGATAGAACAATGGGAAAACGATGGGCCGAATGGGAGGATGAGAAGCTTCATCAGAAGCGAGGGCTTGGAGGGATGGCGACGGAGTGTCCGAAAGGACAATGGGATGAACGGAAGGGCAAAAGGCTTCGCGGGATACCATTTGAGTGGACAGGAGAGCAACGTACAAGTGGAAGAACGATAGGACGAACGGAAGGATGCAAGGATGGGCGAATGAGAAGGGGGCGGGGCAGGAGAACGGACGTATGGGAGGGCGAGAATGACGGTGGAAGAGCGAGATAGCGGACGGGAGGGCGAGAGGTTTAACGGGAAGACGCGATAGCGAACGGGAGAGGAGAGGGTAAGTGGAAAATCGAGAGGGTGGCCGGGAGGGCGGAGAGACTTCGATGGCTGCGCGGGCTGTGCAGGGCAGTGCAGAGACCCTCTCTGGGCAAGCGATGCCAATTACCCTCCGTTTCTTTGCGGGGTGCTTTGATTATGGCTCCACATGCGAGCGACGGCTAAATTTAGTCCTCTCTACAACCGCAGCCCTCGCCGTGTCGACCCTTCCCTGCGCCGGAGGGCCTCGCCCTATTTGCGGTTCCGCGTGAGCCCAGTGACGTAGGGAGCAGGTACCTGCACGTCGAGTTATACATTGGAAAGAAGGGAGATAAAGTTGAACATTCCTTTATTAGAAATTTCGAGGTAGCTTCAATATGAAGTTGTGTAAAATAACAAACATATTCAAATTTTAAAAAATCGAAAACATAATAACGACAAAATAACAAGAGTGATCTAAATAATATGCCGAAGTGTCTCTAAGAATACATTATATGTAAAAGGGCAATATTAATCTTAGTTTCAATTAAACACTCAGAGATTGTTTGATGAAATATAATTTTTGAAAGCTGAAATAAAATAATAGGTCTATTTTCAATTACTTTCAGCAGGAGAAAAGACATAACCAATTTCTCTGGGAAGTAGACATACTTCTTAAGAATGTAAAAGTAGAATTTAAGAGCTTAGACGAAAATTATGCAGAACTCTAACACCTAAGGAAATTTGAATTAGAACGAACTTGAAAAATAGAATTACACCATCATATTTTGTGATGTATTACAAAACAAATGTCAAGCAACAAAAATAAGTTATCTAAACAAGTATTGATGATCCAAAGATAATTAGTATTTGTTTCCACTAGTCAATTATTTACAGGATCGAAATTAGGCAAGATTAGAATTAGATACAAATTAGAAAATTTATTCTATTCATATTTCACTATTCCAACACAATAAAATACGATACGAAATAATGCTGAGCGAATCCTTCTAGATTGTCCTCCAGCAAATGTTTGCAGTGTCGAATTCTCCGATACACCGCATATACCGCTGATATACCTAGTAGTTCGAAGTGTATAATAAATAGTTCTTAAATTTGGCAATTCTCTAAAAAATTAGAGATTTTCAAACGTTTAAAACAGACGCAAAAAATAACTGATTTGCTACCGAGAGCTAGTCCATCTTCCGCATCCGCAAGCGCTATGAAGTGCGGTAGAGTGAGAAGTTTCAAACAGTTCTTAATGCTTTCCAGGGAATTCGCTAGCGCAAGCGAAGGCACCATATGCGAGTCGCAATAGCCTTGGGCTTCTCTCAAGCATTTGTAAAAATGGAGTGTGATAATGATCCAGACATTGGTGGTTTTGGTAATTGTCTTATAGAATAAGTATGAATGACGGAATTTCATAGTACTGGGATTTCAGAAAAGCTCAAAATGAAAGATAACGGTAGAGGTAGCTACCATAAAGTGCGGTATACTTAAAACAATGTTCAGGATTCACCACTGAAGTTTCGGCTCCGATCAAGCACGCATGTGACAGCCCATCACCCGCATGTCCTTCGCTCGGACGGTTAAGGGGGCGGGGCAGGGAGAGCAGGCGCCGGGGGCGCACAGCCCGTGGGCGTCGGGCGCGGCGCATCCCGGATAACACCCGCGCCGCTGTTATCTTTCGGTTCATACGGCGCGAGCATAATGCGCGCAACCACAAGGAACGCCGGGGTCACACGTCCATTGTGCGCTGCCCTTCACCGGCCTCCGGGCGCCCTCGCCCTCGCCCACGCCCGCGCCCGCTGAAAGACAAACACGGGCGCAACAATCGCCGACCGTCGCAGCCGCCGGTATCGGCCGCCTCCAGCGCTCGGGTCGGTCCCCGCCGCCGAAAACATTGCAGGAGAGCAACCGCCGGTGGCGGCGTTGTAGCCGGTGCTGTGACGCCAGCGGCGCGGTCATCAACCCTCACACTTCACCTCTGTCCGGCGTCACTGACGCAGACCAATGTATGCTGCTAAACAGACACTGCCGCATCGAACAGTCGGCCCACTAGACCGTCGCTAAAACCATTGTTGTTCAGCAACCGCCGACGGCGGCGTTGCTGTCTCTGCTGTGATGCTAGCGGTGTGGTCACCAGCCTCGGTCTTCACATCTGCCCGGCGTCACTGACGCAGCCCAATATATTGTTGCTTAACAGACTTCGTTGCATCTAGCAGTCAACGAATGTCTGCCATCTAGGCCATCGCTAAAACCATTGTTGTTCAGCAACCGCCGACGGCGGCGTTGGTGTCACTGCTGTGATGCTAGCGGTGTTGTCATCTGCCTCGGTCTTCACAACTTCCGGCGTCACTGACGCAGACCAATATATTGTTCCAAACAGACTCCGCTGCATCTAAAAGTCAACGAATGTCTTCCAGTTACACTATAGTCTGCCAACTTTAAAACCATTACCGTTCAGTAACTGCCAGTGGCGTCTTTGCAGCCGGTGCTGCAATTGCAGCATTACAATCATCTAACCTTGCTCTTCATTTCCGGCCGCCGCCACAGACGCAGCCCAGTGTCTTGACGGTAATTGACACCGCTGCATCTTGCTTTGCAGTTTACCAACTACCGACAACTTATTATGACTATACTATAGCCTGCCAACGTTGAAAACTTTGCCTCGGGGAACTACCGGTAATACAGTTGCAGTCGGTGCTGCGAAGGCATTATTACCATCAACCCTCGTTCTTCATCTCTCGTCGCCATCACTGACGCAGCTAGATATATTGTCGTTAAATAGACGCTGCTGCTTCTAGCTTTGCAGTTAGGCAACGCTCATCAATCTACGCTAAAAGCATTGCCGTTGATCAACCGCTGGATGCAGGTGTTGTTGCAACCGGTGTTGCAATGGAAAAGTATTAGTCACCAACCCTTGCTCTTTATTTCCCTTCCGCCACCCAAAATATTTCTGATAAATAGGCACCACTGCTTCTTGCTTTGCCGCCAGACTACGGCTGCCAAACTTACTACTTCCCCATAGCCGCGTCCATTGTCTATCTATATCATCACCCACCCACGACGAACAATGCCATCGCATCGAACACCATTGTAAGTATTGCCACTTAGGAACCAATAGTGACTATTTTCCTTCAAGTATTGCCCTACTACCACATCGTTATTAATGATGACCGAATTTTAAAGAAATGACATTTTTTCTTTTTACTTTAGAACAATGTCTTTTAGTACAGAGATTAATTTTATGTTTTGACAAAAGGAAATAACCCATTTTTATATGGCATTTTTTGCAGTTTTCGACTATTTAAACCAACAAGTCTTTTTTATCTTTTTCTTTCATATTTTAAGCATTTTTGCTGATTTCATCGATTTTAATATCATTTTAATGGTACTTGCTACAAATAATATTTACGAGATGAAACAAATGTGATGATGTTTCTTTCGTGGGAACCAAATTTTGTTCATTTGACGATCAATTTCGTGTTAAGCGAGTTCGTGCTAACTGACATATAAACTTACATATACATATTGCTGGTTTAGTGTAAATAATATTTTTATTTGCATTTCCGCCATCTTCGGTCACGACCGTACTAGATGTATTGCGTGTTACGTATTCAAAATCAAGCTGAATTATCACCGTGCATTGATAGCCGATCATTAAAGTGATGGAATAAAATTTGAAGTTGAGTAATGGTATACTTTTGCCTAAATCAACATTGGAGCAACATTCCAGAGAATTTATCACGCCATCAAACATCCATTCTTTCACTTTTACTTACATAGATTTATCTGTTCTTATTAAATGCTAGGGGAACCATTTTGGGGTTTTCTCAACCATACGTTCGTATTTTCTTGGTGTCTGTTCATTGTCGTAAAAATAATCCAGTTAATAATTTGTAGAAATAATCCAATTAAGTTTCTGTGCCTCACTTCCCAGAATTTTACTAAAACAACTGAAAAAAGTAATATCAAAATAAGTTTCCCCTTGAGGGTAAATACTCTTTATCGTCGAGAAAAATATCTCACGAGGTACGAAGGAGGGACAAAGGTAACAATTCCCTCTTGTGCACAAAATATCCCTTTATCGTCTTCTAAAATCATTTTCTATTGCCAAGTACATTTCATTTTTGCAGCTAAATATTCGCAGACTCATCCCCCGCTACAAGTCCCGGAACCAGCCGCTATTATGCGAATGGAGCGTGTGAGGAGGAAATGAACCGGCCGGCGGTTGCCTCGTTTCGTCGCGCCGTTCCGCGGCCTTCCAAAAGCCGAGGGTGACGGACGGCCATGTTAAGGGTGCGGACATGGCCCCCTGCCTGTGTGCGCGCTTGCAGCGAGGAACAAGAAGTCGCCTGCTGCAGCGGGGGCCGTGGCGGCGGCGGCGGCGGCGGCGATGCGCGATTGTCGTGGCCGCCATGACGTGCGCGTGAATGCAGCTGCCATAACGCGGCCGGCGCATCTCGTCGTGTCTGGTCGTGCGCGTGCATACCGACACTCATTATCTGCACATGCGGCGAGGCGGGGGCAGCCGACACGCGTGCTGCTGCAAGGCTCTTGTCTCTGTTCCGTGCGTGATGAGGCGTAGGGGATGGGAATCTCGTTGCATGCACGGAATAATTGAAGTACTGGAGGCGAGGATTATGTAGATCTCAACTTCTTGCATGTTTTACATCAGTTATGCCTTTAGATTCTGGTATCGAACTTGTTTACGTTGAACTTTATTGCGTGGTATAAATATTCCATTGTTGGTAACGAATTATTTGGGTTGATCTGCGGTAATTTATTTGTTATTTTAATTATTATCGCAACTCATCTAGACACCGTACAGAATATTTTACAGTTTTTCAACATGCGAAGTCATTTTTTGATATTCTGTGATAAATTCGTGAGAATGGAATGAATCAAATGTTAGGAATTATTTCTATTTCAGTTACTAAAACATGGCGCTAAGAATCGGTAATATAAAGAAAACTAAATATCATAATTCAAGTAGATTTAATTGTAATTATTTTATATCAGAACCGCAGAATCAGAATCATTAATTGCACCATTAACTTCAAAATGTTTGCTGATAAGAAAAAGTTATTAGTTTTGAGATATCGTTTCGTCATTACAACAAATGCCCTATGATGCTTATTATAAGCGGTAAAGGAACATGAGGCTGCCTCACTTTACTTATTTTTACATGCAATTCGGTCCAAAGCTTCATAGAAAAACTAGAAGGACAGATTACGTACCATATAATAAACAAATATTTACGTAGGATTTCTCGAAATATTTATCCCAAATGTTTAAATACCACAAATTAAAGGGTCAACACTCATGAATTCTCAAGTGAGCACGTTAATGTAATTTCTTACGGTAATACTCACGATTTCTTTTATCATGGCTAATTGAATGATGTGACCTCTAAGCAGAAATGTGGAGCACTTATGTCAACTTTGAAACACAACGGCTGTATTTGGCCACATTTATTCAGAAAATCCTTTAAACTTAATTCTAAAGCAAAATGAGTTGTTGAGAAACTCTTCTTTACATATACATTAGATAGTAGATGTCCAAGTTAGTCATCACACATGTCGACTGTCTTACCCCGTTTCATATCATACCGACAACATTCTGTCCACCCAGCACGACAGAGCAGTCCGAAATATCGAAACAGTACACGGATTAACTGCGCAGGGCGACAGCTACTCGTACTTTGTGTCCCGCTCACAAAGCCGTGGGCGCGCGCATACGACGCCAATCACTGTCGAGGACGCTGTCGTTCCCCGACCTTCCCCGCTCTTCCCCCTCCACCCATCTCCACCCCTCCTCCTCACCCGACGAGTGTAAGCCAGGCTTTAAGCGCCTCGCAACGGAAATGCCCCTCGCGTCACGTCAACACCTAACGGCGGGCTTAATACACCATTAGTCTTCACTATTCATAAGTGGCCCGGAAAGGAATTATGATTATATACGTTATTGTTACACGTGATTTCTTATGTTAAAAATTTGTGGGGAAAGTTTAAAACCGGCAAGATAAAAGTAAATATTAGCAGATATTTGTTTGAAATTGAATACAATTCTTCTTATTCTTCTTTTTCTTGTTCTTTTTCTTCATCTCCTTCCTCTTCTTCTTCTTCTTTTGTGTAGGTTGTTGACCTGTTTTTCTTCACGCTTCCTTCAGGGGATACACTAGATGTTGACTGCAGATCTTCTCTCCATTTTTTCTGCGGCCTTCCAGGGTTTCTCCTTCCTAATGGTATCATATCTCTGGCTATCTTCACCAGTCTGTCATAGCTCATTCGAGTGATATGGTTATTCCATGTTTTTTTTCTTTCTTGTCACAAATTTAGTTATATCAGTTATATTACACTGTTTTCTTTCATCCTGATTTCTTACCCTGTCACTCCTGGTCTTTCCTACTATCGATTGTAGTGTGTTCATTTCTACTGATCAGTGTAGTTTTGTTTTTTTTCGTATCAGCTCGGGTTTCAGCTCCATATGTCAAAACTGGTCTTACCATTGTATTGTATATTTTAACTTTACCTTCTATGCTAAGATATTTATTTTTCCAAGTTACATCTCTTAAGTACCCTGATACATGAGCACCTTTCATGACCTACTCCCTTGCTTCTTTGCATGTGCGGCGATCACTGGATGTGTCCACTGCCAGGCATTGGAACCTCATCCTCGCCCGATAATTTTGCCTTTAATTTCCAACTTACATCGTACAATCTCTAAATACAATAACAATATAAAACATACAATACCAATGTAATACAATAACAATCTCTAAATACAATTGTGAACGTAATACTTGTAATGAAAGTAATGAATCATGAGATGACAATTTCACAGATTATTCTTGAATTGCTCGTGTCGTGCGAAATATTAGATCTTCACGATCTTAACTTTCTGACAAACATTCTACTCCAGTTTTGAAATAATGTCATGGTTTGACATGCAATAAATAAACTTGCTTTGTAAAATGCAACATTCCGGATACAATAATAATCATACTTCCTATTCTGAGAGTTTTTTCCTAGAGTAAGCAAAAATCAACTGACTTGATTGTAATAATCTCTAACCAACTGCGAAAGGCCCTTTTTGTTCAAAACGTTGATATTTATTAATACCAATGTATGATGGATCGTGTAGGTGTCACTTCCATCGTGTCAAAAACATTCTGATGAATTACGCTATTGTGATTCTAGTGTAAAAAAATAATTTTACTGCTAATGACAATAAAAAAATTTAATAAAAATGACTAATATTCTTTACTTTTAATGCGCAATAAACGTGCGTATAAATGTGATTTCCTGTAATTATTTTTTTGATTCTGTGTCGTCAAACATGATTGGAATAATTTCTTCAAGTTTCTCGGCGAATTTTTGTTTTCGTATAAGTCACTCTTCCCCGTCTTAGAGTAGTAAGTAGGTTATCCAAATTTATGCAGTATAATTTACCATATTCAGTAGTTCCCTTACAGAAAATGCGATAGTATCCAGAGGTTGAAAACACAAATAGCCACACGTCACCAATAATATTATGGAATCAAGCAAGTCTAATTATGATGATCCAAATTTAATCCGTATAATACATGCGGGATTTCATTTAGATTCATTACATCACGTACTCGTCATCGGAGGTAATGAAGCCAGCACCGTATGTACACACACCCACGCGATCGAAGAGAGCTCCGGGATCCATAATCACTTAATCGGAAGTAATTATGTAAGCGAGCGCCAGTATAGAATAACGTGCGTTATAAGTAAAGAATAGAACGCAGCGTAATTAAAAAAAATTCTCTAATTAGGAATCATCAGCGCGCGTGATCCATTATTCATGGCGATCGGTCCGCCGCGATAATGGGAGGCGCCGATTGAGTTAATCCGCGCCCGCTTTATGATGTATTTATTTCCGAATACATTTACATGCCTAGCGCGCCGCACCGCGCCGCGACGCGCCAGGCCGCACCTTTCCACAACGCACAGCTGCATTCCGTCGCATTCCGTTCCGTTCCGCACCGCTCCGCACATCACAAGATCGCTCCGTTCTGTTCCAAGTCTCTCCACACCGCAGAGTTCCGTTCCATGGTGTTTCACCGCTCCGCACCGTACATCACAAGTTCGCTCCTTTGCATTTTGATTGATTATTGCTAGTCATTCCAGGCGCGTCAACTAGTATGGTTATTAGTCCCCTACGTGTAGTGCGTGTTTTTGCTCGGGAGGTGGCAGTTGTTTTCCTCCGCTAGACGGCCAGATCCGGCGCCGACCAACCATAGACTAGCGGGGTTTTCTCCAACCAGGTATCGCCCACCAGTGGGGCACCGCCCCAGCCGGGACATGTTCCAAGTCCTCGAACAGTGTCCCGGCATGTGTGGTAGTGTAGTGCATGTTAGTGTAGGTGTGTGTAAGGGGAAGAGGAAGGAAAGATGGCGCGTAGGTGTGTAAGGACAAGGAAGAGGAAGGAATGATCGCACGCGGTTCTCGGCCCGTTTGTTAGGGTACTGCTCCGGCATTCGTCTGGTGTTGATCGGAGAAATCACGGAAAGCTACCGATCAGAGCAACCGGTCGCTAGAATTCTCCTCCAGACAACGACTGAATTCGACGACTGAATTCGATTAGCTGAAAATCTAGTGTCAAAAATCCTGCCGCCATCGGGACTCGAACCTAGGACCTCCCGGTCAGAGGGCCTGCAGTGATATCAGTTGATGCACTGACACTCCACAGCTTTGTTCTGTTGCTTTTTGTACCGTTCCGTTCCTAACAGCACCGCACCGCACATCACAGAAAGTTTGCGTTCCGTTCCTCATCGTTCCACATTACACAGCTTAGTTCCGTTCCTGACCGGACCGCACAGCTTCGTTCTGTTGTATTCCGTTGCATTCCACGGCCGCACAGCTTCGTTCTGTTGTGTTCGGTTCCGTTCCGCACCGCAGAGCTTTGTTTCATTCTTTTCTGTACCGAACATCTCCTCCCTTTGCGCCGCGTTAACGACCCAGTGATTATGTTTCTGTTACCTGTATCTTCCGGAATACGACGTTTCCACAAGTTTTTGAGCCGTAAGTTTACCTTCGCGTACGATACCATTGTGTACACGTAACGTGTGGTTACGAAGTGTAACCAATTTGTAATCCTATTTAGTAGTTCAAATGAATAAATCTGCAATAGTTTTCTTCTTAAAAGTATAGAATTTCATAATTGCAGCAACAAATAGGTTGAATATGGTGAAATTTTCGTTTGTTGTGAAATATTTGTTGGAGTAAACTCTTTGTAAACGTGTCAGTTTCAGTGCGGTTATAAGTAGGGTCTGGCAATATGCCTATTAATTATTTTTACAATTTTTACGAGTTTCAACAATAGGCATCTTTTGATTGTACTTATGGAATTTTATTGTAGATTTTCATTTTAACATTTTTGCCTATTTTAGCTTCTGGCGCCAAGTTTTGGTATTTTGTCTTACGTTTGCCTTTCTCGTCATATTTTTTTCTTTCTTTCTTCTGGCATTGATCTCCATCAAACTGGAAGCATGGATAACACGATCGTGTTTGTCTTTCTCTGGAAGCAGAGCCTTCAGTTCTAAGAAATGTAAAAAATCTACTTGAGAAAGGAAGAATATACCAAAACATTACGAAGATTTTTTCCTATAATTATGTTTCTTTGATATCATTTCAAGATTCTTATGGGAGTCCCAATAATATATCGAAGAGACTGTGTCGCACAAATAGGAGTAGCACACATTCGTAGTCATCATACCGGGAGGTCATATCAAATCAAGATTACAAAGAAAATATCGTTTCCTTACACGTAAGGACTAGTGTCAGTTTTTGAATTGAGAATACAAAATAAAGTTAATCGTTTTAATGATTATTCTTTTTACAATAATTCCTTTTGAATGGGATTATTCATTGTTTACAAGCTTTTTGGTGACCTTACTTTAGACAGAATAAATGTCGTTTTGTATGCTTATTGTGGGTAAAATAAAAACCTGAACTTCCGAACCCTAGATAAGAGTTGAATGAATAATATTAATTTGAAAATAAAAACCATACACGAAATCCATTCATTTGTACTGATGAAGATTATATGTAAGAGATATATAGTGTATTTTAGGAGGAGTTGAGAGGAAGCAACTAACATTTAATTTGAGTCAAATTTTAAATGAATATGCAAGAATTCAATCTGATCATCAATTGGATACATGTAATACTTCAGAACTTTCAAAATTTAGTTTGGAAAGTTACTAATTTCTTGAATTTTTAGTTGCAAAAGAAACATTCTGTTTTTAATATTTTTGACAACAAAGAAAAATCGTAGGTACATTTTATGTATGTATGTATCGTAGGTACACGTTATGACAAAACTAAGGGTATTAAAGAACGACACACACTTTCACTCTTTCGTTTGGGCTAGCTTTTTGGTATCGCCCCACCTTCTTCCCAGCAGTTATTTCTCGGCACCTAAAAGACATTTTTTGAGATTTTCTCAACTGTTTGGTTCCCCTAGTGTGTAATTGAAATATGAGTTTAAAATATTATAGAAAAATAAAACATGGTCATATATGCACATTTTCATTAAAATGTTTGCGCACATTCCAAGAAGAACGTAATGTATTTGTCTATGGATCTTTTTACTCATATAATTTGTTGGTTTATTTCTAACTACTCGACATTTTACGATCGGATTAGTCAGAATTTCTTCATTTTATCTGAGAAATACTCCAGTCTACCAGTTATGCTTTTACTTTTGAAAATAATTTGAATTTTGTGATAATTCCAAATGTATTACTATTTAAACATAAACTGTTTTCGCAATTCTTCACAAGTCGTATCTCAAACTGCCACGTATATTCTGTTATTAATTATTATCAATTTTGATTTTTATCAATATTGCATTTTATTTCATTTGACAGTTAAAAATTAGGATCATATACGAAATGATTTTATTTCATCTTCTGAAAGTACTTCAAATTGATTTCCAATAGTTCGTTTAAAAGTCCGAACCCAGACATTTAGACACCAACCAACATATAGTCACAGATTACACCAAGATTCAAGAGAGTTCACAAACATTCTGGATCAGTAAAGCTGCATGTTAAGACCGCATCTATCTTATTTGTGTAATTTGCCAAGGTAGGTCTAATTGTTCCTTTAACCATCAACGTGGTTAATAAAAACACTGAATTCTACATTAGTAGTGATTGCTTAGGTTCGCTAGACCCTTTCACATTAGGAAATTTGAACAAGGATTTATTAAAAACGTTCCTTTGTTTGCTACATAGCATTAATATTATGTATTTTTAGACATCCGATGAAATTTTTGAGAGAGGAATACATAAAATAAAAAGGGGCATTAGAGAATTGACAAATTATGAGAAGAAACAGCAGCGGTGATTTCAAACCAAATCAAAGCGCTTAATTACGATATTCAGATTTGCTCAAACCAACTTTTTGTGTTCTATAGTTTTTCACAGAATTGTAAATAGGTGACATATTCTGTAGAGACAGACTCTCAGGATAGCAATGATTTTGAATGGTAACTGAAAATTTTACGTTTTGAATGAGATTTTTTTGTGATTGCCGCATTCAGATCCATTTGGTTGATTCGTCTAGTTACGTCGAAATTTACCAATGGACGTCGTGGCCATTGTAATAATGCATAAAGCAGGACAAATTAGACTGTGGTTTTGTGAATTCTTCCATTGTTATGAGTATTTACGCATTCTGGTTCCGTGTAAATGTAAAACGGATGTCATAGATTGGTAAACAATTCTTCCAAAACAGTACGTGGTCACGTTTTGAAGGAATGATACGTTTGAAAAACGAATGGAATGTTTCCAAATTCCCATTCATTAGTATTGACAGCTTTCATTCAATATTCATTTGTAGAGTACTGATTTTCATGAACTTTATTTAGCTTTCGTCAAAGGCAATACATTAAGGATTAAATATTTGCTTTTTTACGAGATTTACTCAGGAAGTATATCGTTTTTGAAATTATCGGGACGAAAATAATGTTATGTGCGTAAAAATACAAGTGATGACATATTAATGAATGCAAATGGTTTTCGTGGTAATTACTGCCTCTTCAGCGTATGTTATTTATGTAATAAAATAGTTCAATGTTTGTGTCAAACCAGGTAAATGAAAATAATCTCTCATAAACTCATACCCTCTTACAATCCCACCCACTTTCAAAACTCCATACCCTCTCACAACTGCACTTGCCAGTCAGCCATATCCTTCTCACAAACCAACTTGGTGAGTCGCGCCAGGAAACGCTCATTTATCCTTGTCAGCTGCTCACTGGATGTCACAAAAAGATCCCCAGAAGCCTTCCTTCGACGTTTTACATTAACGGACCCAGTTATTAAATCATGCGATACAAAGCTCTGACTTGAAATACGAGTTTCCTCACCATGCAATAATCTCGTTCAGAAGTTTATTAAATTTAAACCACAACGTCCAAGATATAATTTTCGGGGACGTTTACTAGCAACTAAAAATCGACCGAAAACACGTGAAAATGCGTGGGTGTCCATTTGAGAGGAGACAAATTAATTGGTTTGTATTCCCAAATACCCATTAAATTTGTTTTCATGCGAGTAGCGCATTTAATGCGAAACGATGTACATAGATTAAACTCCGCAGACGCTCTCGTAATTGGTGTTTCTGCAGCCTCCGCTGGCTTTGGCACCCTGGTTTAATACTCGGAGCAGATATCTCACCCGATTTCATTTCCCCTAATTGTGCCTAATACTTCTGAGATTCCTCAGAGGGTAGCCCGCAAGGCGGTAGCCACAACGGCGTTGAGGGGTTGTGTATAACTAGTTTCATATATACACAAATCTCATTAGATGTGGAATTCGAGAGCTAAGTGGCTGCGTTGTTGTTTTGTTTCCGGTGCCTGTCGGGGGGTCGAAGGGGCGGGGCGTGGAGGCCGCGCCGAATGAGTGAAAGGAGCTCCGCTAATTATACCGTACACACGTTACAACGGCGCCGCCGGGCTATGATGCGCGCGCGCGCTCGCGTCTCCCCGCGGTTTTAATTACAGGCTTTATTAGCGCGGCGCACGGCCACGCGTGGCGTAGCGATGGTGGCGATGGGAGGGGCGGTGGCGGTGGCGGTGGCGGTGGCGGTGGCGGTGGCGGTGGCGGTGGCGGTGGCGATGGCGATGGCGATGGCGGTGGCAGTGGCGGTGGCAGTGGCAGTGGCGGTGGCAGTGGCAGTAGCGGAGTCGGTGTCGGTGTCGGTGTCGGTGTCGGTGTCGGTGTCGGTGGCGGTGGCGGTGTCGGTGTCGGTGGCGGTGGCGGTGGCGGTGGCGGTGGCGGTGTCGGTGGCGGTGGCGGTGTTGGTGTCGGTGTCGGTGGCGGACTATAGGACTGGCGAACTGGCGGTGGCGGTGGTAGTGGCAGACTGGCGGACTGGAGGACTGGCGGCCTGGCGGCCTGGCGGTGGCGGAGGCGATGGCGGTGGCAGACAGGCGGACTAACGGATTGAAAGACTAGCGGCCTGGTGGTGGCGGTGGCGGTGGTGGAGGCGATGGCGGTGACTGTAACAATGGCGGCGGCAGACCGGCGGTGGAGGTGGCGATTGCGATGGTGGAGGCGGTGGCAGTGGCAGACTGGCGGACCGGAGGACTGGCGGCCTGGCGGCCTGGCGGCCTGGCGGCCTGGCGGTGGCGGTGGCGGAGGCGATGGCGGTGGCAGACTGGCGGACTGGAGGACTGGCGGATAGGCGGTGGTGGTGGTGGCGGCGGTGGAAGCGGCGAACGCGTCCGACGAAGGAATCGACGATTGTGGTGGATTGATGGATTATTTTGTTTCCAAGCGCGTCATGTGCGTTTGGCATTGTTCCCGTAAATATATTCATGTTACGAGATGTGGCAGTGATCTTCTCCCACTGTCCTACTGGTGAAATCCAGCGCCGACCTACACGTCAGGGGGTTTCCGCAACCAGGTATCTCTCACCAACGGGTCCTACCGCTGCCGCGACAAGCTCTGAGCTCGCAATTGGTCTTCCGAAATTGCAGTAGTGTAGTGCATGTAAGTGTAAGTGTGTGTATGTAAGGGGTAAAATTACAAGGAAGAGGAACGAGTGTATGGTGTGCATGGTCCGTGACGTGTAGAGATACTGCTTCGGCATTTGTCTGGTGTTGAAATGAGGAACAACGGAAATCTATCCATCAGGGAAGTCGGTCGCTAGAATTATCCTCCAGTCAGCAACTGAATTCGACCTCACTATATTGCTACCGTCAAAAATCCTATAACCGCCACTGAACCCTAGGACCTGCCTATCAGAGTAACTACAGTGACGTAGCCACCTCTAGTGATAAGAATTTACACTATAGGGCATACAATTTTGATTCCCGGGGCAAAAATAGAGCTGTAGCTTTCGAATAGAAGTTATCAGTTTGTATACGTGCTTGACGAAAGAAAAGCTGAGGTGAGGGCAAGTATGATAGGAAATTATAGGAAAGAACAGGCGTGGATGGTAGGTATGGAACAGGTACGGTTTCTAGTATAAGAAGAAGTATGTTACATACGCCGATGTGAATACCCCATTGTCGCCACAAGTCTCCCTTACCCTCGGACTTTTTATTATAATCAAAAGAATACGGTCCACGCCTGGGAATACCACTAGCTGGCAAACGTCTGATTAATCCTAAAATGCCAAGAACATTCATAAAGTTTGTGGTGGGAACTCTCGTTTAATGGTTACACATGTAGCATTTGTTCTTGACACGTAAGTAACGTATTGTGCACTGGTGTTTGACATTTATATGTTCTAAAGGAGTCAAATGGATTTCGTGTTCTTCCGAAACACCAATGAACGATGAGTTGTCTGCCAATCAGGAGCAAATGTTACAAGTGTAATTTCATGAGATGTCCCACCAAACGTCGTTTTGCAAAAAATAATTATTTTTGACTCTTCGTAGAAGTGGCCAACATGTATTACGAGACACGCAAGATGTAAGGCCATATTTAGAAGCATTCAATGAGTTACCACAAATTGTTAAATGTTATTGAGAAGAACTGAGGCTACGATACATTTTCAAAGAATATAGTATTGATTTTACTGCGCTATTCTTTCTTCGGACATGCCGAAGAAAGAGTTTTCAATGACTATTCATCGGTGTATCTGCAAGTAAAACATAATTTATTGAATAACTCTTGCAACCAGTATCTACAATCACAAAATATAATTTTTAAATGGTATTCTAGCAATTCAGTATGACGTGTTCATTAATGAATGCGCGTTGTAAAACCTTAATATGCACAGCAAAGTATTTAGTTATTTAATTACTGAGTGTTTCAAATAAAAGCAGCTTTCACAATGAGCATATTTCATTAAAACTGTTTCTTCTGAGACTTCCCAACAATATTAATTATGAACGTACGTTTCAAAGCAGTTGTTGATATTCGTTACCGATGTATCATTCCGTGGTCCCTGAGTGAATAAAGGTAATTGTAAGATGTTGCAATGAAATATTTATAGTGGCTCACAAAATACACGATAACACATTTAGTTTCCTTATAAAATGTCAGATATTCGCTACAGTTTCTTTTATCTCTACAAAATAAACAAAATTTGTTTGTAAAAATGACAATAAAGTAATTCTATCCTTGTAAATTGACACTTGAACAATGACTTAGAATGTGATAATGGAAAGGAGCTTTGGCAACTTCGGTGTAACGATTAGGTTATCGGATTGTTATCGGGTTCAAATCCGGATATTTAAGGGTGAGAAAATTATTCGTACTCCTTTCTTTGGAGGAGTAAAGCTATCAGTCACATGTTGTAGATTTACAAAATGTAAAAGACCCTCAGGTCTGAAGAAGCCCCTGAGACAAATTCTAATCGCCGGTTTCACCGGCCGAGTGATGCCTTCTTTCGCTGCTAGATGGCGAAAGGAGCGTAATGAAATTTACGTGGACAGGCTGAACTTCTGATGGCTTGTGTCTCGTCACATAAAGTAAGGCATCGTGGAGTTGAACTGAATTGAAAACAACAATGGGGGTAAAGGGTACTGGTGGAATATGAGTTATGAGGGACGAGTGCCACAGTAATTAGTATGTAGCACAGTGCAGGCGATAAAGAAACCAAACTACAAAGCACAGATATGAAGGGCTCAGGAGCACAAAGGGTTATCCTACATAGACATAGTTATGGGATAATGAGTGTTTTACATGAACTTCCCTCATATATCTCAATACACTTTTAAACTCTTACTCAATACATTTTAAATACAGCACACCTGCATATTCGTCCGTCAAATGCAACCTAAAGATGGTTACGTAACTGATCTTTCTTCATTTGTCCGTTTATTATTTTCCTCGTCATACATTCACGCACGTCAATTCACTACAAATACAATGAATGAATCATTCTGTATCACAGGTTTACTGCAATCGTCAAAGGCATGTTACAACTGTTAATGGGATCATGGGAAGACGCCACAATGTTTAAAGAAAAATGATTTGTTTCTTATTGTCACTTACAAAGATACCAGAAAAGAAATATGTGTATTATATTAAAGAATTTGTGAATTTACCGTTGAGAATCTCAATTTGAGTTGGGTTTTACATTTTATCGAAAACATCTGCCAACGTTCTATATAAAAAGAGTAATCTTAAATGAAAAATAGTTCTATGTTGAAACAATAAAATGGAATATCACCATCATGAAAGGTTAATGATAATTGTTCTGAGGCGTTTAACCTCAAACACCGCAACTCGCTCTTTCGAGCGAGGTAACTTGTCATCGTAGACAAACTGACAGCGTGTAATTGCGGGGTATTTTCTGAGTCACTGGCATTCATAATTAACAAACTTTTAAACTAGTATTTATTGGACCATCGGTGGTAATATTCAAAGATGACCTTTCTCGAACGTTGATATCCAAAGACACTTCCTTCTGCAGAATTCAAATATAAGTACAAATATGGCATTTGAAATCGAAATTCTATATTATAAATTTAAATAATCACTATTTTATACCTTTTTGTCTGGTGTAACTATGCGAATATATTCAAAGTGATGATGAGGAAAGAAAGTATTACTTATCGGCCAGTCGTTTTGGATGAGACAAATAATTGACATTTTATCCATTCGTCAGTTTTCAATAACAGACAAGTTTTTCAAATATATTCAAAGGTGAAATAAAAACCAGAAGTGAATAATTCGCTATTATAAGCGAACAAGTTATCACGTCTTACACACATTTCGTCAGAAACATATATCATACATGGGGGATTTCCAGGCTTAAAATTATGGCCTAAAATTGTTTTGAAAAACTTCCCCCTTTCAATCAAGTCTGCGAATGCATTGGAAATACCATGCATAATACAGAAGAAAATAAATTAACATTCTAATAAAATAAATAAAAAGGAAAATAGAAGTAGATAACGTGGAATGAAAAGAGAGAAAAATATTAAAGTGAGTTTGCAATTTATTTCGGAATGCTTCTTTTGCAAAGAGTACTGATCGTTCATAATTTCGAACCCAATACTTAGCGCTGTAATTACTCGCATCCAATCAAGCTCCTACCGCATAAACCACTCTCCGCGCCCTGGTCTCGCGAGTGGTCGTCGAAGCGGTGCACTGGGCGAGGCCGTGTGGTATGGGCTGAGGCGCTCTCGTGACCCCGCCACTTTCAAGGCTTCACATACAGAGTGAGGCGCAACAAAATACCATTATACTTTTTGTGAGGAACATCTAATACCTTAACAGGACCGACTCGAAACGCTTGTGAGTGTCAAGTGTAGGAGCAAGTAATTGACATAATGATGCTGAGCGTTTTGTAGGTACCAATGTAGTTATAGAACGAGACATCTTGCACATTTTATAATGCTTGTATGGAAGCAAAAAGTTTGCTATTATACGTACGTAATTGAAGAAATAGAAAAAAAGCGTTTAGTTGTATTGTTTCTGAATAGATCTGATCATTATCTCAAGAGATGAATAACAAAGTGATGTGTTATTTCGTAGCAGGTACTACTACGATTTGGAAATTAATGTCAGTTAGGAACAGAAATATATTAATTGAGCAATATATTGAAAGAGGAATGACGATTTCGTATGTTAAGCAGAGGGATTACACTGATTTTGCTTAAACGATATCACAGTTTTTGTTATTTTTTCATGAATTACTCGGTGACACTAAAATTAGAACTATGTATGCATATAAGACAAGTGTGTTAAATATTATATTCACAGTATTTAAAATAATATGAAAGGGCAATTTGGAATTCTTGTCAAACGCTGAATGTAATATATTTTCATGCAAATAAAGGTATTGCTCTTACCATATTTTGGTTATTTCACTAAAAGTTGCACAAAAACAACTTATGAGTTGCAAGAGTTTTTCAATCTCGATTTTTAGTATATGAAGTAAAATGTTTCATTCCGTCCATACCTGCATTTAAATTTCAAAATATATTTTTTTATCGTCGATTAATTTATGTTCTCATCAGATACCTCAAATCCAAATTATTGCGCATTTCTTTTGCATTCCATGAACTTCTTTCATGGAATCCATGTGCCATGGCTGTTTAAACTTGATTTATTGAATGTTAATGGCAAAATTGTTACCTTAACTATAGTCTTTTCTGAATTAGCTTTCAGCTCCAATGTACGAGCATCTTATTATTTTCCCTTGCATATATTCTCAGCTCCGAATTTAAATTATTTCAGTAGGTCCTAATTTTTTCTATTTTTGCCAGATAAACTGTTATCACTGAACAGTAAACTGACTAAATGAGAAGAGCAAAAATATAACATTACTTCTATTATTTTTTCCAGTATCCATAACTGATGAGAAGGACTAGATAGGGAAGACAAAAAAGAAGAGAAGTAAGGTTTTACTTACTTTTTTAATTTGCTCTTCTTTCGCACTTTTTATATCATTGTTTTAAAAGTGAATATAGAATCGCCATGGATGCCAACTTGGAATATATTTTACAAAACGTGCTAATTGGAAGATTATTTCTTCACAAAAATGAAATAGAATGCCCAAAGAGGCAAAAAGAGGCATAACCAGTTTTTAAATGTTGTTCTCTTCTTATACACGATAATAATGTGCGTTGCAAGTAACGCGTGTTGCGGGTTGCAAATGCGCCTATTGGGTTCCTAAGAACATAATCCCCTCTAAAGTTTTCGTCCTAAATCTGTTTGATGCACTCACTGGGAGTAATTCCCTTACCAACAGTACCATGCATATGGGGCTTCGTGTGGATGATGTCTTGAAAACGGCACACAATTTTGAATCTTTTCTTAGAGTACTAAATTCAGAGGCGATGGACATCTTGAATGTGAGGTTCGTGGTGACGAGAGAAATGTGAAAACAGTTGAAAGATACTACATGTTCTCTTATGGAGAGAATTATTAGAGGGAATTATGAAAGGGAATTTTGGGATGGAAATTTGAAAAGAGAAACCGAGTCAAGTTAACATCTACTTAATTAGTAAATAAGTAAACCTGAATCATTCAAGATAGATTAAAAATAAAACCCTGTATGTACTACCACGGGTGTTAACTGGTTTTAATGATTGAGCAGCAACATAAAGTCTGAAGGCCTTTGGCCCGAGTTGCATAAATAATTATTTTATATTTATATCTCTGGACTTTCCTGCATTTCCTTTCAAGATAGATAGTCATCGCAGCCGCTCCCTTCACTCTCTTAGCTTCCACCCTTCGATGTCCAAGAGGAGAGGAAGGAGCGGGGAAGCGGGTTGTGGTTATGATTCACCTTGGCGTCAGCAGCGAACGGGGTACTCTCATTATTTCACTATAACTCACTATATGACGTTCGCTTTACGACTGATAATACGAGCAACCGTTCTGTTTTGAAGCACATGCACTGCAGCTGGTGTTCTTTGACACTACGCATACGTTACTAGACCTCTGAAGGACTTAACAACCGCTTGTCTTCCGAGCAGCAAAGTACATCGAAGGTGTTGCAGAGAAAAAACGTTGATTTACAATACTTATATAAAAAAATCAAGGGTAGTGGAATTTTACGACATGTAGATACTTCGGATTTCGTGGCACTAGTTATCAAGTGAATGTGTACAATGGAACGTACAATGATGGATTAGCATGTACGCTTTTATGTTGGTATATTCTCGTACATTTGAGTGATTCAATGATTCATTTATATCGAATAGACAGAAATAGAAGCTTTGTTTCACAACACACGATTTGAATATGCAATATAGAGGTTTCTAGGATAGTTTCTATAGCAGAAAAAACATGGATATGAGAAATTTATAAATTTCCATTCTGAGCACAGATGCCAGATGTGCTATCTCACAGATAAAAAGACAGGTATTATATTTGTTGAATTTTTAATCACTTTTAGCTATATGAAAAATAATTGAAAGGTAGGTTGTTTGCAAATGGAAGAATAAAAAAATCTGAAAATTGAGACAATATTTGCTGGAAACGCGAGTTTCATTTGTTCATACATATGTAAAGAATGTTTTAAAATAATTTTTGTTATTAAAACATACAAAGAATTGTCTTCGAAAGGGAGGTAAGAGAATTTTTAAAAAATAGTTCGACAAAACATTCCGATCTTTAAAATAATTTTAAAAGTGAAATTTGTTCCAATATCATGGGTCTGGTACTGTGCCTGAGCCAACATTCTAATATTGCATAACGTGTAGTAACAAACAGAAAGCCTAAGAGAAACTATGGGATTAAGTTGCCTCTACCATCAACAATAATATAATAAATTATTATTATTATTATTATTATTATTATTATTATTATTATTATTATTATTATTAATTTTTTTAATCTAGGTAAAATTAAATTTTAATTTTATATAGATTTTGAGCATCGTAAATATCTCTTTTTTCACACTTAATAATAACAAGACCAATACATCACACTTTTAAAACAATTGCTGAAAATGCAGAAGAATGTTAAAAAAGGTCTCATTTCGTAGAATACGGAATAAAAACTGCAGGAACTACACAATTACAACAAAGAGTTTATTGTTCAAAATGCAAACCATGTCGTCATAAAATACAAGAATGTGAGCCGGTGTTCAATATCCAACACCAGTCCGTAATCGAGGCGGGACGGGGCGGTCCGCCTCTTGTACAGGCAACCGGTGGATCGGGAGCGGTAGCTCAGTGCATCAACTGATGTCACTGCAGCGCCTCTCACCAAAAAGTCCTAGGTTCCAGTCCTGACGGCGGCAGGATTTTCGACACTAGCTTTTCAGTTAGGTCGAATTCAGTTGCTGTCTGGAGGAGAATTCTAGAGGTCGGTTGCTCTGATCAGTAGTTTTTCGTGGTTTCTCAGATCAACACCAGACGAATGCCGGAGCAATACCTAACAAATGGGCCGCGCGCGATCGGTCTTTCTTCTTCTTCCTTATCCTATCATCTTACACACACGCTTACACTAACACGCACTACACTACCACATATTCCGGGAGACCGGTCGGAGAGTTAGAACTTTTCCTGGCTGGGGCGGTGCCACGCTGGTGGGAGAGTCCTGGTTAGAGGGAAATCCCACTAGTCGGCGCCGGATCTCGCCATCCAGCGGAGGGAAATCACCGCCATATCCCGAAAAAAACATGCACTACACTTACGCGACTAATGACCAAAGCAGTTGACGCGCCCGGAAACACGAAAATACCAATTAATCAAGTCACCGGCAGATAGGAGGTTTCACCCGTCTTCTTCAGAGCAACCCTTGACGTGTGCCGCTCGTATCTGAGAGGGAGCTCCGCTCCACTCTGGAGCTCCTCTCCTTTCCCGCGGAGCAGCGCGTTCTGCCGCCATGTTGGAAACTTAGCTCGTGCTCCTGGACCTATTCTGAAGGGCCTATGACGCGTATTTTTTGAATTTTGCGTGGTAATTCCGTTGATTGCGGGTTACATATATGCCTCCTGATTTCCTTATATTTTAAACTGGCAAACTATATTTTTTTTGCCTTAAACCTGATTGATGCAGGGTCAGGGATAATGCGATAAAACTTGGGAAGTTTTGTGACGATGACTTCTTCTAAAGGTTTCAAACCTGTCATTTTCCTTAAGCTATTAGAGATTGAGTTAAGGAGAGCGAGAGCGAGAGCGAGAGCGAGAGCGAGAGCGAGAGCGAGAGAGAGAGCGAGAGCGAGAGCGAGAGCGAGCGAGAGAGAGAGAGAGAGAGAGAGAGAGAGAGAGAGAGAGAGAGAGAGAGAGAGAGAGAGAGAGAGATGAGTATTTCACTGCCAGATGGTGCATGCCACAGCATTCCGTGTTTTATTCCTATTGCTCTTCCCCGCTGAGAAAACGCAGGTTGCGCAAAGGCGCGCTGGGCTTACTACGAACTCATTAGTTCTCTTGGAAGGCTGAACCAACAATAAAATACATTGTTCTCTTCGAGTTAACATTAGCTCCCAATTGAAGCTTTTAAGGCTTGAAGAACGTTTTGTAAGCGCAATACTGTTCTGAGTAGCGTGAACTGTACCTCTTGCCCTTTTTCTGAAATCAGATATCCCTGACGGAATGCAGATGTGGTATTTACTTGGTATGAAAACAATGATAATATTAACGACCAGAGGCTATATTGAGCCATAAGCAAATCTTTCTCAGGTTCGATAGCCTTGCATCGTCTTTATGCATTTGTGAATTTTCTGTTCAATTCTAGATTGCAATCTTTTAACTACTCAGAATTTTATAAATTTATTCTTACATAGAATTTAAAAGATATAATAAAAGGAAGATTTGTAAAACTCAAAAAACTTTTTGACTACGGATTATAACTTTTGAATTAGAAGAAACAAGCATTAATTTTTTATTTAAAATAAAATATTAAAATGTATTTATGATGCAATTTATGTGCATAAGTGGACGGTCATAAATTTTAAGAATTATCAAAAATAAGAAGGTATTAAAAAATTTATACCAAAAATCAGCAAAATATACATGTTGGCACCTTGATACTTTTTGATTCAATAGCCGATGGCTTGTGAAACACAAGTTTGGTATTCGTTTAGTAGTGGATCTGACCACAATATATTTTTGAAAGCGATGATAAATTAACTCTTATAAGAAAACAGTAGATTTAATTTTATACATGGTTACGGAAGTAAGACGAAGTTAGTGTGATGAAGAAAAATTTCCTTCCTTCTCTATCATTCTCATGATGGTAGCAGATGGATGGCAATTAGAAGAACGCAATTTACTATCGTCTTCATGATGGCAAGAGAAAGGTAGTCAAGAAGTAGGAAAGTGTATTCACTGAACGATGCAAGGTTAAGTACTGATGGAGTGGAATAAAGATGGAGAGGAAGGGAGAAAGGGGCTGAGAAACTTTTATAAACAAATAAAAAGTAAAGAATGAATAGGTCATATGTGAAAGACGAGCAAATTTATTTAAAAATGGGGAATGGACATGTCTTTGAAAAGAGATATTGTTTTTAATAAAGTGAACAGAACTGAACTGCATAGTTTTCTCGCAATTTTGAGCGAAATAAAATTAACGTTTTTGAGTCACGTAAACAAGATTTTCTCTTCCCTATAATTTTTTCTTAATTTTTAAACTCTAAATCGTCACAGTTTTAATAAAACTGAAATTTTAGAAAATGACAAATGTTCATATTTCTTTTAAAGCGTCTGGAAGATGGTTATACCGATTTAGGTGACTCCTGTAGTGTTATCGTTAATGGCTAAACTTAAATATGTGAGTTCGAATCCCAGCCTAGGCAACAATGATTGCGGTTTGTAAACATTTTAGCGGGTTCTAATATTACCTAACAGTTACACATAATGCTAATCGCGCCCTCATACCCGTTCTCAACCGGGAGTGGCGGCTGAGTGTATCAACTGATGTCACTGTAGTGCTTTTGACCGGGAGGTCCCAGGTTCGAGTCCCGACGGCGGCATGATTTTGAACACTTGCTTGCGAGCTAGGTTGAATTCAATCGCTGTCTGGAGGAGAATTCTAGCGGCCTGCTGCTCTGATCGGTAGTTTTCTGTGGTTTCTCCGATTAACACCAGGTGAATGCCGGAGAAGTACCCTAAGAAATGTGCCACGGACCGCGCGCGATCTTTCCTTCCTTTTCCTTGTCCTATCCTCTCCCCTTACACACACACTTGCACTAACGTACACTACACTACCACACATGCCGGGCGACTGGTCGGGGATTTACAACTTATCCCGGGTGGGGCGGTGCCCCGATGGGAGATACCTGGTTAGAGAAAACCCCGTTAATCGAGGTTAGGTCGGCGCCGGATCTGGCCATCGAGCTGAGAAAGACCACCGCCACCTCCCGAACAAAAACACGCACTACACTTACAGGTCTAATGAGCATAGTAGTCGACACGTCCGGAATCATCAACCCGTTCTCCTTCGGAGGAAGAAGGGGTCGCCGTGGAGCCACCCGGGAGGCGCGGCTGCGCGCCGGGCTGCCGGGGCGCAGGGGCACGGGGCCCTACATCAACGACAACCGCAATAACCACAACAGCAGCAACAATAATAATAATAGTATTTTACAAATTGACTTATGAAATAACGAGTGCCGAATCACTTGATGATAGCAGGAAGCAATGTAATTACAACAGCCAATGCATTGTTTCCTGCTGTTATTGGGTAACTCAGCTCCGAATGGTACTTCCTTCAATTTATTTGCAAAATTAATCAAGTAAATTTTAGGAATATCGATAATAATAATAATGAGAATAATAATGATAATGATAATAATAATAATCTTTATTTGTGGAAGACTTATGCTGTAAGGCCTGCGTTTCTGTCTAACAACTTTAATATATTTACAATATTATAAATTAGGCATTTGTGAATAATGTAATCTAACATTAAGGTCATACAACAATCAACAATTTTGATTTATCAAATTATTAGAAAAAGTAAACCATCTCAAAATACCTCATTTATAAACCGTCTATCACGAGGGCAGGGGAAAATTTTATAAGTACTTCAGAGGGGTGTTAGGCATAAGGTCACCTCGGCAAAGGCTTCAATGATTGAGAAAACCTAAATAATGATGAACTAGAATCATATCCTTTGTCAAATTCATGGGTGGAAAAGAATGAAAGAGAAGGATTACGGAAAATACGTAAAGGGCAATAATTTAAGGAAAGATGTAAAAGAAGAAGTCAAGTATGAAAATGAAATGGAGAAGTGAGGAAGAGATCAACGATTCGAGTATGATATTAAATATGATAGTTAGATTGTTGTATCACATAATTAGCTGAAGAAGAACATAAAATGACTGGTTCTTGGACCACAGCCTGGGGCAGACTCAAGCCTACGATTTACCATTCGTTAGCGTTCAACCATTACCATTCGTTAGCGATCCCCACTGGCGTTACTACGTGTGTCAGGGCGTGACAACAAGGCTCTTCCGAAGTTGCATTCGCCTGTCGCACATGAAACAAGCGCAGCGGGCCCGCGCTCCTGCCCACCCCCGCTCGTGGCGCGGCCGTCGCGGGCGCGGCGCTCGCAGCGGCCATTTGCATAAACAGATTCCGCTGCGCTAATCCCCCGGGCGGAAGCACGCCCGCAACACTGATTTGGTCCCAAATGCAGCGAAGAAATCGCCCACTTGCTTTTGTTGCATGTTACGCTGATACTTAAGAATTGTTCTGTGAACTTAGCGCGTAAAGTTTAAGACTATTGAGATTTTTTCTTACAAATACATGCGGAAATAACTCGTTATCTAAAATTAAATTTCCCGATTAATAAAAACAATGTATGTATTTGGCATCTTGAGACTGCTATCCGACTTTGCCGACTAGTTAACTGTGTTCCCGACGCCTGGGCCCACTTCCATCACCATCATTGGGGCAAGAGTAATTCTTCTAAGAATTAAAAGCGACATGTGGCGAACATGATGTATTACCTTCATTGCAGCCAGCAACATTCACCTTTAGGAGCTTTTTTTGTCACACAGGTCCAGAAACTGAGAGAACTTTATAGGAAAGCTACAAATCTACTTTTGACGACAAAGATACAAATCTATTTTTTACCTCGACCAGGAACCGAACTGGGAATCACAACCTGCTAGTACGTTGACTTCTTCGCTGTCCGGGTGACGCCGCGTAGTGGGCTGAGAGGCCGACGTTTCGCCTGACATGTCGCAGACTTCATCAGGGCATTGACCTGATGAAGCCTGCGACATGTCAGGCGAAACGTCGGCCTCTCAGCCCACAACGCGGCGTCACCCGGACAGCGAAGAAGTCATCGACTCGAGCCGCGGAAGCCTACGCGTACTGCTAGTACGTTGCCCATGAGCCATTGTAGAGGCTTCAAATAAAAACCATATTACTAAGAAATTTATGATTCGAGTGGTAAAAGAGACTATTTTGAATAGGAAATGTTGCGACATGAGAACGATAGGCCGAGTTGCTCAATGCTCGGAGCAAAATAAAATCACTTTTACTACTTGTGTCATATACTATTTTTTAGACAGCGTAGACTAACTTACTGTTTATTTTTACTCAAGTACACAAACCACTTAATGATGCATTACTGTCAGTAGTAGCTGATGCAATCAAACGAAATTATTCTCCTCTTTTTCTTGCAGTGGTTGTTTTATCTGAACACCAGAGCATAGTTTTATTTTTTGGCTCGAGTGCTAAAAGTTTAAACTCTTAGCACGCTGTTCATGCCCCAAAACTAACTAATTTTACTAGTGGCTGTTTAAAAAATTAACGAGAATAACATAAACATTTTAAAACTGGTTATAATAATGTTCACATATTCCAGAAATACGAGAACCCTTAGAAACCATTTTGCATTTTGTTGTTCATTCTTTCAGGTAAGAATACTTAGGAGTATAAAACTTCACTGATTTGGTAACAAATACTACTAAACACATTTTAGGTTCATATTTGATACCAAAGATTTAATGGTATTGACAATTTACTTACTATATATTAAAAATAAAATACGTAAAGAGAAAGGAATGGTTCAAAATAAAAGAAAATGTATTACTGTACAATATTGTATCATTAATTTCTATAACAAACTTCCCTCGTTTTTGAATTCTGCTCTTTCGATGCGAAAAGTATGTACACGCTGAAAATGTGCAAGCTGGGGGTATGGAAGTAAGGGAACTAACTATTGCATTAGTTGCAACATGTCACACATTTTTTCTCGTAATTAACATTTTATTATTTTGCTTTAGAATTATACTACTCTCATCATATTTTAAGCTCGAATAGTTGTAACAAGTGAACACTAATGATGCAGAAAAAACCTGTCTAGATGGGTTTTAATCCAACGTCGAAAGGAAGATTTTATACAATTAGTTTTGTATACTTTGCCATTTGCTCAGCCATTACTTTCGCAATTATTTTGCTATCAAATAATTTTTACCTTTGTCTTAAAGGGTAAAATCTTCCGGTGATTTAGAGATATTCTGTTAATGTTACTCAGAGATGTAATAAATTATGGAGTAGCGCAGCGTATTAACCTAGCAAACAACACAAGCGTCCAAACCGAATTTAGTATTTATTCCTGAATTTATATGCTCGGAAACTGACTAAAATTTAGGATCTACGAATTTGGAATGAATTTCTATACAGTAATTGAGCAACTTGGAATGTGCGGATGTGTGGATTTGCGGTTCCGTCACTCACGGCTAGACCACTTCCCGTGCCCCAATCGAGATGAAGGAGGTATCATTCAACGCGTCACCGTCTCCTGATGAGGAACAGATAATTTGTTTTTGGATACTTCCAGAAGATTCAAAGACATTTCCCTCAACGTGTTTGTGTTTTGACGCTACGATCTTTTGGAGTATACCTGGAATTAAATAGATCTATGTAGGTAGTGTTGATTAAACTCCAGTACCCCAAGGTATTTTTCGCTTAATATACCATAATTTTCTTTCATGACGTTGGCAACACTGATTTTTGACATCAATAAATTAACAAGGGAAGTAAATTTGAATAAGTGAATCGTGTGGTATATTTCATTTGATTTTTTATCCGTAGGCTTATTACCATATTTTCAACATAAATTTGCAAAAACTTACGAACAGTGTTGCCATGCAACTTATTAAATTTAAAGGTTTTCAAGTAAATACTGAGAAAACAAAATTGTGTGTAGTGTTGGAGAATGAATGAACGTTCTTACGACTTTTCTTTTGTGGAGTTTTAATGTCTTCAAAAACTAGGGGAGAAAAATATGGAAGTATTAAGCAAATCAGGGGAAGAATCAAATGTAGTTGTAAAAGATTTTGCGATAGAATTTTCGGAACTAATTGAGAATGATCTTACATTAGGTTTACAGAATAACCATAAAAACAGTAAGCAGGTGATCTTTGTGCATAATACTGAGTGATTATAATTTTAAAATTGCAATATTATCAGTTAATATCCCGTATGGAGGTAACATACAAGGCTATTAGATGTTGGGAATTTTTGAAGGGGAGTATAACATTATCAGCTACTACGATTCATTTGTTCGTCGAATGCCAGATACTGTACGATATTTGAACGAAGCTACGCATGAAAGACATTTTCAAATCATGAAAATATTTTTAAAACAGTTTACAGCGTCGGCGACGCCACATTCGACAAGTCATTTAATATTTGAGGACACTTTATACGAAGCTCTTGTTATATTTACAGACTTTTCTCAGACACAGCCAAAGATTCTTCTCTAAATAACGTTATAAAATAAAAGAAAGTGCGCTCATAAATATACGTTTGATTTTCTAAATCTTTGAATGTTAACAAAATGCTCAAAACCAAATTTTCCCCACAACGACCTGCCTTTTCAAGTTAGTGATAGCCTTATTAATAAAATATATTGACCAATATTAGCAGATTTAATGGTTTATGTGTAAAATAAAAACAACGGCCGGCTTCCTAGACTTAGCTCAAGCATTCCATTCTGTATGACACTAGGGCATATTGTTTAAGCATTTTAACACAGGAATCCCGGACTATTTGTTCAACATAACTCGCAACTTCATAACTGATCACTTCATTTCCATAGAAATAAATAATTGAATTTTGTCTCCATCAACAATGCAAGCTGATGGCCCTCAAGGCTCCTCCCTTTCCCCCACATTGATCAATATCTTCACAGCTAACATCCCCTACAGATCTAACCACTCAACGACGTTATACGCCGACGACAGTCATTTATACATCAAATTCGCTAGTGTCCGATACCATTTCGAAACTCCAATTGGCATTAGACTCTTTTTACAGCTTGTCCTGCTCCTGAAGATTAAATACTAACACAGCAAAATGCGAGGAAAATATTTTCACATTACGGCGAATCAAAAGAAAATCTATATCCAATTTGATCATCTCCTGGGTCTTAACCCAATAAACCAACCAAATATCTCGGATATTTTATTGATATGTGTCTTACTTAGAAATCTCATATCATAAAAAAAATAATGAAGAACAAGCCGCTCTGTTCAAATTATATTCTCTGATTAACCCTTCGACTGTGATTCTCCATTACATATGTGCACTCTGGGGTCAGATTTGACTCCACACATTTTACCGAATGGTGTACTAGTATTTCATGCACGGATGCTATTTGGGATTATTAATTAAGAAAATGATGCAAATAAATAGCATCATTTTCTATATTGTTTCAAACAAAGTGAAGAATAATATTTCCAGAAAGACATTATAACATATCCTCCTAACTATATGTAGGTGTCTACCACACCAGCATGAGTTTCTGATAAAAACCTACCAACTCGTAACAGTAACTCCCAATACAAATATGTAAGATTTTAATTCAGAAACAACACAAAAATATAAAACGGAAAAGGACAGGTTTTTATAATTTTTCTTATAATTTAGATGTGTAACTGGAATCTATTTGAAAACATTTCTGATCCCATAATTATAAAAATCAAATTACTTCAAACCAGGATTTTTTAAAAAAAACTGACAAGTTTACAACAATGTAAAACTGGACATAAATACCATATCTAAAAGAAGACGTTCATGTAAATGTTGCGAAACATTCTTTGCGACCGGAGTCAGAAAGTACCCTACCCTAGTACCCTAGTACCCTAAACAGAATCTAAAGGTTAACAGAAAATCCGCCCTCAACGCCGATCGCAATGCTTTTATATAAATCTGCACTCCGCCCACTTTTAACTTTTGGTTGCCCATTTTGCGACGTGCTGTCCCTACTAAAGTAAAACAACTTCAAACTTTCAAAACAAAATTATTTTTATTACAGCCAAATAGAAGTATTCCCGTAATTTTGGATAATATATTTTAATTTCTCCAAAAATACGTAAACAAGATTTTCTCCAAACCACACCATATATTTTATTTGATCAATTTTCAAAAAAAACGATCTAATTAATAAGTTACTGTAGATAATTTTCTTTTCACTTTTGATTTATAAATTAATGAACAAAGTGTATGGGACTTTTCTGGGAGTTAAGAGAGATGTTACAAAAAATCACGAGACGTGTTCAAATGGAATGTACCCACGTGCAGATTGATTGATTGATTTTTACGTGTTTCCGGGCGCTGCTTCGGTCATTATTCCCGTTAGTGTAGTGCATGTTTCTTTCTCGGGTGATGGCAATGATCTTCCCCCGCTGGATGGCGAGATCCGGCACCGACCTACCGTCGGCTAGTGGGGTTTCCCCCTAACCAGGACTCTCCCACCAACGGGGCACCGCCCCACTCGGGACAAGCTCTAAGCTCCCGACAGGTCTCCCGGAATATGTGGTAGTGTAGTGCATGTTAGTATAAGTGTGTGTGTGTAATGGGAGAGGATAGGACTAGGAATAGGAAGAACAGATCGCGCGCGGTCCGTGGCCCGTTTGGTAGGGTACTGCTCCGGCATTCACCTGGTGTTGATCGGAAAAAACACGGAAAACTACCGATCAGAGCAGCCGGCCGCTAGAATTCTCCTCCATACAGCAGCTGAATTCGACCTCAGCTGAAAAGCTAGTGTCGAAAATCCTGCCGCCATCAGGACTCGAACCTGGGACCTCCCGGTTAGAGGCGCTGCAGTGACATCAGTTGGTGCACTGAGCTACCGCTACCGATCCTGCATGCAGAAAATTTAGCAATTATTCCGATTACATTCTTGGAGAATGCCTTCATTCAAAGTTGGAAAATAAGTTTTGAAATATTAATTTCAAAGACATTTCAAAGGCCATTCAATTTTAATTATTACCGTATCACAACATACTTGTTGATCATTCTTATTCTAATTAGAATCTTTGCATAGGGCATACGAACTGAATATATTTTTAAATGAACGTAATACAGCAAATTACGTTTTTGTAATTCAAATTTTCAAAACATTTTTAATAAAGTAAACTAACACAGCCTCATATAACATTATGATATGCCACTACGAACTGATATAAATTCCTATCAAAACTTGCCATGTAGTTTCGTTCTTGTTTTACTTTCTCTTTCCTTCATTGAGTTATAAAAACATTCTAATGGCTAAGCACACGTGTCTCATTTGTCGATCATTACATTGAGTTGATCGTAAATTGCTGGTTTGGTTGTCATATATCAGCAGACGTAAAAACTATCATTTGCATGTATATTGGAAATATCTTCAATACTGACGTACAGATGAAAGATTTACAACGATATTAAGATGCATGTAGAGCTTACATGAGGGCAAGAATACTTGTTAAGTCCCAATGCGATGCGGAAATACCAGACGCTGAAGTAAGCAGTCTACAGAGCTGTCTATGTTCCACGTCTCTTAAATGCAATAATTTCTATATACTCTCTGCATTTAATTAAAATACTATTGCTGTAGGTATTTCCTTATGTACTTGAATGCACAAAATCGGAAAGTCAATAATTGCTTTCAGTAAAATATCTGCGTCATGAAAATATGCATGTTTCTTTCTAAATATGCAATGTCGCTTGGCCCATTGAAGTGAAATTTTCTATTAAAGATACATTCTTTAAATAAATAGTGGAAACGCGACCTATGAAAATTAAACTACTTGAGCGCAATGCCAGCTACGGGACAGATATGGTTTGATATCATAAGTCCGTGTAGGTGGCAATGAACTTTTTGCTTAAAAATTATATCCCAGAATTTAAAAAAAAAACTATTATTGTGTATGGTACATTTTAGATATACAATATACTTTTATCGTTGCAGTAACAGTAACAACTACTGAATAGTTAATTGATGACTGCAATTTCGGACAACTATAGGGTAACGCCATAGTGCTTCCTACCTTCGGGTGACCGGCTAAAACATTTACGATCTCCATTAAGCTAGGTATGAAATTATAACAAGGTAAGGAAACAAATTCATGATTCATTAACATACAGTCATCTCCTTTAGAATCCAATTTGAAGCATGTAATGAAGATAGAGAAAAATTCTGAATTCGTTATCCCTATGAATAGGGAGTAATTGTAATAACGAGAGGAAAACGGGTATGACAATGAAACTTTATTTCTTGTACCGCTTTGTCCCCCACAACTTCCTCAGGGTTTCGTGGGGTTATGAAAGCGCTAACTAAAAACGGAAGGGGGTGTTGATCGTTCCAGGTACTCCCAACAAAACTGCGGTGACATATTCACAATGAAGATGCTGTAGCAAGAGTATGCGAGTGAATCTGGGGTCGGGGCGTGACGAGGCGAGGCGGGACGGGAAGGATGGGGCAGGACGGGCCGGCATGGGACGGAAGGGGGCGGGGCGAGGTAGGAGGAACAGGACGGGTTGGGCCGGGAAGACGGGCTGAGCGCTGTTTGCGTAACAAACAGCTGAAGGCTGGGAACCGCTATATTTGTCCGTTGCTCACCCGACGTGCGCAGATAAGCGCGCGCGCCCAGCTGAGTCCTTTTCCGACCAGGTCCCGCTCGATGTGAGCGCGGTCGACGGGCAGAATTTTCTCATTAGAGCCTCTTCAACCATCCGCCCCTCCGCCCGCTTCTCCCGCGGCGCGCAAGGACGGGACAGACGGACGCAACGGCAGCATAAGCAGGATGCGTCACGTCCCACGCGTCTGCCAGGGTTGCCGTTTGAGAGTACGAAGAATCAATGTTTTCCAAACTGTGAAAAGAGAACTTGACTCTTAGAAATATTTATAAATGTATAAAATTCACACAGGTACCTCGTTTTGAAATTTATTCACAGAAAATGAAAAGTAATCATTTTGGAGGACGGTTTTATCCTGAGTGGAGCCTTATTTTTCCGAGCCACGTTTTTACTCTATGAACCAGCTGTTTTGTGAACTATTTTATGAAAAATATACTATTTTGTACAGATTTCAGCATTCATCTATAAAAAGTACGATGTTGAAGACATGCCACTTTTTGTGTACCGATGACATGTAAAGTTTGCGTAATGATAAGTGTCTTTTCAAAACGAATTACTTCCGTTTTCGATCAGTATAACATTTCACTAAATACAAGTCGATATTTGCTCTAAATGGCTTATTTCCAAAAATATTTTGCCCTAAGTTGTGTCTACCACAAAACTCTTCATTTTGTCTGTATACAATTTTAGTTACTCAGTAAATATATACTGCAAAAATATGATTTGAAAAATACTAAATGAAGGGAAAAATTTCAAAAAGCTACATAGTTATAAAGTGAGATACGAAATGAAATGTGTAAAATGAGGGAAGGCAGAGGTCAGCCTAGATGTACACTTGCAATATTTTCAAACATTTATATTCGAGAAGAAGGAAATCAAGCCAACGTTTCCAACACGGGGAAACAAGTTCCAAAGCATAAATAAACAAGTTCCAAAGGAATTGCAGATTCGTCTACTGAACGTGGAAGAAAAAAGTTCTTTCTAAGGAATTTGGTGTTAGTGAGATACGAACGAGGATCATGCATGGAATAAAGCTTTCTTTTAATCCAACAGCAGAATTCCTCAATGCTCTTATCGAAACAAAGAAACTGTGTTCAACCAATGTATATTTGAAAGTATGTGGGTTTAAGACATTCAGTTTGTATTTTTGTAGTTTTGTTTTTGATTTTATAATTGTGCTTTCTTTATTCACGACTGGCGACATTCTTGGTAAATGCTCAAGTTCTATGTACTGAAATATGCACATATTTTCTTTTACAACCCCTGCATATGTAACGAGCTGTTTACATCAGAACGTCTCGCTTCGTTAGCGTTCGTACCAAAAAAGCTTCTTTACTGTGGAGAGTGACAAAATAATCATTTCCTAATTACGAAATATTGTATTGTTTCCTTCACTTAAAACATTTGACAAACATAGATATTACCTTTGTTAAATGACATGAAATGTTTGTAAATGTACGTAACAAACAATGCATTTTATTCTTTGCATTTTCTTCTTACTAGCTCTTTAGAACACCCTTAAAGCATAATATGAATTTTAGAAAAATATTATTGAACTGATTTCTCTCTTTTATTAAATATTATGGTAAAATCTACGAGCATATGATAAAAAATGATATTTAAACTATTTTTTACTATAAATATAGCCAATATTGAACTTAATAAAAACATAAATACGCTTTGTTTCCACGAAAGAGATCATTTAAATAAATTAATAGGAAATTCATATAAGTTTAGATGTAGTAGATGAAAATAAAATACAATAACACTCATTAAAATCAGAAATTTCAAACAAATTTTACAATTTAGATTAATTGATTGATTTTTTCGTGTTTCCGGGCGCGTCAACAGCTTTGGTCATTTTCCTGTAAGTGTAGTGCATGTTAGTGTACACGTGTGTGTGTGTGTGTGTATGTGTGTAAGGAGAGAGGATAGGACAAGGAAGGTGAAGGACAGATCGCGCGCAGTCTGTGGCCCGTTTGGTAGGGTACTGCTCCGGCATTCGCCTGGTGTTGATCGTAGAAACCACCCATTTATATTATTAAATAACTAATTCAGAAACTTGGCAGTTAGAATGTGAAATGCTCCTCCAAGTACCAGAAACCTTCAACGAATACATATTTTTACCTCCATTATGGTCTTCAACTTGCGAAACAAATAAGGGACTGGTCATTAGGAACACTTCATTTTATATTATAACTTGCTGTAGCAAGCGATTCCTCCAGAGAACTGTTCAAAAAGAACATTTTTTCGATTAATTACAAAAATTAACCATATGTGAATATAAAAGTCATATTTGTAGAAATTTACTAGCAAAAAACGGTACCCATTCGTTCATGTAACAAATAGGCAGAACGAACATGAAAACATCTCTCCTTGACCAAAAATGAGGAAACGTTCCTCTTAAATAAATCTACTCATTGGTATCATGTTATAACTTGCTTTACTCGTATAATTCAGTCCACGTTTAATTTGTATGTAGAAAGACACCCAAGGATAGTGTAGGCTCGAAATTCTTTCATTTTTGTAACTTCAGTTTCTTCGTTCTTAATTTCAAGTTTCTCAATCTCACCATTTGGTGAACTGTTTCCAGTAAGTGAATCAACCTCTGCCACAGCGCATTCGCTACAGAATAACGTAGTAACTAGGAGACATCGTCCTAACAACATACAAATGCCAATAAGAGGACACAAATGTAACTAAATTCCAAAACTTAAAAACGTACTTAATAAACTACACCTAATAACACAATTCTACAATAAAAAGCGTCTTAACTCCCCGAAACGGCAACACTGCGCATCAACGGCTGTCACGTCGGGCTGCAGGCTGCGTAGCGCGGTTCCCCTGGCTCGGCGCTGCGCTTCTCACGCGGAGAGATAAGAGAAAAAAATGACGCGCGATTCGCACCAGGGTCACGGTCGGGTCGGCTTTGCGTGGGGCAGCTCCTGCCAAGGGCAGCCGCCCGCGACGCACTGCCCAACTCCCGCCCCGCCCCACCCCGCCCCGCCCCGCCCACACCACCCCGCTCCGATCCGCACCACAGTGGGCCTAACCAAAGAAAACAAATCAGAGAGTCATAATGAAATTGACTAAATTCTAAGGTACAGTACATTCTCTTTGCCGAGACACCATCATCAATGTAGTTATTTTATGAGAAAATGAGAACATTGCAGTGGGCTCTGTCGTATATCTATTTTTGTTGCACACAGAGGTTCCAACCAAAGAAAATAAAGCAGATTTTTGGAGTAATCATTTTCATGAAATTCATAAACTTATTATTTACAGTATGTTCCGAATGTCTCTTCCCAGTTATATCATCGACAAAGTTGTCCTTTTCGGGCAGAATTGGAAACGTTGTGATGAGCTCAGTCGTATTTCTGATTGTGTTACACAGCGCTTCGAACTAAACAAGAGAAGGCAGATTTTTAGTCATTTCCGTACACTACGTTCAGGAAGTCCTTCTGCTATGATGTTCTCGTCAAGGTTCCTTTTATGTGGAAGTTTCAACGTACATTGGGCTCCGTGGAATTTCTCTTTCACAGAGCTCAGGGCAGTTGCGGACTAACGGAAGGAACGCGCAGTAGCCCCTGGTTCCTTGAGCTCGCGTTGGGCGGATCTGACTATACTTGGGGTTTTCTAACCTGGCCGATGACAGTTCATCAGCTGTTACGGGGTCATCCAATCGAGATCTAAAATGTAATCACGGTGACGTCACTGTGGTGACGTTGAAGCTCCCGATTGGACGAAACCGTAACAGCTGATCAGCTGTCATCAGCCAGGTTACAGGACTCCAAATATAGAGCACAGACGCCGTCTCTGTAATATTTTGGTCTTTCCGATGAAAACAGAATAGAGTGACGAAGCAGCTCTTGCGATGATTCATTTTAGTAGTTCGTGTAAAATAGATATATCCATGTGTATGTGTGTGTTCCATTAAACATTTTTGAACCATTGGAGGGAATCCGTTCAAACTTCGCAAAAATGTTGTGCAGCGTAAAAATCATAGGAACCATAGGAACAAAAGGTTGTTCATAGCACATGAGGTCGAAATATGACCAAAATGAGACAAACAAGAAATCTCTAAACGAGTGTCCAATCAGTGTGTTTAACTTTCTATTTCATAAAGAATATTTCTCTGTCGCAAGTATCCTTCATATAGTGTGTTCCCCCCAAAACTGTACTAAGATATGCGACATACATAACTTTCTGAATATTTTCACGGGTGAGTCGCGATAACATATTCCAAACAATCCCTTTAAACGTCTCCTATCCGTATTAATATAGCTTGACATCTTGTTCTAATGACACGCAATAACCAATAATATCACACCATAACATTAATAATAATATTAAAATAATCATTTGTAGATCTTGACCAACTTAGAAACGTGACATCTGACTAAATGGAAAGCCAGATCTGATTTTTTCTTCATTTAAAACACAGTGAACAAAGGTTGCGAAGTGTTTTCCTCTCTTCGTCCATTCTGAACCACTGTGCGCCGCTCTGCTCCTCCGTGGCCTCACTCCACCCCAAACCGCGGACGCCTCAAGGGCAGGGCGACGCGGGGTCTCGAACTCGCCGGACATCGCCTCTGACCTCCACATCCGGTTGCGAGCGTGGCCGTGGGCGCGGTCGCCTCTTCGCAGCCCGCCCCCCCCCCCCACGTGCGCGCAACGTTACCACGCGTCGCCCCGTGAATGGGCGCCAGCTCCTATTGGTAGAGTGGGGAAAAGCCGAAATAATGTTCTCTTCCTTTCCTTAGTGACATTTCTTTGCCCGCTTTCATACCACTTGAATTATTACTCAAACGCAGAATGTAAGACGTTAAGAAAATAATGGTGAACGTGGGAGTATATCTTATAACTGTATATGAAAATGCTGTATTCACTAAAAAGAACAAGTATAAAAGACATATTTCAGGCTTGTATATTCCCTTAAGAGTCAATGAAACACTGTAACAAAGATTTCAAGCCTTGACTGAAGAAACAAATAGCTAATTTGAAAATATTGAAATTCTCTCAGAGATTCAAAAATATATTTTTTATTTGGAACAGACCAAGGAAAACTAATACAACTTTGTTCGTTATCGGTAACATCCCTAAATTTACCACAGATCAAATTTGTGACGATACTTAACGCACTTGATACATAAATAACTATTATGTTATGACAAAAGGAAATGACCCTTTATATAGGTCATTATTTTGTATTTTTTGTCGATTTCGACTGAGTCATTTTTTACCTATTCCCGTCATTTTTAATGCATATTTTTCTGATTTCATCGATTCTAATGTCATTTTTAATGGCACTTGCTTCAAATGCTATTTACGAGATGCATGAAATGTTCTTCTCAGAATTACTCAGTATACTAGTCTATTTGTTCGCTCAGAAATTGTTTTGACAGCCGTTGTTTGTAAGTCTTGCGCCATTCGGCGGTTCGGCCGATTTCGGGGTAACTAAAGACAAGAGATTTTCTGGCAAAGAACAGTCCAAACCAAAAGTTTGCAAGTTGAGTTCACTAGAACGAATAAAAGAAGCCTCGATTACATCAGTAACATATCCAACAGATTGCGTTATTCATCCGAACTGGTTTTGATATGTTTTTTTTATGACATTTGTCTTTGGTTTTAGAGCATATTTAAAGAATTTTAAGAGCATTTTATTGATAATTTTTGGCGATGTTCTAGGTCATCAAAATCCGCCCCCTAGTTATTACTACGTCGTTTAAACGAAGAATAAGTACAGATCATCTGCATTGACAAAATTCAATGTTAACATTGCTTGTGAAGTAATTTGAATATGGTTAGTTCATATCTTTGATCGTCCTTCTCTGAATTCGGCTTAAACGCGACCTCGTTGGCGCGTGTTAGCAGCTCAATGATTAACTTGCCCAGCTATACCGTGCGTGTGCGTGTATGCGCGAGAGTGAAACGATCGCCGTCACCGGTTGACCGTGACCTTACGCGCCACAACGTTTCCTTTATCTGCACACGCTCGCTCTTGAACTTTGAATTATCGCCGGCATTTGTTAGCTTTTCGTGTAAACCCGTTGGGCCCCCCTCAATTATTTCTCCAAATTATGATAGATAATCACGGCCGCTATTTTTTTGCCTCCCACGAAAATCGATCCGTGACGTAATTGGTTCACATCGTTCAGCCAGTCGGTATCCATCTGCGTCGATCCATATGCAACACCCTAATTAGAATATCCGCAGCGTATCCTGGCCGTGATGGATTCCCGATCGACTGCGCTAAGCGAGCCGGTCAGTCAAGTGGTCGCGACGACGAAGACGGACGGCGCGAGGCTGTCACCGGGGCGTCACACGCGCTCCGCTGGGAAATGCAGCACCAGCGTGGGATAGCGTCCGGCGCGCCTCGAGATGGATGATTTGCCTTCGCCATTACGAAGCAAATCGTGTGCTATATTAATTGCTGTTCGACTCGAAACGTGATATTCAATACGTCGTAAACAACTGAAAAGTGGAAGCAGCGAGGTCGAGGGAAATCAATTCAAAGAGTGCGCTGCGTTAGATTAAGAAACATACTTCAAGGAAATAATATGAGAGGTTATTAGCATCGAATGGATGTCTCTCTTTCAGATGATTGAAAATAATGCAAATAAATTCACTTTCTTTCGTTGGTAAATAGTATTTACAGTACAGCACAAAATATTTTTGTTGAAACGTTTGTACGAAATCTGAGATTCAAAATTACATAAACAATATTTTAAAGCAATATAAAATTACTTCAAGATTTGTCTAACTTTATTGCTGAAACTGAAATAACTAAAGATATCTGTTCATTAATTTTTTTTAAGAGGATCATACAGGAAGGAAACTACTATGGCCAGGTTAGGGCGCATGTGTTGTAGTCTTCAAATAGGGAAAATATTCGTACGTTGTATTTGAAGATATGTAAATAATTGAAACTTTGAATAATTTACACATGCATAATTTACATTTTACAATAATATTTACAATAATACAAATATTAGCCAAATAAGCCAACATATTCAATTCTCATAAGTAGATAGATACGTGCTTCATTTTTACACATTACAATCTCTTTCAGTTTTATTCGAGGCATATCTGCTTAAAAGGATTTCGTACTAATACTTATTCAATACTCATCCATTCTATGTGCACTAAAAGAAACACACGCTAACAGCTGAGTCCAATAATTATTGTCAACATTAAATTCTTCCATTTCCATTAAAAATCTTTAAGAAAATAATGAATCAAGAACAAATAAGAAAATAAGAATTGCTTATCTCTATTTCGTTATCGTAGATGTTTGACCTTGTAGTACACAGAAAGTTGTTCTTTAATTAAGCAGAACCCTTCCTCTTTGAATGCAGATTTGCTCTATTTAAGTGGAGTGACACCTTCAATCGGAGGAAAAATGAGTATCTCTTACAAACACATAATAAACGATTCCACATTCCAGACCATTCCTGATCCAAGATATATGAGAGTGAGAACACTGCCTTCAATTTATATTCTCCCAACTTTTTCAAACATTCTCAAAAGTTAATAACAAAAGATTAAACGTTCACCTTAAAATTTAATTTACATCATACACCAACTTGGATTCACCAGTCGATTTATTAAGTATCCACTTCTCATCAGTGGCTGAAACTTGCAATCAGCGGCTGAAACAAATTGAAGACTTGACTGTAAAGAAGACTGTCTTCGTTTACTCAAGCGCAGTCAATACTTTTTAAGAATTCTCCTTGCCAATTTTTCTTTCCTGATTTCCATGGTTTGGATTCCTTGATTTCAAAGGATGGAAGCAGCAACATGTCGCACCCTTGCTACAAAAGTGACACAACTCAAAAATATCCATTTCTGAGTTTTTATAATGACACAGTAGCAGAAACGATACTTGACCCATCAGAAAAAGTGTGGTTATATAACCAGTGGCGATTTCTTTGGGTGTGCAAGTCGTGAGTAAACGCCCAAGGAAATAAAAGAATCAATTTTTTCCTTGGAGTTTATTTTGATTTTTTTCATTTATTCAGTCTTCCGCGTGATCGGCGTCACTGATCGGCACCAGCGCGTCCACGCAATGCAGGCAGCGTATGAGTGCATTTCAGGTCGTTGGCGAATGCCTCCAACGTCTTGAGGACGGATCGGGTGGCGGCAGCACATGCGCGCGACGTCCCCCCTCTCATGGAAGAAGCGTGCCAAGGCGTTGGATCTCGACTTAACAGCCTACTAGTGAGAGAGCGCCCGTGACTGTGATATTCTTCTTTGTGTGTTGCAGCCATTAGTGATACTCATGAAATTAGTCTAATTTTTTGATATGGATAGTGGAAAAGTGGTTCAAAACTTTTTAAGTAATTCATTTTCTTCCATTTTGTATGAAGAAAAGAAACGAGTAATTGATGATGGATGACCATGTCCTAATCTAATAATATTTCAGAATTTAGTTTTTAAAACGACAACTGAAGAATAGGAAAAACGGCGGGCATGTTTTTTAATACTTTAAAATGTAGTATTCTAATCTCTGCAATAGAATCTACTACAGCCTCCCCATAGCACGCCACACACAGTTTTTAACTGTTATAGACGTTAAATACATAATTATAGATTAATGAAACGAGTGTATAATGAGGGGGATACTTGCACGAGTGGTATTTTCAAGAAAACGAGCGATGATAGGAGCGAGTTTTCTTATATACCATGAGTGCAATAATATCCCCTTATACACATGTTACATTCAATATTTTTTCGTTTCCATTTAACTATAATTTAAATTTTGAGAAATTGAAGCACATCTTTATAATTCGAGGCATGTGTTTCATGATGTCATATTTCTTCTGAAAATATCTCTTTTAGTAGGCCTGGCATTGTTTTAATTTCCACGAAATATTTGCAAATAGCATGTACTGAACCTATGCGGATAATATATTAGAAGCTGACAAAGTCATGAAAACATTACTTTCAACGTAAAGTAAAGACAGGTATGAGAGAGAATACATGTATAAATATTGGGGGGAAAAATTAATCACTTCTGACACAGTTGTAGTTCAACATACGTTTTAGAACTGGTAAACACAACTGACGTTTACATTTTTTACATTCATAATCCTAAGACAAAATATTTACACGTAATATATTAAATTTATTCACATTAAATATTTTATGTGGTTCCATAAGTCAGCTAACATAGCATTTACTTCCCCAATTTAGTTTTATTCATTCGCTTATATGTAGTGTTTGTAGGTAAGTAATACGTGATGCATATTTTTGTTCCTGTTTCCTAAAGACTGCAAATACCTCTGGCTACGACTGTGTTATAGTTTCTTAATTAAACAAGTTCGCTCCTCGCTCTGACTTCTGATTGGTAGGTGTGAATTTTTAATTGCACGGTGGAATTTTAATTGTACGCGTGCTATTAACATAGAGATAATCAACGATTTGTCATGGAATGACGAGCAGAATTAGTTAACTAAACGAAAAAATAAATAAATAATTAAAATAATATTAAAAAATCTACAACATCCTCATTGTTGTAATTTTGCGACTACCTTTCTCTCATTCTTCCAATAATATAATTTAAAATAAACTACTTTATATAATTCAATTTTTCTCTAAACACGTTTGCGAAAAGAGTGGTGTGGAAATTAACACTTTCCTTCACTGCTAACGCCCTAGGTCTAAAGTGAGAAAACGTCACTGCCTATAACTTCACAATATGGCCAGTAGTGGGCAGTAGTCTGATCACCGGTAGTGGGCGGCTATATGACGGATCAAGACACTAAAAGTGACATAACTAAAACAAAGGTCAGTTCTTTTGGGTTGGTGCTAGAAATAACTAAAACATCATTTAATCCTAGTTTTATATCCATTATCATTAGTGCAAATAAATTTGTCTCAGTAATATTTCATCATTGCAACAAATGTTTTTTCGTGATTTATGGAAAACCTGACATTGTGAGTTTTGTCACTTTTGTAGAAAGTGTGCGATATGTACTTTGTTCCTGGCAGAGACATACTTTTCCAGCATGAGACATTACATTTTTAGGTGGGTACTATACCGACTTCCCTCCCGGAAACCGAACCCTGGTGGAGGAACACCAACCCACGAAACCACATCACCGGCTTTGGTGACTCAAGGCGTCATTTTATGTCATTGAAGTGCGTTTGACCGGGAGACCTAGGGATTGAGTCCTGGCGGTGGCAGAGTTTTCGATCCAAGCTAGTACATAGATAGATCGAATTCATTCGTTGCTAGGAAGATAAAACATAAATTCATAAAATCAGCGACCAAAATATTTCACTCATCGTGAAACCGCTCATTGCCCCGCTCCATTCCACATAAAAAACAACAGAATCTCATGTCTCATCCTACAAAAAGTAACTTTCAAATATCTTTGACTGAACTTGGACACCGATTACATTGAAAATTATTATAACAAAAAACAACAACAAAAAACTAAAATAAAATTAATGCAATTGAAGCTTTTATTTAACAACAAAAACGTATTTCACTAAATAATGCAATCAACTTATATAAACAATGAATAGATTGCTTATGCTTTTTGTATCTCCAATATGGATCAATGTCTCATGAACAAAAATGAATAAGATTCGGAATATGCAAAACAATGTTCCACCGAATAATGTACACACTCCTCTTTTAATATAAAAAAGACAACTCCATTAAGAACTAATCTTACCACCTATCACCCACAATATCGCCCAAATCTCTAATAATTTCAATGGAAATATAAACGCAATTACTCAAGTCACTCGACCTTGTATAAATCAACTGCTTCCCAACTCGTATTAAAAATAAAGTTCTGGTAGAAAGAATTCTAGATAGTTTTCGAGAAATTGCTAATTTAGTAGGTGCTCTATGAATCTTCTACGTCATTGTGTAAATATTATACTTAATGTTCAGTTAGTATTCGCTTATAAGGAAATACAACATAGATTATCAATTGAACTACATTTACACCAACAATAAATAATTTAATTAAAAAACCAAAACAAACAAACCCAAAATCCTACCTTAGAATACTGTGTCTGCGGGTTCCACAAAGTCGTATCAGTTAATTTTCGAAGGGCGTGATATGGCTTATAGGTTTGTAAAAGATCCAACGAATGGGAAAGCTAAGGATGACAACTGTTGCCACTGAATTGTCTCTATATTTGGATTTTTATCGCGGCGTCTCAAGGTCACGCGCGAAAGGAGAGGTGGGGAAAACTTCAATAGGAAGCCATAAAATGTCGGAACTGTGGTGATGTTGTAGCTCCCCATTCGAGTCTGTCTTCCCTCTCTCTTTCGCGTGTAATCTTGAAGTTTCACGTTAAAAAGCAAACAAATATAACTGCGAGGCCCTACGGTCGCGTCTGACGGTGGAGTATTTTCGTCACCAGTTAGTGAGCTACTCTGATCGGTACTTTTCCATGGTTTCTATTCCGTGAAAACATTGAATCCACAGCACTGTAGTAGATCTCGTAGATTGTTTATACACGACTTCACGTATGGCCGAAAACAGGAAGATTCGTCAAAATCAATGTAGCACCGAAAGAAAATTGATCTTACTTAATGTTTTTCCCAATAGCTCCAGTCAATACCTCCTCATTATACATTTTCCCTGCTGTCATCACAACGACCTCCTTCGTAACGCAACACTCTCATCACGTACACCTCCACCGCTCGCCCACAACATTCTTTATGAGATTCACACCACGCACCAGCAGCAGCCAACGCTGTCCGCATCCCGGTCAGCAGTTCCCGACCTGTGCGCCATCACCGGCGACCACCTCACCTACTGCCCCGTCGCGTCTCGCCGCGCGCTCTCATTAGAATATCCGCCCGGCCGGCGGGGCAGGGCGGGCCGCCGGTCCGCGCGCGCGCGCGGGCGGGCGCGAACGCGTGAGTGATGGATCCCCAATCCAGCGCGTTGAGCGCGCCGGTCCGTCAGCCGCGCGGGCGACGAAGACTGACGACGCGTGGCCGTCAGCGACGCATGGCACGCACCGCGACGCGTCGCCCGCGTCAGCCGAGGTTATTTCTCCGCCGGCCCGGTCGGGCGGGCGGGGGGCGGGGTCGCATGTATTTTAATACGGCGAAGCAGCGATGCGCGGTCATGTCCCCGGCCGCTCCATTAATCAGAGTGAAGGGCGAAGCGCGGGACGCGACGGACAGTGCGGGAGGTCGCGCCCGAGCGATGGCAGGAAGCTCGACGTTTCCGCGTTGCAGTAGTTCACCCGCTCTCAATCCACTTGCGAGTTGCAATATGTGTGTTGCTATAATGTCTGGGGGAGAAATTGTGGGTGTTGGCAGCTTGGCGGTTTGTCAGTGCATTTCTGTTGTTTCCAGTTTAGCGGGTTCTTGTCGATGGAGGCTACTTGGAGTCGAAAGGGCAGCAGACGGAGAAAAAAATTAAGTGTAAAAAGAGGACAAGAAACTGAGAAGGAGTTGTTTTTAAATTTTTAACAAATTTTCGAAATTATTATAATTGGGTGATATTTAATTAATCATTGTCTCGATAAATTTTTTTCGACATTAGCTTTGAGTCACCTATAACGCCTTTAGATGGTTCGCGTCCGTTTCCAGGAGGCTGACGTTTCCATATCGCAGTGGTCAACGCATCCCTGATCCACTTGTATTTGTAAGTAGCATTGCTTTAATAAATGGAAGGCAAGAATATTGCGACGATCCGGTGGCCGAAATCACTGCACGTCACATCATGCATTACACATTATGCGTAAACACTATAATTACTACAGTACTAATGTACTAATTATGGCCTTTCACGCTCTAGTTGCACTGATAAACCCGTACCATGCATTGTAGCAGGCTAAAACTTTCACATCACTTGAATGTAGTGTAGCATTCAAAAGCATGATGTGACTTCCCAATAGTCAGTATTTTCTCGATGTAATTGAGAATTCAATAATGTTTTTTGACCTGGAAGCATAAATTAGCAATATTGCACATCTGTCAGAATCAAAGAGAAAGAGCTGTTACACACCATTCTTGAAATTTCAATTCTTCGTGAAAGTCAATTACGAATTGTTTTGCACTCAAATAGTCATTAACTTAGTATTTCGAGTCAAAGTCTCGAATGTATATATCAAGTTATTAATAGTTTTTTCAAATTTGAGAGTCATATAAAACATACGTATCCTTCTACTGCTGCTGTAAGACAAGTCTTTGATCTCGTATGCAGGACATTCCAGTATAGAGACTCTGGCAATATTTCTTTTCACTACGGTCCAAATCAGCCGTGGTACTGTATATCGGAAAATGAGTTTCGTGGCACGCTTCATTTGTTTTACGTTGATGAGAGAATCACCAATGTTATGAGACATTATGAAAAGATATTAGCAGCGAAGATAGTAGGCTCTGCATTTTCATTTCACGTTTCAAATATTAAAACACATTCATTAGGTCGAAATGAAAATACAAACAACCCAGAGAGATTATAAATTGGTTCTATTGACACTTCAATAGAAATCAGATGACCAGAAGTAATATTGTACTTTCGTTATTAAAGAACGAGAGAAGAAGAGAAGCATATAATGAATTCAACCAAGTTTGGTATCTTTTTCTGTGTTAGACTCTTTTTTGCTAAAATGGGAAATGGCAACTTCTGTTTTTTTTCTCTCTTCCTACTTTGAAGTGCGTTGTAGTAACTCCATTTAGTAAGAGTACTTCACTGCACACTGTTGATAGTACTACCTCACTGCTCACAGTTTATTGTACAAATATAGTATTTTGTTAACGAACATTGAAATGCAAAGAAAGGAAAAATATTAGAAAGTTATAATGAAAACAATAATTGTAAACGTTATGGAACCAATGCAGCATTATTCTGACTCATGGTTGTAGAGACCATATAAAAAATTGTAATGAATGATCTACCGAAAATGAAAATGGAATTAGATACAATTTCATGGAAATGCACATCTCCACATGAAACTTAATATTTAGTTGGTATATTTCTGCCAGTAAGCAAGAATTGTTTGGACATCAATTCCTAAAAATGTACATAACATCACAGTTATCAATACTTTTGAAAGCTACATAATGTATAACTAGAAAATACTAAAGCTGAGTTTACATTGTGGCACTATAATTACTTACGTAGAAAGCAAGCGGATGAGGAAAAATTCAGTCTTTATATCACTGAGGTAATCATATTATTCAATTTCCCAAAACAACTCTAGGAAGATCAATTTTATACCTGTTCTTCAAAGTTGCTACGTTTTTACAGCCCTGTGGCATATCCTATCTCTTTACAAAATTAACTTACGAATATATTTTTCGCACGAGAAGAATATACCGTTAGAAATGTGACCTCGCGAAAACAATAAAGCACAGAAAAGACAGTCGTGGTGCGTCACTGATTTGAAGATTGAGCACGTTGAGTGAGTACGTTAAGTGTAAGTGTGATAGCTGAACTCTCAACAACTCTTCATGAGACTTGAAAGACAGCGAGTCCCAGTCATTGCAAGGACAAGTGATGGTGCTGCTTTTCCCGTGCTTAATTGTAACACGGATATTTAAAGCTGTATATGAGAATGTATTGCTTCGGCAAGTGATTCGATAATTTGTTACCTAAGATTTGCCACGAAGCAGGCAAAATAGAGGTTTAATTCAGTCCGTATGGTTTGTTGAGTGTGAACTTCTTAAAACGAATATTAATAAGTTGGGATTCATTATTTCTTGCTTTTCAGTGTTGAAGATTTTGAGGGGAACGTTGCAGGTGAAAATACCAGCAGAATATGAGAAACCTCGAAAAAATGTAGCGGTGTTTTTCAAAATTGCTTTATGCGCTCTGCGAACTTTACACATTCATGGATTTCTACGCTTTGTATCCTATATTACGCTTGGTAGATCAGTTAACACGCACAACGAATTTTAAAGAAGAAAAATGGAGCGGATAAATGAAAATTATCGAAAAAATTACGCTATGGATGGAATGAATGCATTTATCTGTAGAACATTAACCTCCAGCTCAATTCGTGTTCATTTACCAGATTTCATATTTTAAACCGGCTATTTAATATTTTTGTTCAACAGATTCGCTATTAACCAGTTATGAAAAAATGACAAAATGGAATGCTCTAACTTATTTTCCTGACATATTTGGGGAGTAAATCTTCTAAACTACGAATTTTAAAAAAACAGACAATGAAATCGTCAAAGCTTAATGATAGGTCGCCCGAAAAGAACAGTTGAAACGCACAAAAACAAAGCAGAAATAAATGAATCACCTTCATACTATCAGTTTCTGCTGTCGACATCCTGAGCCACATTGTACGAAGTGAAGGTTAACTTTCATTTGCAGACGAAGCGACGATACGAGTTCTTGAAAAACGATTATATCGACGGAATTACCGGTAGAACGATTGACCCAAATATTTCATGGCCACAATAACAGAATCAGTACAACAATAAAAACAAATGATATGTTACCTTGATTGCCGTGACTCCTGTACTCAAAGATAGGTTTCTGTGTTCACCTCGGTGGATAAGGACTTGTCGATATAAACCGAAACATTAAATGTTCTACAAACGTGTCTCTCTGCAAGCGATGTGACAGTTAATAGTCTTGCGATCGCATTGAACAAGTCAGCACAGACTATGACCCAGAAATAGACTCGCACAGAATGTAAGGCATTGAAGTAAGATTCATTGATGATTGGCTCGAAAATTTCCTACTGGCTTCACAAATCGTTGCGAAAAAGATTCCTTTTTCTGACAACGGAATTCGCTCTTTTCTTCGCCGATAATGCTTACACAGGAAAGTTTGAAACATCAGCTCTTCTAACTTTCCGATAAGTATAATACCAACACTGTGCAGCGTTATATAAGTTAGCAAAACTCATCTACGCTTTGCGGTTGATTTTAGTGCACGATAGTAATAGAAATTATGAATGTTAAAACTATAAATTACTTTTCTTTTCGCGATTCTTAAGTTATAAGATTCAAATTTTGATCGCAGCATTTACAGAATAGATATTAATTGTCCTTCGATCAGGATAAAAAATATAAAAAAGTAAATTATCTTTTAAAACGTCCCAATTTTAATAATGAACTAGTTAAAATATTAATTTATTTGTTATGAGTCTGTAAAAATGAGAGGCCATTCATTTCTACAGTTTATAAAGATGTCGTCAAAACGCTTCAAACAGAAGAAGGTATTGCAGTGTCCCATGTACGAGAGGTTAATAACGCGATTGTTAAAATCAATAGACGATGATGAAGGGGCTGAGTCAGTCGCGCAGTCGAGTTGACCCAGACTTTGCACTTGAACCTAGTGATCCTTCAAATCGGACGGTGATCCAAGGCAGTCGCGTTGATCTCGGAACTAATCTCGTTGATCGTGCCCTCGATCCGACCCGAAAGCACCGACCAGCCACCGAGCACGGCACCTTGAGCCGCCGTCACATCGGCGCTTCTGCTCCTGCATCGACTGCCGTTACCAATTGTCGTCCTTATTTGGCTCCTTGGTCGAAAATGTGCCGCCGCTAACACCATTGACTGCTGTTCTCTTTCGACGCTACCAACACCACAACCTTTCACCCCTGAACTGAACAGAAAATCGCCGTTCCACTACCACTGCCTTACAAAGGCTGCAGTATGGTTTTCATAGGAACTGCAACCATCACTAGGGACGGGATAATTTAGTAGGAGCTCTAAGGCAGAACAAACTATTAGGCCCAGTAATAATTTACGTATTGAATATGTGTATATAAATAAATATAAAAATACATAATATTTGCAATTAAATATATTACAATATATTACAAATTTGTATCGGAATATCTTTTAAACTATATTAGGGCCCCTATCCACCAGAATCCTTAAGCATGTGTTTAGTATGCTAATGTTTTAAACTATCCCTGAGCTCACTAGCCCATAGTCAACAGCTGCACTGACATTATCACCGCTCTCATCACCATTGATAACATGAGAGATACTGACAATTCAGATGTCGTTAACAATACAATCGTTACCACTGCAATCTTCACTGGGGTGCTCGCCCCCCCTCCTTGTCGCCTTGCTGCCGATGTTATCACCGACATTGTTGCTATCTTCAGCTATGTAAAGGGCGTAATGTTCGTGGTGTAAAGAGTAGAGGATGGTTGACCAATGGTATCAGGATCTTCACAGGATTGCTCTGGGTTCTCCTGTTTTCTCTGACTCTTTAACCTTAGCAATAATGGCAACGGAGCTATCATATAGCTATCTTTTACGAACTTCAATGACTTTGGTAGTCAAGCGGATCCTAAATGTAAATGTATGTATCTATTCGGCATTTTAGAGTCAGATTAATCCGACTTTTTCCGCTATCAGTGTTCTCAGGGCTGGGTCCTATTTTTATTTATTATCCACGCCTGAGGGTAAAGGAGACATACGGGCAAGCTTGATCTCTCACCATACCTTGGCCTGCCTGAGCTTTTTCATTTCTCACACAGTTACACAAACTGACGATTTCTATTAGAAAGGTTCAGCTTCACTTTTGCTCCGGCCGGAGCAAACCTACCCTAAATAAATAACGACAGTCAAGTCCCTACTTCCTAAGTTACCATCTTCTTCGCCGTCGCTGTCATTACAGTCGCAGCGGTTACCACCCCGGTCCGTCGCCACCCTCACCGCCCCCGCTGCCGGCGCACCTAACACCTGTGCCCCCAGGAGACGCGCCGTCGCGTCGACGGCGACTCGGCGCAAATCCGATATGGACACTGTGTAATGCCGCATGTAAGGCCCGAGATAGGCCATCGAAAGCTAACAGGACGCGGCCAGTGTTTGCCGGCGCGGGGCCTCGGGGCTCCTATAATGTCAACACATGAATATGCACGCCGAGGGAGCTGGTGGCCCGTGGACGTGCGTAGGGTGGGCGGGGCCCGCGCAGACGTCGGGGAGATGGGCAGTGGGGTTGGGGGCGGGGTGAGATCGGCGCTGCCGCCGACGCCACGCCGATGCACTGATTGGCGCACAAATACTGGAGACAGATCTGGGCGTCGTTACGATGTGTGCCCGGCTCCGCTGGGAGCGCTCCCGTACGCGCCAATGGAGACGGGAGCGAGCTTCGTAGGAAGAGCTTGAAGTGGGAACCAGGGGTGACCGGACAATATGGGTGGTATGTGAAGAGGAGGGCAGTGGTAGAGATGGAGCAGGGTGGGCCGGGGGGTGGTCGGGGTGGCAACTAGCTGGATGAGGACAGGATGGCGTAGGGTCAGAGGGGATGGGACAACGTAATGTGACGAAGAGGACAAGATGGAACAGTGTCGCGGCGGCGGTGGAGTCAGTGTGGTACAAACGAAAACGGGAGGGGAGGACTATAATGGGCTGAAGGGGCGGGGCAAGACGGGAAGGGGGCTGATCGGGATGTTTAGGATGGAAACAGCGGGTCGGGCAGAGATGGGAAGTATGGAGACAGATTGGTGATGGAGCGGGGGGCGATCAGAGAGATGGGCGGGGGAGACGGACGGGGCGGACGGGGTGGACGGGGCGGACGGGGTGGGCGGGGCGGGAGCGGACGAGGTGGGCGGGGCGGACGGGGTGGGCGGGGCGGACGGGGTGGGTGGGTGCGGACGGGGTGGGCGGGGCGGGTGGGGTGGGCGGGGCGGGCGTCGGGGCTGGCGGCATGGTCGGGGTGGGGCGGGACGGGGCGGGACGGGGCGGGACGGGGCGGGACGGGGCGGGACGGTTCGGGGCGGGGCGGGGCGGGGCGGGGCGGGGCGGGGAGAGCAGTGTGATGACACGGGCGGTTTGCATTGGGGCTGGGCGGGGCGGAGCAGTATCAGTGAAGCGGGGGGGCGACAACGACGTGCGGAAGGGGGCGGGGCAAGTTGGGGAGGAGGCAGAGCAGGCTGATTAGGGTGGAGACTGCGGGGCGCGCAGCGGTAGGGGGACGTGTGGAGACAGCGTGGTGGCGGGGTGGTGTGCGAGCAATCAGACGGGCGCGGAGTGGGCGGCGTGGCGTGGGGCGGCGGAGCGGGCAGTCGGTCGGTTGGTGGAGAGCGGTCGTCCGGGAAATCTACTGTGTGGGCGTGCACTGAGCACGGCGGGTGTCGATGTAACTCCAGGGCGGGAAAGCTGACGTGAGACGAGCTCAGAGGTGATTTAATAAGCGGCGGCAGCGGCCCATGGCCGGAGCCGTCCTCGCGCTCCCTCAGCCGGGGAGTTGGATTGCTCGCTCTAGTCACCCGAGCAATCGGGAAGGTCCTCCCCCCGACCCTTATGATGAGAAATGACAGATCACTGGTTTCCAGGAAACATGACTCGGATGCTGTGCGATATGCAAATAACGTGATTTCCTCATTTTATACCGGGTGTCCTACCAACTATGGACCACACCCATAACTTCTAAACAGTTCTCGGTATCGACATGCAGTTTTCTCCCAACAATGCGGAATCATGGGGTACGTAATATGCCGCAGAAGTATTGTTTGAAATATTTTTATTTTTTAAGAAATTTAATCATCTTAGAATTTTTTAATGGAACTATATTTTTCTCATTAGAAGTGGATAGATCATAAGAAGAGCAATCTAGTGATGTATCATATGTTAGTATTTTGATAGAAATTTTAGTATAAAAGTAGGCTTATGATATGTAATTTTAAATTAAATGGACATGATTTCCTTTAGTAACCCTTGCAACTGTCACCTTAGGGGAAGGTGGCTTTCGCTTCACGGCGCCGCCGTCCGGAACAGGCTCGGCGCCGCGAAGACTACCTCCTCAAAGACGACGGTTGTAAGGGGAAATATTGTCCGTTTAATTTAAAATAACATGTCAGAAGGTCTATTTTTATACTAAAGTTTCTAACAATACATCATTGGATTCCTCGTTACTCGATCTATGCATTGCTGGAGAGAGAAATAGATCATTCTCTTTAAAAAATGAAAGATTATTAAATTTCTCAAAACTAAAAATATTACGAACAATGTCTCTACAGAATATTACTTTCCCCATGATTCTGCGTTGTTGAGCAAAACCTTCACTTCAATGTGGCAAACCGTTTAGAAGTTATGGGAGTGAGCGGGACACAATATAACTGTGCACGATCTGCCATAAATCATCTGATATTTACAATAATCATGATACATGAACATTTTCAATGCATATTAACTTTTTACGATTTATATTCCCGTTTATCTGAACTTTGAACCTGCTCGTACATTGTACACCGGAATTACAATTTACTCATTGCTTGATTTTGTGGCTCATGATTGGTTTACACAGTGTCTCAGGCCTTACGTGCAGCATTACACGGTGCCCAAATCGGATTTGTGCTGCGTCCCCGCTGCAGCAAGTAGATTCAATACACTATTTGACATTTTCCTTAACATTATTGATAATTTTGAGTAAGTAGTCACATGTAGTAAAATTATAGAAAGTGTTCTGTGATACTTTCTCTTTCTTATTTTACTTATCATTTCCTTGTCTTACTCTTCACGAGTTGCTCTCTCGTAAAAGACAGGTATTTTAAGGTATAAAAGATTTGTATTCATATTCCGTTCTTCCAAAGAAAGTAATATTAATATTTACTCTCCCGATTGGAAGAGATTAAGCATATTTTCTATAATACATACATTTTACACACCATTTCAGTAGAATTACATTTCAATATATGTTTTAAAACACAATTCCTCCAATTTATCTTTTTAATTAAATGAAAGTGTGTTCGTATTCGCTATCCTTTCTGAACTCTTGAACAAACTAAAAACATTTTTAATAGTTTATAAAAAACATTTTTTCTTTTCGCAATGTGCATCGTCATAGCCGGTATTTAAATCGGGAAAATTTGAATTGAAAAACGTATTTTTCATTGATAGTTTTTCATTGGCAATATTAACCTTTAATATCAATTCATTAGTACAATTGGTATCAGTTTGGTTATTAATGCACTAGAAGGTTATTGTAAAACTTAAATATTGTATGTATATTTACCTCGTATTATTTGACAAACCGCTCCATGGTTGGGGCCCGTAAGTCTTATCTGTTCAGTCTGTAGCTATGACATGGAATATAGACATACGATAACCTTTTAATATGATATGAAATGTTAATCACACATATGTCTCAGAACAATTATTAGAAACTTCAAGGGCTTGTAAGGAGGTAAAAGATGATCTATCTTTGGTATTGAACGTGTGGGAGCAAAGTTCATTAACGAAGTTACATATGTAACATTTGTTCCTGAATTTTTAGCAACTCCTCATGCAAAGATGTTCGGCAGGTACCCTTTGACTGCGTCAGAACGTGACTTGCCGAACATCGGTGCATGCAGAATTGTTTAACAAGCAAAGGCAATGTCACAGAAGAAACTATATTATATGACATTTCTCTCCGCATGTTCATTGGCAAAATGTGATCATCTTCGAAGTTTCCTCAAAAGCTTTGACGTTCTTGACATTTATTCTCAATCACATGATATATAACATGTTGTGCAATTTAATGATCTCATACGGAGTTGACAAAGGTACGAGAAGGCTTCGTTGGAGATCGGTGTTTGCAATGGCGTGGAATTCCATGTCATTCTATACTTACAAAAAATTGTGATTATTTTCTTCTTAGTATACATTTATGTTATTCCTTACTCTTTGTGGCCAATTTGTGGTAATATCAGCCAGGTTAACTGCTTATTTTCTGGAAATTATTAATATTATTAACTCTCGGATAGAGCACAACTCTTCATAAGCGCGGACGTTCATTTATTACGACTAATAATAAAATACAACAACACAAGATCGTACCAATCCCTGTGAAACCAATGTTTTGAATCGTAGTTTAAACAACTTACATGTTTCAATGGACATATATCAGAATATTGTTTTTTGTTCCAGTCTTATATAACTTTTCTGAGAATTAACTTACGTAATAACGGTTTATTTCAGACAACGGAAGATTGCATCGCCGTCAGGAAACATACGTGGATCCCTAAGTACTGGGAAAATCCGATGAAAAAGCATATTCATGTTGCAATTGTGTAATGAAAGCTTCTCATGGATAAGCTAATTACCTTTCGTGATAAAATTCTTTATTAAAAGGCAGTGCAGCTATTTATACAACGGCGAACGTTGGTAAACTTAATTTTTTTCGCATCGACGCGCTTTTCTATATGGAGAATGAGTAACAACGAAAATTCATGAATCTATTCCGGAAACCTACATCTAGACAAACTGTATGCCAGTAAATTTTGCACACACATTGCTCAGGTACTTGATACTTTTCACTAATCAACTACTTTTTAATCCCCTATTGTATGCGGGTGAATGTGTCTGTTTTGCATGAATGTATGTATGAATGTGTGTGTGTGTGTGTGTGTGTGTGTGTGTTTGTGTCTGTGTGTTCGTGTGTGTGTCAGCTTCCGAGAAAATACCACCGCGATATAATTGTTTTTAATGCCGTAAGCCTATGTTACAAAGGTTAACTAAAAGAAAATAAACGGGCAATTCATTGCATTGATGAAAACGGAATATATTATGAAAACAGAATAATGGATGGATTCCCAATTTTTGTCCATCATACCTTTTGATGATTTTGGGCGATCCCACGCCGGCTGAGTCATAACTCAAAGTCAAGCCACTTGAACACTGCTTAGTCTCCGCGACCTTCACGCTGATGTAGACCGTAAGCTCGTATCGGTTCAAGAAGATTTCTTCCATATCCATTGTGATTCGTGAGCCGTGTACCGGGGCCTGTACCGGGTAAAATGCAGAGAGTCAGGTAGCATGTACTAGGTGACTTGGCCGAAGTGGCCACACATTCTAACTCACACTATTTTCCGGTTTAAGGTGATAATTCGAGAAGAATTAGGGTTTAGAGATGATTCATGGTGTACTGAGAATGCCACACAATTGAGAACATTATTCCATTAGGCGAGATTCGAACCCCCAGCCTTGATGTATCGCGTACTTGGGCGCCGATGCCCTTGCGCAACGAAACCAACAAATATGAAAGTAATGTACTAGTGACACTATTAAGTAGCTATCTGAACTTGTGCGATTACATCCCACAAAAGAAAGACTGCGGAAAAGTTACAACAAAAAAGTACGCCAGATAAGGAAGATCGAAAATCTCAAAAGTATTTTTTTATATTGTTGAGTTGTCATTTTCCAGAACAAATGAATTGAGATATTTATAAATTCTTTTCGACAATATAATCACTACTCTCTGAGAACGCAGAGTTACGCAAACATGTTTCTGAAAAAGAAAATAAAATGCCATGTATTTAGCAAGATCTATATGTGTAGAATGTTGTGGACTATAGCAGGAAATCTTGCTATCCACTGTAACTGAAACACCTAATGTGTCAGATATAATTTCAATCGCAGAACATTTTTTGTAAAAACACAAATGAACTGGAAATTTACGTTATCTTCATTCACCAATCCTAGCATTTGAAAACGCATTTTAAATTAACTTTTGAACTTGAAAAAAATTGCTATAAAGCATTGACTACTTGCGATAAATTTAATGCAACTCACAAAACAAAACGTGCATGGAATGTAGTAGGTCTTGAAAACGACGCAATGAACAAATGATGGCAGGTAGGCGTTAATCTTAAGTTGTTATTAAAATTTGGTGTTTTTACTATAAAATGTGTTAATAAATTATAATACATCTATGGCCCAATTTCTTTCACTTTCAGAAAAAATATCGTAATTTGGTTATTAGTAAGCTGAAATTACTAAATTACTTTCTTGATGAGAAACCTTAGTGCTATCAATATATATATATATATATATATATATATATATATATATATATATATATATATATATATATATATATATATATATGTTAACAATTAAGAATTTGTTTAAACAAAGCGAAGGAATATTGTTTTTTCTCGAACTTTTTTCTCATTCACAGTCAAGAAACATGATACCTGAATTTATTTAGTGAAGGTCAAGACCAGCAATTACAGACAAAGCTTCGAATTTTCTCGGGTTTGCGGTTGAACGTGATCCCTTAAACGATTTCTTCGCGTCACGGTCGTTTCGGAATCATAGTTTCTAGCAAGAAATCGCAACATAAAATCATCATGGTGTCAAACAGCAAAACACCCCGTCAGAAAGTATTCGAGGTGTGACTAAAGGAAAATTTGTACCACCTTGAATCGAACGCTTGTGAAATGAATCCAAGCATGAGAAGAAAGGCTAAAAAATAACAATATTGTGAAAAGTCACGGAGTTTTAGGGTCAGATGTACCTGATACGCAAAAACATTACGTAGTACATCACACATCATCAATACATTACTTTCAGTACTCTAAGTACTACTTTTAATCCCGTCGTTTGGTACTATCAGGCAATGGATTAAAACTAACTGGTCTGTCGATGATTAATTACAAAATTGCATCTTCCATACAGGTCAAATTTATTCTCGTTCGCGTTTTTCATGAGACAATTTTTCATTTACATTTGAGTTTTCACGAGGCGACGTACTACATTATTTATCGCCGAACACAAGTCGATGAACGCAACACAATCAATATCTTTTTCAATGTGACTTTATTCTGAACAGCCACAGTTTGTTTCACGGCAAAATACGATGTTGTATCCTATTACTGTCAGTTTTGTAAATTATATTGATTAATTTTTTACCAGTAAAACTCTTCTATTTTCTAAACATGTTTCGTCGCTTAAATGAACAATAATTTTTTAAATGTGTAATTATTTTCTTGTGTACCGCTGATATTGGAACGAGTATTGTAAAATAATTAACTCCTTCATTTTTGAGATAATTCAAACACTATTTCACAGTTAGAATTTTATATATAAGCGTAATGATGAAGTCATTTTATTCACCTTCTCCATTGTAATATACCAGTGAGTCTTCTACGACAATTAAGATTGCTTTTGAAAATGTTTTTCTTCTGAACGCTAACTTGTGACATTCCCATTGTAATGAAACAAGTTCAAACTTTTTGTTTAAAAGTAGAAATTTTGAAAGCACATTTCACTCCCAATCGTGACGTTCTGAAAAAAGTGTTATATTATTTGTTAAAAATGGAAGTTTTGAAAGTACCCTTTACTCATTTCTCTCACAAGTTATTTGATATATTTGAAGTTCTGTTCCGAGATATCTCGAACAAAACTTACTAATAATTCCAAATAGTTTTGAGTTATTAAAAAAGTTTTGCAAGTTTTAAAGTAAAAACTATAAAAAATAATTTTTATTACCTTATTTTTTCAGAAAACTATTGAGAGTTTATTCATTCTTTGAATTTTTTCAATTTTCATAATGTTACCTTTAACTCTTGAGCTCACTACGGAATTTAGAGATTTCTACGCACATTGAAACCTCACGAACGCCCAGTAACATTTCCATCAAAAATTGGCTGTTAAAATGGTAGCCACTTAATCTAGGTTATGAGGTTACTGAAAGCGTAAATCAGTTCTAATTCTACAAATTGCTATGAAATGAAATATTTGTCTTCGACATTTTAATTGCCATAAATAACAAAACACAATTTAGAAAAGGAATTTACGATCATTTGCCTTCTCTCGGCTAATATCAACTCTATATTTGTCACTCATTATCTTAGTCGAGAAACTAATTTTCCGCCCTCAGTGAATCAGACAATGAAACTGGACTTGAAGATATAACTCATGTTTAGTAGAAAGTTTAAATCAGGGCCCTCTGACAAAGGAATTTGCGAATGAGCTTCAGATCGGATTCGTACACGCAACGTACTCCGCGAGTCCGTAACAGTTTCTCATAGAAGGTAAGACCGAGTTAGCAAATTGTAGGAATTCTGTGAAATGGGTGTTGTATTTGCATTCCGAGATGTTTATTAAAATAATCTGAAGTTACCTGAAATATAAAGTATTTCCCTTACGAAATAAGCGACTCTGATTGACTTTATTAAAAGTAATCTGACAGTGCGAAACGTCATAGGAAATCAACAACAATCTTCACAATTTCTTTTTGTTTTTATTGTACAGTTTAAAATCTCTTGAAGTAACTGGCGATCAATCTAGGTGATGTATCTGGTCACTGAAAAGAAGGAATACTTACATGTATCTTGTGTAAAAATCAAACGATTCCACAAAGAAATGTTAGAGGAGGTGTCCGTTTATTTGAGGTGACCTTTCATGCAGGTTTTAATTGCATTCTTGCATTGGATCGTGTAATTGCATTGTGAAGTAAAGCAATCAGAGCCCTAACGTCTAGGTCTCCCATTAATACAACTTTAGCACAGAGAATGGGTCAAGTGCGTCAGCAGAGATGAAAACAGAACCCAGACCTCGAGAGAATCGGTGACATTTCAACGTGAAATACCAACTTCTCACGTGCACGCGCCGCAGTCGCGAGAGCAGAAAGCAGAAACGTACGTGCACAGCAACCGGTCATCCGTGCATCGGGAGGTCTACTGGTGGGGGAGTAGAGATGAGTATAGCGGAAAGCTGTACTGTGGGGTGACGCATAGCAGAATAAAATGAGTGAAACCCGGTAGAAAAGCTTAGACGAAGAAAGCTATTTTCTAAGAATGATCTGCGTCATGAAGGAAAGTGAGGCATTACTAAATTATTTGAGAAATAGGGCTCTTAAATTTTACTCATAAAATAGAGCCAATTTTCATCGGCATCATCACAACTCTGTGATTCTTTTAGGGATTGATTAACTGTAAAAAAATAAAATTATTCGTGCTGCATTATTCGCTCTTGCTAATAGCACTAACATGATGTTTTCGTTTGTTTCCGTACTGTTTCTGTTTAGAACATTACAATTGTTCGGTCACTTTATGTAATATACTTGTACATTGAGTATTTATAGAAGTTTTAGAATATATAGGCATTTGGTAATTACATATGAATTATTTTGCACTTACTATAACAAAACCTAAGAGTCCTATCCAATACAAAACTTAAATGTTATTTCTCTGTAACATAAATTCACTGCTGCGATGAATCGCCTGAATTGAAAGCCAGCATTTTTGTTGTCTCAGCAGCGGTTCTGACCAGAGAGTCCCAGGAATCGAGTCCTACCTTGTCAGCAAGGTCGATTTCAGTCACTATCTGGAGGAGAATTCTAGAGATCGGCTGATCTGATCTGTAGTTTTCGTGGTTTATCAGGTCAGTAGCAGGCGCAAGCAGAAGCAGTATTCTAAAAAACGGGTCACTCAGCGCGCGGAATCTTTCCTCTTTTCCTTCTTCTTTCATACCCTATTCTCTCCCCATTTTCTGTCCTTTGCACTCACTTACACTTATACAACATTACCGCAAATCTCGGGAGACCAGATGCGAGCATAGAACTCGACCCGATTGAGGAGGTGGCCCGATGGAGGCAATACCGAGAGGGGGAAGTCTCCCACAAGCCGACATGTAGGTCGGCGCCGCATCTCACCAGTCAGCGGGAGGAACGCCGCCATCTTCCGGGATAAAAACAGTCACTCCACTAACAGGACTAACGACCAGTTGACGTGCCAAGGAACATTTAATCAATCCATCCGTTCTATGTGTTTCAGTTGAACAAGCGCCGCTGCACTTTTAGTCTCAAAAGAAAGTCTTTACGAAGCTTGTGGCATTGTTATATATACTGTACCTACGGAAGAGTACGAAACTCAAGGGATCTGTTCATTTTCACTTCATGTTAGGTTTTTTAAACATACATTAAGCATTAAAATTATTTTGTAGATTATTATTATGACGTTCATTATGCCAACAGAAAACATGCACGGATGCGGTAGCTCGGGCGCAAGAGAATGCAAGCGGCATTGCTCTACATTGTGAAACGAGCAATAAATAAAAAGCTCCTAGACGTACGGCAAAACTAACCTTACATTATTTGAATATACCACATTTATTTGTCTGCCTCAGTGATGCAGAGGAGTGGAACAATGGCAAATCTGAAGGCTGCGGGTTCGAGTCCAACGTTTTTTTGTTGTTTTTTTTTCATTATTTTTTTCATTTATTTATTGCTTGTTGGGTTGTACATAGTTCAGTATTTAACTCTTTCATATGTAATGATGACTTACTACTAACTTAATATTATGCTTAACCTAATTCTACTGTTGCTACTACATTGGGGTAGATTCCTCATGAGAGTATCTACTGCTCACAAATGTTTGAGAATAATTTTACGAATGAATCGAGGTATCTATTGTTTATTCTGGTCTGAGTGTTGTTCGTTGAGGCTAGATTGTATTGTTTTAGTTGGTTTATTGAGTTTTTGTTGGAGTAGAAATTATTGGATATGCGTGCTATTTGATAGGTGATTGGGTTCATGTTTAATTCTCTATGGAGTTGTTGGTTTGAAATGAACCATGGGGTGTTAGTGATTGTTCTGAGGAATCTGTTCTGCATTATTTGTATTTTATTTACGTTGGATGGTGCGGCATTTGTCCATATGAGACAAGCATATAGCATTATGGGTCTTATGATGGTTTTGTATAGTGTTATTGTATTTGTTAATGCAAGTTTGGAGTTTTTATTCAGTAATGGTTTGAGTTGGATTAATCTCACTTTGGCCTGTTGTATTTTAATGTTGATGTGGTTTTTCCAGTTGAGTTTTGTATCGAGGTTTAGTCCTAAGTATTTGATAGGTTGATTCCATGGTGTCCAGTTAATTATGCTATTGTTTAATAGTAATGGGTGGGAAGCAGAGAATGGACTTAATGAAAAAACAATTGATTTTGATTTGTTCGGGTTTAGTTTGATTTTCGAGTCCAACGTAAGCCATGAGTGATTTCACTCTGTGATTGTGGCATGGATGGTTTCTCATAACATGCATGCATCTCCTATGTGTTTTCATCTTCTGTCACCATCTTTCACCCTGCTGTCTTCCATCTAGTGGATGATAATGGCAAATTACCGAACTTTTTCTCCTGCTCAAGAAATGGTACAATGAAGTAAACCTCCTCCCTCATTTACGCTTAATAAATGAGTATGGAACTCATAAATTCAATAAAATCATCACTTGAAATTAGGAAATATTATTGTGTTAGGGGATAATCGTTTTTCCTTTTATCTCTCTGGGTGTACCCACATAAAACAGGTGGCATTCATGAAGAATTTTGTGAGCACTACAAATTAAGTTTTAGTTTATTTTACTGGTCACGTGGCATTACGTGTGTTGTTTCCGTTTTGGTTTGTTGTAGTAATTTGTGCTCTTCAACTCATTTGGTATCCTGGGAATGTGAACTTCGTAGGGTTGAGATGGATTTATTGAGGTGGATGAGGTGACATTTCTGTGTACTGTGCGACGCGTTACGACCATATGCGCACTCAGCCTAAAACAAGAGACGCGGCCAACTGCATTTCTGGGCACCTCTAGCCCGTTTTCCAATACATTTTCTTTTACATATGACCTATTTTACGGTGAAATAAACGAAACATATTAGAAGAAGAAGAAATTAATAATTTTAAAACGGGAGCGGTGACTCAATGCATGATGTCGATGCAGCGCCTCTGACCGGGAGGTCCTTGGTTCGAATCCTCACGGCGGCAGGATTTTCGACACTAGCTTTTCAGCTAGGTCGAATTCAGTCGCTGTCTGGAGGAGAATTCTAGCGGCCGGCTGCTCTGATCGGCAGTTTTCCGTGGTTTCTCCGATCAACACCAGTCGAGTGCCGGAGCAGTACCCTAACGAACACATGGTCCGCGCGCGATTTTTCCTTCCTCTTCCTTGTCCTATCTTCTCCGCTTACACACACACACACACAAACTTTCATGCACTATACTACCACATATTCCGGGAGACCGGTCGGGATCTTAGAGCTTGTCCCGGCTGGGGCGGTGCCCCGCTGGTGGGAGTGTCATGGTTGGGGAGACACCCCGCTAGCCGACGGTAGGTCGGCTTCGGATCTCGCCATCCAGCGAGCGCCATTCACCGCCATCTCCGAGGAAAATGCACTATACTTACGGGACTAGTGATCTAATCTCTTGACGCACCCGGAATCACTAAGCAACCAACTGTAATTTTAACGATACAATTAATTTATCTTGAACCATTTATAGGTAGTTTGCCAGATGGTTTGGAAAGTCTCTTTTGTTAATATCATGAATCAATCCCAAAAATAATCAACTAAATGAAGGGAAAGTAAAGTATTGATCATATTTACGGAATCAGTAAATGATTATTTAGTTTTTCCGTGCATGCCAACTGCTATGATCCTTGGCACCGTAAGTGTAGTGAATGTTTTATCACGGAAGGTGCAGGTGAATTTACCCCGCTGGATTGTGAGACCTAGCTCTGATCTACACGGCGGCTTGGATGATTTTCGCCATCTAGGTATTTCCTAGAAGCGGGGTACAGCTGCAACCGAGACAAGCTCAAATCTCTAGACTGGTCTCCCGACATGTGTGCTAGCGTAGTGCATGAGGTGTGTTTTACGAGCGAGAATACGACAAGGATGGGGAAGGAAAAATGGCGCGCGGTCCGTTGCCCGTTTGAGAGGGTACTGCTCCGGCATATTTAGGGAAATAAAATCTTTTATTTTGTAGGGTTAATGGGTCTCTCTTGAAATTTTCGAGGAGGCCACGCCCCTTGCCTCACCTCCCCGCGCGAACGCGTGTGGTTACGGTGTGGCGTCGTCGTGGCGGAATGGGGCGGAGGCTGCGCAACTCGGCGCGTACTTCCGCCGCCGGCGGGGCTTTCTCACGACACGGCGGCGGTCGCGGATGATTCAGGCGGCCTTGGGGGCGCTCGCGGCGCGGCGCGGCGCGGCGCGGCGCGGCGCGGCGCGGCGCACGCCGCCCCGCGGCGTAATTAGGAGGCTGTAAACGAAGCGAAGCGAGACCCTGGCCCCCGCGCCTCTCGCCGCCGCCCTGGCCACCCTCCGCCGGCGCCAACGCCTGTGAGCACGCCCACTTCTTCCACCGCACAGTGGGGAGCAGGGCGGGGACGAAAGCTGTAGTTACAGATCAGAAGCAAAACAGTCGATCTCTCTTTATTAGACCGTGGAAGTTTATGCAATTGCATATTTTTATTGATTCCGCATATCGAAAGGAAATGTATATAACATTACCTATCATCAAAAATAAAACAAATCTAGTTCATTTTTATTTTGCATATTTGCATATTTATTAGATTTTTTCTTTGACTGCATATATGTATATACGGGATATTTAAGTGCATATGTTTTCGGTTTTTGTGTGGAAGTGGGTCGAAGTCATATATTTTCGTATATTTCTCTTTCAAAAGAAAAGTGAAATAAACCATGCCAATGCTATTCTATCAACATAATATTTCCGATAGTTTTCTCATAAAATTGTTTTCGCTTGAATCGACTTACTTCCTGTAACTTTATTCGTGCGCAAGAACTTAATGATCTGGGATCAATGTTACTGCATCTTGTAACAATTCTATTGATTCTCTAGCTTAATATTTTTTTATTATAATGTTTGAAAATATATTTTTATTCTGCGTGTTTTATACTACTTCGAAAATAAGATTACGTATAAATAAATGTTAACTGTTGCTTACTACATTTTTGTTTAACGCATATTCTTAATTTTAAGGGGATATATTGGTTATTTTAAGTGGATGATTTGCGAATTTTAAATGCATGGGTGCATTCATATTTTTAACTTTATTAGTACATGAAGTTCCGAGGTCCACTCATCATATACTCACCGGCTTGCGTAGCACAAAGCCAGCATTGTTGCTGACTCTGCAGTAGCTCTGACCGGAAGGTTCTAGGGTTCGAATTCCGATGGTGAAGAATTTTCGACAAGAGATACATGACGAAATCGGCCGCTTTCTAGAGAAATCTATCGGGCAGCTGTTCTGATCGGTCGTTTTCCGTGTTTTCTCCAATTAAAACCATGCAAACGTCGGAGTATGATCCTAATAAATGGGCCAAGGGTCGCGCGCTATATGTCTTTCCACTTCTATGCATTGTCTTTACCACATACTTACACATTTACGTACACTCACTACCATACGTAACGGGAGACAGTCAGGAGCAAGGAGCTTGTTTCGGCTAGGTCTGTGCCCCGCTGGTGGGAGATAGCTGGAAGTCGTTCTCAAGCCGATGTGTAGGTCTGCGCTGGATCTCTCAATCTACCGGAGGAAGAATAGCGCCACCTTGTGGGATAAATATTCAGTTACAAAACAATATAGAGAAAAATTAAAAAACGATGGTGTAAAAATATGTTAAAATGGTATTATACCTAATTTACCAGTAACCAATTTACAAGTAGTAGGTTCTATTATTTACAAAATCCGAATTGCAGTTCCTATCTGTATTTGATGTTTTTTAAACAAGAAATATTAAAATGAGGAGTCCAAGCATCAGCCGGAACCAGCTGCGTTTGTTCTCGCAAAAGAGTTTTTTCCTGTATTTCAATTTTTTAAAAGTGGATGTTAGACCTTTCTTTAGAATTTTATCATACCTGGTGTTTATGATTTTTTACAACCTCCGCGTGCTTGTCGCAGTCGAGATTTGGAAAGGCTGTCCAAAATATACATGCAATACAATTTTCTTACATGTCTTACAACATTGGCAGGATGGTGCGCTATTTCCCCTCCTTGAATGTTCTCTGAGCTGGAGACTTCAATGCCTGATTGTGTCCCCCATCATCAATCGCAATTAAAACAAATCTAAGGGCCCCTTGCAAGAAGGGCCGACGTTTGCACTGAGGTTCTAGAAAGAATAAAAGAGATCATCTTCGTCAACATATTATATGTTGACGAAGATGATCTCTTTTATTTCTTCTCATAAGAACTTCAACCACACCAAATAAGAATTCCCACAACTGAGGTTCTAGTGGATGTTGAAAACTCCATCAGAAACCTGAGTTACTCACCGCCACTCATGTCGTTAGTGCCGAAGTGGTTGCAGTGAAGAGGCGGTGCAAAGCTCCGTGACGCTCGAGCCCACGTCCGGACGGCCCTGAGCCCCTACTTGCCGAACGAGGGAATGATTGGGGTGTCGTCAGGGACTCACATAGAGAAATTACAGCGGGAAAAAAAATGCCCGTTCGGTAACCTTAATTTCCGGCGGTACGTCGGAAAGGTTAGGCAGTTGTGAAGAAATTTCAATGATCAAATTTGACACCCGTACCAGACTGAAAAGATGGTAGCCTCGAGCAGGTTGGGTGGTTCTACCGTAGCTTAGTTTGGAAGATGCTCCGAGATGCGCATCGTGCCGACGTATCCGTTTGGAAGTCTGACGGAGCATTAGTTCTACATGACGGGGGTGAAGATAACCTTAAAAAAGGCACGGGTGCACTCTGGAGCGAGTAAAATTACAGTGGTATGAAACAAAGTGAGGTTTTCCCGGCGCATCCACGAGCATAAGGTCGGTGGTGTAGCGTATCTTTGTAGGATCATCGTAGGTAATACCATGAGTGCTTTGAGAACTGTCGATAAATTCCAGACTCGCGAAGCGAGGGAGGGATCTAAGAATTTCCAAAGCACGAGTGGTATTTAATAGGACTCTTCCACGAATGAAATTATGTCCAACAGAGTTCCAAAGTGCGCCAAATATTGCAAATAACTGAAAGATATGCTACAATCAAGGGGATATTGTTATGGTACATACGCGGTTTATTGTATATCGACATAGCGATCGGTATATACCGTTTCCTAAGATAGATGAGTCTCAGTTTATGATTGGGCAGTTGGGAGAAGCGATAAGAAAAATTAGATAGAATAAGCGATAAACTTTTTGAGACACCGTCCTACTTGGGGCATCTTGTATGTATAGTTAAACCCTATTGGTTTTAATTTCATAAGTGGAATAGTCACTGTAAAACTGCAGCGCGGCAGGGGAAGAATGTAGATTGGAATATTTTCCCCACTATCTAAGCTAAATTTCCAACAAATTTGGACTTCATTTTCTTTAAATGTTAAGTCGGTGTGATGATAATACTCTTTAATACTGGGTGAGAATTTTTTGTAGCTGGAGGAAAATGTAAGTCTACGTAAAATGTATAATCTAAGTAAAATTACACAGGTCTGCAACCGAAAAGCTGTTTTTATAATTTTATCTTATTCTTATGATTGTGAGTGCGCCAAATTCGAAAATGAACACCGTTTCTTCCTGCCACGTCAGGTTTTCTCGCAATTGAAATGTAACGTAGTCAAACAGGTAACTGGATGTCAATGAATTTGAAATTTATCACACTTGAGAAAAATACTGAACATAGAGAATAGTAGTTTATGCAATTAGTTTATAATGTTAAGCTTTATTGCATGAGTACATGTTTTGAAATCGAGCGACGTTAGGGGCGAGTTTTCAAATTTGTACGAATGCAATAAAGCAACATTATAAACGAGTTGCATACGCTATTTTTTTGTATAACAGCATTATAAATTTACAAGAGAATCAAACTTAATTTCGTGAAACAACTTTCTTCTGACGTCTCGGGTACTTGACATCCAACGCCATCTGGAAATCAAATTCAAGATGGCATTGTTGACATCCGTGCGAGAAAACGGTGGTCGGCTGTTCCGTCTTCTTCTACCTCCCCACGATTCTCTCGCTACTATTGGCTGAATGTGTGAAGACGTCATGTCGCGTTTAATAATGGCGATGACGTCATGTAGCGTGCGATGAAATACTGGATTATGCACGATTCGGGGTATCGAAAAGGGTCATTTATGATGATGGTATACAAAAAATACTTTTATTTTCACTGCCTATGTTCCCCTAACATGAAAATGCACATGTGCTGGACCTGATGGGGATAACTGCATTGTTGAGTGTCCTTGCTATGGGCGGTTGCACATGTTCATGTTTGCATCAACTTATTCTCTGTTTCCTCCACAATATTTTATTTCATTTCATTCGTCATCCATTTATTGTTTTTGTGGTTGAAAATTAGTACAATACCTCCAAGAAAGTGTATAATTCGCCTAACAGTTGGTTTCATGTGTGGAGAATTCGCGGTGAAAAAGTATCAGTTGAATATTACGGATTTTGTTAAACAAATTTATTTTCTTTATTTTAAATTATAGCTTTGTGACCAAGATAAAATTCGGACAAAAGTATATAAGAGTTGCACCAAATACCCTTGTTTTATATGTTTATGAGATTTTGCAAAAATCACTGGATTAAAAAATTCAACAAGAAGTTCTTGAAGTAGTTGTTGGTGAAAATAATGGCCTCAGGAAACATTGAACATTGGAAGGGAGAGAGGTTTTTCGGGTCGGATATTAGAAAACACAAATCTGACAAGACATCAACAGTTTAACGACTGCAACTCAAAACTAAGCGTGGGTTGCCTTTACTGTGGTCATAAAAAACTTTGTGAGAAACCAAAAGTACTCCATTGAGATATAAAAGAAATGGAAAGATCATATAATGGGAAATGGAGTGTTACGATGTTGATTGACAAGAACTAAAAGTTTTACATGGATCATCTGGAAATCACCTCCAAGAAAAGAAGCTCAAAAATAAGTTTGGAAAATAATAAAAGACAATTGCAAAAGCAATCATATTGACTGTAGTGTTACTTTTGTTGTTACCTGTTCAAATTAGTTTACATTTTTATTTAAAAAATATTTGCCTAACGAGATTCTTTAAACAAATATTATCCGTTTGTTAAAAAATCTGACCTTCCAGGTCAAAATGATTGTCATTCCTGGATTCAGAGCACCAAAAAACGTAAGAATCAGTCAACTACACCGAATCATCTGTCCAATTTTTTCGGACTACTGTTCTTTTATGTACCCTAAACTAAAATGTCATCCTCTTCTTCGGGATTTGACAAACTCATTCCTTCCGATACCAACAACACACTCACCTTTCACAGGTTTTAGAATTTTCCAGTTTTTTTAAACTGATTGATTTTGAATTCGATTTGCCTCTTTTGTAATCAACCGCACTACAACGAATAAGTACGTTCTGCGCTGCAAATACTTGGAAACAGCTCAGGAAACCCCAGCCTCCTGTTCCGCTTCGCTACTCGTGGTGCACAGGTGCGAAAAGACTCTTGAGGAAACAATCTTCCGTCTTGGACCACGAGTGGTAGCTGCCTGCACAATGGCTCAGAATCAATGACAACTCTCTCGAGATACTATTCACGAACATTATGAAATCATGCAATATCGAAAATACTACGTTCGCAGTAGGAAGAAGTTAATCTCAAGAAACTGAAACGAGATCAACGATTAATGAAGTGTATATATCAGATTGTTTAATTGACAATTTTATCTCATGAATCTATTTCCCGGGGAAAGATGTGAAATGTTTTATCTCCAGATCTTCCAAATATAGAAATATTTTTAAAAAATGCACATTAGGAAACAAACTGCATGTAATAGGAACTGTAGTGGGATATTTATTATATCCACTGAAAAGAATGTGCAAAGGTCCAATGATACTATATTTCTTTAAATGGTATTATTGAGTAGTGAAATTTGGAAAGATCGTGATATTTACTTATTTACTACAAAGAGTACACTCTACAAAGTGAAGTTCATGATACGTTAAAAGTTGTCCATTAGTTTAGTACGTCCTGCTATACTAATCTTCATTCCTTCAGAAGGACAAGTAATAAAAGCGAAGTAATGAAATAGTACTAGATTAGCAAAATACCGAGCTGAACCATCACAAAAGGCAATAACGTCTACCATGTCCATTACAATCTCATTAAAAATTCATTCTTTCTTAATTTTGCCCTTGCAATGATAATAAAGCTTACTATGTAAAATTTAGCAGTTTGTCCTGAATCGATTATTCTCTTCTTTTATGGCCTTATCAAACAAATAGTTCGACGCAAACGACTTTCCTTTCGAACATTTCCTTTCTTAACAGCTGCAATAAAACTTCATTTCATAGTCGTGGTTTCTAAAATTACAGCCTATAAATTCAGAAGGGTAGAGCACTACTGTATACTCTTCAGTAACGTGGTGTCCAAAAACATACCGAGCAATCGTGTTTCTCACCGCCCGACCGCAAATACTCAAACAGATGAGCGTTTGTGGCTGTCGTGAACCTCTTGTTGAGCATCCTGAACAGTGTATACAAGAGAAAAATCAAGAGTTATTGGGCCATTAAGGTTCATTGTACCGTGGACACGCAAGTTTTTAGAGATCGTTTATCTCTCGAAGTTGCGTTTTGTAAACCACGCCTTCTCCTCTTCCTCATTGAATGCTCTTCTCCGCAACGAGGTATTTAGATTGAGCCGAAACTGCAGGTCGGTTAAGATTCCTTGCACTTAAGTTCAGCGCACGTGCTAGGAGTTTGAAGTACTGTTTAGAGAAAAACAAGTCGCGGTGCATCATTCATTTATTTTTGTTTCCTTTCAATCATTTTTCCTACTTTAAATTTAAAGTAGATAATCATTATTCTTTTTGATATGGGAAAGTTTGTCAAGGTAATGGCGAAAGGACAAAATACAAAGAATAATAAATGAGATATACAACAAGCCCTCCTGTCGAAAATATACAAAGCGTATTTATTCTTATGAATACGTCTGTTACCATGTTGTTATAATTATATGCCCAAATATGATTTTTTCTTTCTATGTTTCAGAAACAGGGTAGAAAAAGAAAGAAGTGGAAGTATTTTAGGAGTGCAAGTTTATAAAGAAAAAGAATTTGAAAATAAAAAAAATAAACCCTTTTGCCGTTACACATCAATTAATAAAATTTTAGGCTGAAATGTGATCTACAAAGTCTTCAAAATTCTAAATATTCCAAATTCTGTACGAAATGAATTTTAGAGTAGACTGTTTTATTTTAAATATTTTTTAATATGTATTATCTCTGTTTTCTGATGAACTTTCATTAAAATCAACCCTGGAATTCTATTCAGAAACGCACTCACCAAAAACACTTACAAATAGTACTAACATTTAATTCACGTGTGTGCAATTAGTATATGGTTCATTTTTAGGGAGAACGATGCTAGGGACGAGATTTGCTCAAACTGGTGTGACGCGAATTGAAAATGATTACTAGCAGACGTGTCTTTGTAAATGTGTTAGTACGAATAACACTGCAAGTATAAAATTTGGAAACTTTCAAAATAGTTCAACTTATTAAATTATTTAATAATTTGAATTGTTTTGCCAATTTTAGAATCTACGTCTTTCTATTACGTAAAAAAACATATCCAGTACGTGTGTATCGATAAACCTGCTTTCCGTATACTAGAATGAAATAGATAAAAGTGCGACAATGGACAAGACGTTCATTCCGGAAAAAATCTTACAACAGAAAAATGCTCTGGAAACCTTCCAAACTCGCACCCAAAATGTAAATCTCGCGCTACAACCAACTACATCTCCGAACCGGTTCTTAATACCCGCCCTAAGAGCGCGCGAAGCCATATCTCTTCCTCAAGGCCCTCATTAACCCCCACTGCCCGGTGGCATTAACATGCTTTGAAGCCCCATCAGCAGCTTCCACTGGCGCAGTGCGTCCCCTGCGCACACAATGGGCGGCACCTCGCGGACAGCCCAGTTTCGAACCCGGTTACCTGAGGGGGGGGCGGGTCGCGACCCCGCCCGCTCCGCCGCCAGGGGCGCGGCCATCGCCTTGCGCAACGCCCGCACGCCGCTTCGCCACGGGGCGCGGCCGCGGGCGGCTCCCGGCAAGCGCCTGCGCTCGCACAACTTCTCGTAATTGCCTGGTTTATTGGCCGCCGGCACTGTTGTTGATGTGAACTACGCCCTAGAGAGAGGATACAGGAGAAGGGACGTGGGAAAACTCGAAGAATCCATAAACATTTTTAAATTAGTTAATATCTTATTTTACGTGGCTTGATTGATTGATTTTTCGTGTTTCCCGGCGCGTCAACTGCTTTGGTCATTAGTCCCGTTAGTGTAGTGCATGTTTTTTCTCGGGAGATGGCGGTGATCTTCCCCCGCTGGATGGTGAGATTCGGTGCCAACCTACCGTCGGCTCGAGGGGTTTCCCCCTAACCAGGACTCTCCCACCAGCGGGGCACCGCCCCAGCCGGAGCAAGCTCTAAGCTTTCCGACCGGTCTCCCGGAATGTGTGGTAGTCTCTTACATGTTAGTGTAAGTGTGTGAGTAAGGGGAGAGGATAGAACAAGGAAGAGGAAGGAAAGATCGCGCGTGGTTCATGGCCCGTTTGGTGGGGTACTGCTCCAGCATTCGCCTGGTGTTGAGCGGAGAAACTACGGAAAACTACCGATCAGAGCAGACGGCCGCTAGAATTCTCCTCCAGACAGCGACTGAACTCGACCTAGCAGAAGAGCTAGTGTCGAAAATCCTGCCGCCATCGGGACTCGAAACTAGGACCTCCCGGTCAGAGGCGCTACAGTGACATCAGTTGATGCACTGAGCTACCGCTCTCGGGTTTTACGTCGCGAGACAAAGGGCATCAAGCCCGCTTTTCCTGAACTGAACATACAAATTTCGCTACGCTCCTTTTTCCATCTAGCGGAGGAAAAAGATATTGCTCGGGAGATTTTGAATTGAGCTCAGAGGCTTCTTTTAGGCTTGATCTTTTACATGAAGTTAATCTATTACATGGGACAGTCTGCTTTACTTCTATTCCGAAGGGAGCCGGACGAAGGATTTTTTCACCGTTAAAAATCCACGGCTTCGATCGGATTTCAACCCGCAAACTTCGGTACAACAGCCCGGTTCGCTAACTGTTATATACCTAAGCTAACCGGTCATATTATCTGTATTGTGCAAAAATTATTATACCGGGCACTAGTAATATATTATTAGAAGTTCGATATCTTGATTTACCGAAGTTATTATTGTTACTGTTAACTTTAATAGATTTCTCAATTCCAAATACTTTTAACTCTTGTACGCCAAGAGTTTTAACATATTTGAACAGAGGAACTCAATTAATACGAACATTTTATTTGAACATAAATCATGTTATGAAAGTAATTCGTCGTTCAATAAATCTACAAGCAAATTTTCATGGAGTCAATACGAAAATAAAGATATGAACATTCGAACAAGTACACAAAACATAGGTGGTAATGGAGGGACGTAAAAAGTTAATGAAATTAAATCAGAATTCTAACATTGGTGTCTATTCCGCGGGATAAGATTTTTAATATTTTTTAAAGTGTTGTACACGTTGAATGTAGTTTGTCACGTTGATGAATTACGTTTCTGTTTTATTTTGTAGCAACTTGAGAATTATTTAGTTTTACTTCCTTGAGTAAATATGATATAAATACGATAATAATGAGAACATCTCTCTGCTCTTCCACGTGTAACACTTTGGACAACATGGTCGTTGTCGGGACGGGATGTGAAAAACGTGGCCGTATCACACTTTTTACCATTTAACTGCAAATATTTTGAACTATATTCGCAGTGAGGTTTCAGGGGTGCATGCGTAAGTAGTAACAGATGCATTTTCTTAGTGTAGGTCTTCAGTCATTCATACACTGAGAATTACTTTCCCCAGCAACGTGCGTCTCGTATTGAGGTTACATACTACAAGTTTCTTTAACTCGTAGTTTGTGATGATAATATGTTATGTTGATAAATTTTAGCACAGATTCTTGGTACGAAATGGTGTTTCTGTCACGTTTGACAAATGATAGAATGCAATGGGCTGGGTGAACCACAAATGGTGGGAAAAATAAATTGATGTACTCAGGGCATGTTAGAGCACGGCGAAGTCTGACATCATTCGCCAAAACTGTCGCACAATTTCCATTTCATAAGAGAAGAAGAAGTACGGAAGTAGAAGAAGTACTCTTGTAAAAGTACGGAATATTTTCCTCTGAAAATACATACTGGGAACATTTCATAAAAAAACGCCAACACTCCGAAATTCACAACACTTTAAGCAAGAGGTTTGGAGTAATGATTTGGGAATTTATTTTGTATTTATCATTTCCGAATATTATCCACGAGCGATCACTCTATTAAACACGTTCAGATAACCAAAATAAAATTGAAAAACTTTAAACGACCATTTTAAAAATGTATGATATTTGATCTAATTTTGCAATACCCGTCAGCCAGTCTTGTATTCCTACTGGTGAAATGTTTTCGCGAAAATGAACTCCGATAACGTGAAGTAAGGAAAATTAGCAATACCTTACGAAAGCAACAAATGGAACGTACGCACATTGCGACGTGAGCAAGCGGGATTGAATTCTGTTCTCATTCCTCGACGTAACATTTGCAAAATATTTTACAGTAAAATTCATTTCATTATTTCTTTAGTTGAAGAACAGTGATATATACGTTGTTTCATTGTAGATAAGCAATGTGACACCGTGGTTAAACACAAACCGAAATGCCAACATCGGAATTTTAATTCAGCCCACTTCTAGTTAACCAAAGTGCGAATGTGCGTACGTTCTAATGAATGTTCTCCCAAATGAGTACGAGATTCTTTCACTTGTTAAGTAACCTCCCTACGTTCTTTCCGTTCCGAAGATTCATGATACAGAATGACGGACGGCATTGACGACACATCGCATTCAGCAAAGTCTTTCAAGCGGCGAGTACGAACCTCTTTCGCATGGGCACGCGTCAAGTCATCACACGCGTTGGTGTATCGGGCGTATCTAACGGAGCAAAAAGGAGGCACAATGGCGAAGACCATAAAAGCACCTGCAGCGAGTCGTAAACGAACGCCTTGGCCTACATGCGAACTCACGCAGCACAACACGGCGCATCGGCAATGGAGCATGAGAGCGACGCCTCCGCTGCCCTCGCGGATGCTGCGTACCTCTCAACCCGCCCCCTCCAAATGGCTTCTGCTGAAAACCATTTCCTCAGCATAGTGGAACGTTGTGTTTTGTTTTTTTCTTTTCTTTTATTTAAGGTCTAGGCCTTTAGCGACCTCTGTTGGAGTTAACATCACGGTAACTGTGAAGATGAAATGATACGGTGATGATGAGGGATGGAAGGACGAACACAAATACAACCATGCCCGAGGCAGGACTCGAATCCGTGATCCTTCGGTCCGAGATCACTATAATACTACTTACTGCCTTAGCGATCTCGGTCACCGGATTGGCTAGTGGAACGTTTTTTACGACTTCTAGACACATATGAGCTATTTTTGTGTTGGTATAGACAATGTTTAATACTTGAACAGTCGCATACCAATGTGTGTAGGAAGGGGGAAAAGAGGGTTTTATAATTACAGTCCCATCGTGTTTTTCCTGCTGTCTTTGTTCAGTGGAGCAGTTAAATCTCCTCGTTCAGAACTTTATTATGAGATCCTTTCTCAATCCTGAGTTAAAGTTTCGTCTTTCAACACTTGCCAGATGTTTACAAAACAAATCGAAACTGTCGCCATACGCAATTGTTGTGTGGAAACTCCGTCGTTTTCTTAGAGCCGAGCGTGCTCAAAAAGGGGCAGTGAGTATAAACACACGTTTTCCGTTATCTCTCGATGTAGTTTTGCATCGTAATAAATTCAGTTTTGCAGGTCCCACTCGCATATCAGCTCTCCTCAGTTTTGTGGATGAAATTTCAAAAAATAGATTTTTTGCGAATTTTTCCCTCTTCCCTGCAACTCCTCGTTGATCGGAGACATGAGGGAAATTACGAATGAGGATGACTCCACAGATAAGGATGGCGAACATATTTTGAGAAAAACAGTACTTCGTACGTTATTCATTGCAATAATGTTTCAAAACTGCTAATTCCCTACACTTCTCATAGTCAGCAGATCCAAAGACCTTTGCATGTCGGATGTCGGAAGTAAACATATGTATCCATTTCTAACATTGAAACTTAAAATACAATTTTACAAAAATGATTTAGCTTCATTTCGAAATAGGAGAACTTTAGCCCCCTCCATTTTTGTTGCAATTTAAAAAAAGGGGTGTACGAGAAAATACTTCAAAACTGAAAATATTTTAACACAAACTTTCATAAAATGATAAAATATATTTATATGGTACATGTAATGTTAGTTATTAAACATTTAACGTTTGTATTCAATTGTGTTTCAATTTATTCTGGGGTTCTCCCCATTCTTTGAAGTTACGTGAGTTCCGGAATGGCAGTGTGCACGGGAGATTTACTTCTAGAAAACTGAATACACATAAATTATCTTTGTGCTATAAAATGAAGTCTTGATAAAAAAACAACCTTTAGTCCATCTTTTGTCTGAGACAAGCCATAAGCACATTAAAATTGTTGTTGGTCGATGTAGAACTCTGTCTTTTGAATCGTATTGGGTAGGGCGAACTTGGAAAATTTTGAGCCGCGTTTCGTTCACTTGACTGGGACTTAACTTTTCTTCGTCTATTGTATTCGACTTCGTTCTGTTCATCGATTGATTTCTAGGATTATTTCTTGTCAAATGCATTACAGAACTAATAATAATGTTTCAGAAGTTTTTTTGATTTTACTTTAAATCAGTGAGATTCAGGTAAAAAAATATTCATAAGAAGTTAGCAAAGTCTATAAAGCACTTTTAGGCCGTGCGACTGTCTTACACTGTAATACTAGAACATGTTATATAAAGACAAAGTCTTTAAGTAATATAATCAGAAGAAAATATAAGGGACATCTCTATTTTATTTTAAAAATTGCATTTACTAATATAAAATCATATCATAATATTAATTACATTCAGACACAGCGATTGTACGTTTATTGGGAATACTGATTTCTGCAGTTAAATGCACATAAAATATTTTCTCAGACTTATTATAGAATGTCAATACAGTTTTCTAAAATTCACGCCTGGCTGTTAAATTCATTCGTAGTCAAATGTTCTGAGTGGAATATCCTAGGTATGCAGTACATTTGTCAATTAACCATAAATCAAATGAATCATTACACTTCTCTAAGCGCATTCACTGGACATCTGTATCCTATGGTTGGAGACCCGACAATGGTAGATTTTCGACACTGGGTAAATGGAAAGAACGATTTCCGCCACTGTCTGGAGAAGAATTCTATCTGCCGTCTCCTATGATTGACTGTTGGTCATTGGTTTTTCCGGTCAATACCAGGTGAATATCAGAGCAGTACCCTAACGAACGAGCCACAGACCGCATGCGATTTTTCCTTCTTCTTGTTCCGTCCTCTCACCTTACACACATATTCACAGCACTACACTTCATCGTGTGTCGAGAGACCAACCGGAAGCTGTGGCTTAGTGCATCAACTGATGTCATTGCAGTGCTTCTGACCGAGAGGTCCTAGTTCGAGACCCGACAGCGGCAGGATTTTCGACACTACCTTTTCAGCTAGATCGAATTAAGTCGTTGTCTGGAGGAGAATTCTAGAGGTCGGCTGTTCTGATCGGTAGTTTTGCGTGGTTTTTCCTATCAACGCCAAGCGAATACCTGAGCAGTATTGTAACAAACGGGCCTCGGACCGCGCGCGATGTTTCCTTCCTCTTCCTTGTCCTATCCTCACCCCTCACACACACATTAATATATACTACACTACCGCGCATGCCGGGAGACCGGTCGGGGACTTAGAACTTGTCCCGGCTGGGGCGGTGCCCCGCTGGTGGGAGATACCTGGTTGGAGAAGACTCCGCTAGTCGACGGTAGGTGGGCGCCGGATCTCGCCATCCAGTGGGGGAAGATCACCACCACCTCCCGATGAAAAACATGCACTACACTTACAGGACTAATGGCCTAAGTAGTTGACGCGCCCGGAATCAATAATTATCAATCAATCGAAAGACCACTCGGGAGCTTAGAGCTTGCCCGCGGCTGGCGCGATGCGCCGCTGGGTGAGACACCTGCACGGCCCCGCAACTTGACACGTAGGTCAGCGCCGGATCTCACGTTCCAGCTGTGGGATTACCGCCATCCCCGATATTATACATGCACTCCACTTACGGGACTAATGACTTACGTAGTCGACGCGCCAACGATCAATAAATACTCACTCTGTGAACACCTGTAGGGCAACCCGCGGTTCTTCAACTGCGCCGGATCAGTCGGACCGTGGAATATCTGCGTGGTTGCCGCTCGCGATAACCGTCTGCCCTAGAGCAAAGCGCACGTGCTCGTGTGCTGCGTTGCGCGATGGTCGCCTTGTACGGGCGGCGCTGCCCGTAAGATGCAAAGGGGCAGCTGCGATGCCATCTGCTGAAGGAGGGCGATAGACGTGTGACAAGTGTGGACAGTGACTACTGCGGCAGGTCACGGTCGCGGAGGACAATGGAGCAATGGGAAGGGGGCATATAGACATTACAGTGCTAAAATGGGAATGTCGGTCATCACTTAAATGGAAGCATTATAAATTAAGATAATAGAGAATTCCTTGGATTAATGACAATTTCACGGCTAAAATTGAGCTTTTTTTGTGAAATAAAATTTTGAATGTTAAGTTTGAATGTGTTCTCTTTTCGTGTTTGTAATGGAATCTAATTTTAAATGTGACGCATGGGTAATACGTATAAACTGAGCAAGTTCTCTTCAGTTACAGAATTTCTTACTCTCCCTTTTTACTCTACATTGTTGGATGATTAATGAAAATATCGCCAAAGCGTGATTGACCACATTCGAAAATTATAAATTTTCATCCGCTAGTTTTATTTGATTTATTTGATATATTTTATTTTTTACTTCCTTTGCTTCATTTCCTTAACTTGATTAATTTCATTTACTTGATGTATTCATTTTCTTTGATTTATTTGATTCGTTTGATTTATTCGATGTATTAATTTATTCGATTATTTTATTCATTCAATTTATTTGATTTATTTGATTGGTTTGATTCATTTGACTGATTTGATTTATGAAAAAAAATAGAAAAAGGAAGGAACGGTAGAAGAGACAATAGAAGAAGAAGAAAACAGTTGATTAAGAAAGAGAAAATACCAAAAATAATATAAACAATACAAGCAAAAGAATAAACAGAAACAAAAGAAGAAGAAAATAACAAAAAAATTGAATTCTGAAATATGTACAACTGTTTCATTGTATTGCCTCGGGAACGTCCTCTAACCTTGTCCCCGACGAATAACTTCCCCCTCACATCCCCTCGCTGCGCCGCCGGGCGTGGGTTCACCTGCCCACAGAGGATGCTACGGGGAAGGAACAGGTGTCCGCCTGCCTTCCCTCCGGGCGGGGCGCTGCCGCGGGCATGGGCGCGGGCGCGGGCGCGGGCGAGGGTCGCAGGGCGCGGGCGCGCAGCGCGCGTGTCGCCCCGCGTGACCGCCCACGCGCCGCCGCGCCGCGACGCGCCGTGGCACACGCGCGCTGCTCACGCGCGGCCGAGCGAACCGGCGCCGCGACGTCCGCTGGCGCAGGCAGCGGGTGGGTGGGACGCCGCGCAGGTGGGAGCCCGGGGGGATGGGATGCTCCGCGCCGAGGCGTGGCCCACGGCGCGCCATGTACGACCCAAGAAGCTCCTCAACCCGCGCGCGGTCAGAGGTCGCCGGGCGCTGCGCTGCCTCGGAGGTCGCAACGGATTTGTTAAAATCCAAAAAAAAAAAAAAAAAACAATATATCGCAGTATTACAACTCCAATTATCCCAGTTAATTAGGAGCAGTGCAAATTTGGCCAACTAATAAATCTGGATAATTGGGATCGTCAATAACATACAAAAAATTTGGTAATGAACAAAGTTAGCTGAATTCGCTCGTCAACTAAGAAAACGGCACGAAAAGATTAAATCTTCATTTAACTGTCTTGGTCACAACAATTTTAAACTGGAGTTTTAAATGTGTTAGTAAAAATATTCATTACTATTTGTTGATAAAATATGATTTAAAAATCAGGTATTCTTGTTTAAGAAGCTATCATCATATTCTTCAAAGTAAATGTATGCCATACGCACACTGATATTTGTTCATGAATGCCTCTGAATTTTTAATTAAGTTTTATTATCACAATAAATTACAAATAATTCCGTGGGTGCTTAACATTATCGTAAAAATGTATTCTTTAGATAATACAATTAAACCCGGAAACAAAAGAAAAGTTGAAAATATTGATTAGAATAGGCAAGATTAGGTTAATTCTATTCAAGTTAGAATAAATGGCTTGTCAATATTCTAAGCAAATACGTAAATCATAATACAAATTGAGTGACATTTCAGTACATCATATAAACCAGAATGTATTCTTGCAAATATAAAATTGTCTTATATGATACAAAATAATACAATAAATTATGCTATTATGAAAAAGGAAACAGAATTATATTTTACTTTTATATTTCATACAGATTCTTTATAGCTGCTTTTTACTTGTTCCACAGAAAAGTTCTGGAATGTTAGATTTTTATAAACTCGAAGAACAGTGGGAGGAGAATGCGGAACAGATGCGTATCGACATGCGCGAAATTAAAGGGGATGGATGGTCGTAACTTTCCGCGACAGGAAACACTTAACCATAATTTTCTTCCAAGTCAGAGTCACGAATGGCTGACCCTCCCACGTGCACATATTCCCTGCGGCTACTGCAAGCAATGTCTCATAAATCTCTAAAACTCGTTTTTTAAGGAATATTTAAACAGCGTAATGAATTATAAACGATTACTTTTGCGAAAGCCACATATTATATTTAGCGGTATCATTCCATTTTATAATTTATTACTTGGATATTAATTTAAAACCTATCATTATCGATCTACCGTTCTCAACCTCTTTCCGTTCTTTGCGGATCTACAAGAAGCAACCGGACTCACAGGGCTTCGTGTTGCCGAGCGATTGAGGAGTGAGTGATCGTCTATTCAAGCAGTGATGTGAGAGTGAAGGTCATGTCGGCACGAGTACACAAGCCGCGTGGTGATTTCCCGTAAATTGGCACCGGATTACTCAACTGAAGTGTGTGCGTGTGGTAGTGACTAGACCAACATTTTTTTCTTTTAGGTTTGAAATTCTCGGGATTCTTGTTTTGCAAGGAGGCCACTTGTAATTTTCTTGCATTTTAATCGAAACGCATAAAACAAAAAGAGAGATAGATAGATAGAGAGGGAGAGATAGATAGATAGAGAGGGAGAGATAGATAGATAGATAGATAGAGAGGGAGAGAGAGAGAGAGAAAGAGAGAAGGGTGGGAGAGGGCGAAGAGTATAGGAAGGGGAAGAAAAGGAAGTAAGACGGTGAGAGATGAAGCGGGAGGAGGAGGGTGATTTGGAGAGGACAAAGCTTCTTCAGCAGGACCCATCTTCAGCAAGTTTACTGTGGCGGGGAAATATATTCCCTCTGATCGCTAGTAGAGGCAAGATATTTATTATCTAACATTTTCAAAAGGTTAAATGACCAAAAACATGAAAAAATATATAATGTAAGGAATTCATTTTTCCCCGAAACACAATAATCCATACCTTACAATGTTTATTTATTACTTTGGAGGTGTAAATTAAGAAACAACGCAAGGTCGTTGCACCTACAAAGGAGGCTTTGGGCATCAACGTTCATCATATTGATGTCACTGCGGAGTATCTGACCGAGAGGTCCTGGGGTTCGAGTCCCGACGATGTGGCAGGATTCTCGACACTAGCTACATAGATAGGTCGAATTCAGCCGCTGTCTGGAGGAGAATTCTAGTGGCTCTGATCGTCTGATCTGATCGGTAGTTTTCTGTGGTTTATTTGATCAACGCCAGGCGAATCCCAGAACAGTACCCTAACAAACGAGTCACAAAACTCGCGCGATCTTTCCTTTCTCTTCCTTGTTTTATTCTCACTCCTTACACACACACACACACACACACACTTATATTCACTACACTATCACACCAATCAGGAGCTTACAGCAGCTGAGGCGGTGCCATGCTGATGGGTGATTCCTGTTTGAGGAAGTGTTTGCTTTATATTATTGCAAAAGATTGAATTGGTGGTACGGACTCTTACCTCCGTAAGTCAGGTTTTCCCGGTGCACCCAAGAGCGTAAGAAGGTCAGCGTTGCAGCGTATCTCTTTTTGCGGTATTATCGCTGTAATTTGCAAAGAACTGCAGCTGCTCCGCTCGGGAGAACGTAGGTTGGAATATTTTTCCGACTGCGGACGCGAGAATGCCAACAACTTTGGCCTAGATTTTTTTAACTTGTTGTATCGGTGTGTTAGTTCTCCTTAATACTGGCTAAGAATTCACTGAAGCTCGTGTAAAATATGTATTGTATGTTTTTATCTGTAAAAAATCTTAAATATTACAAATTTCATCGACAAATCGTTAAAAATGCCTTATCTTCCAAATGGCGAAATATTTTTTTATTATTTTCCAATAAGACCAGCAGCGGGTTGCTGCTTTACATTATTTTGTTGACAAATTTACATGTTATATTCGCACTTTTCTAATGAAACTAGTACATTACAAAATAAAGAAAACAAATTAGAATATAATTTAATCATTTACAATTCAAAAGAAATAACACTGGTTTTTACAATTAAATGGCGAAATGTGTAAAAACATTAATGAAGTAGGTATCTTTTTTTGTTCGCCAATCGATCATCTTTATGAGCACGCGAACATGCAACTGTACCCACCGAGGCCTAGTCACATTTTCCAGGAGGTAAGTGCACATGACGTTTTTGGGGCGGGAGATCAATATTTGTATGCTGAATTCATTTTTACACCCCAAGGTTGTTAGTCCAGAGGGGATGAGGTATAAAATGATGATGATAGAGGATGAATGGATGATTACAAACATACAGACACACACAAACATCCATGCCGCGGGCGGGATTCCTACTCACAACCCTCCAAGCACGAGGGAGGAACGACTCTGCAGCCTTAGCGACCTTGGCTTGCGTCCCAGCGTACCCTTTTTATTATTTGTTTTTTGATTTATTTAGTCGCTTTAACTATTCGCTCTCATTGACATTTACTCCCTTCTCTTAGGACATGCCATCCCGTCGTCCTTCGTTTTTTTCGCACATCTTTGCCGGTAGTAGTTCCATCCACCGTTTCGACTGCCTGAGGTAGCCTGTAGGTCCTTCACGGTTTACAGTTTGTTGCCGAGGTACCCCATAGACCCATCTCGGCTATCTACACATAAGAGAATCTATAAACTGGTAAGAGAAGGAATAAGGCCGATTGAACGGGATATAGGGTTGATGAAGAGGGTTAGGGAGATAGTATTTAGGAGAGCCCCACCATGTCACAACACACATGCAAACATTCATGTTCGATTCGAATTCGCGATCTTTTCAGCCTAACAACCCCACACAAGTAAAAAGGTACAAACTTAAGTAAAAAGGTTGGTCCCAATTGTAATTAGATTTTCGTAACGAGCATTTGGGAAACATATTGCTGCGAAAATAAAATACAACAAATCGCAAAACCTGTTACAATTTCTCAACGGCAACATCGTTTTCATTGAGATTTAGCTGTATCAAAAATGACCATAAAAAAGCTTGCCAAGGACGGCGCGCTATCTTTCCTTCCTATTCAAAGCCCCTTCAACTTCCCCAACACATACACTACATTTTCTTTCTTGTTAACAGACCAGTCGGAAACGTATGGCCTGTGCCGGTCCGGGCGGTGTCTTAAGGGCTGAACACAACATGAACTACATTTACGAGACTATTGACTTTAGTGATGGAGGCGTCCCGAATCAGTCTCGCACAAATAGAGAAAATTCTAGCTCGAGGTACAACCGTCACGTGGAGCGGTCGGGAAAAAGGCCCCTCAGGGTCTTTCAACCAGCGAATAATATAGGGGCGACCCATTCAGTGGCGCGCTTCATACTTAAACCTTAATTCATGAATTAAAACGCAACGTTACTGTGAAGGCGCGTGGGGTCGTGAGATAAAAGTAGCCTTGCCCGGTGGAGAAGACTGGGCTGATGTTGGCAAATTATGTAGCTACGAATACATTATTATAAGTTATATTTGCAGTTTATTTTAGATTTGTCTCAGAGCATAAAATTGTTGTTGCTTGAATTTGGCAGGGTTTACGCAGAGACGCTCCAGGCGCCACAAGAGCCCCTATCCAAGCACCGTTTTAAATTGGACACAATCTCAAAGGATAGTTACTGACTGAGTTTACTTCAGGCACTGACACTAAGTCTGCAGCAGCTCTGGCCAGTAGGTCATAGGATTCGAATCCAGACCAAAGCGGATTTTCAGCACGAGTTTCATTGCTAGGTCGAATTCAGCTGCTATCTGGAGAAGAATGGTAGTATCCAGCTGCTCTGATCGATAATTTTCCGTAATTTTCCAATCATTTTCAGGCGAATGCCAGACTAGCACCCTGACAAACGGACTGCGGGCCACGCATGAACTTTCCTTCCCCATTCTTAGCCTATTATTCCCCTTCCACGCACACTTACCATCACACATTTCGAGAGACCAGTGGCGAGCTTAGAGCTTGTCCTTGTTTGGGAGGTGCCGCGTTTGATAGAGATATCTGAAAGAGGAAATCCCTGCAAACCGACGTGTAGCTCGGCAGCGGATCTCACCATCCACCGAGAGAAGAGAACCGCTACCTCACAAGGAAAAACATACCCTACACTAACAGGACAAATGGCCATAGCAGTGGACGTGTCCGGAGACATCATTGATCAATCAATGAATCAACAAATAGTTAATAAGCCCAGGGGTGCCCAGCGGAGCAGGGGATTGATTGATTGTTAGTGATTCCGGACGCGTAAACCGGTAAGGTCATTAGTACCGTAAGTGTAGTGTATATTTTTTCCTCGGAGTTTTTCCTCTGGCGATGATCTTCCCCCGGTGGATTGCGAGATTCGGCGCCGTTGTTCCCTCGCTTAGGGGGGTTTCCGCATTCCGCTTCCGATTAGTGTAAGATTGTGTCAAAGTAAGGGGGGCGGATAGGTCAAGGAATGATAGCGCGCGGTCCGTAGCCCGTTTTTTGGGGCACTGCTCCGGTGTTAACCGGAGAAACCACGGAAAAGTACCAATCAGAGGAGCTAATCTAGAATTCTCCTCCAGACAGCGACTGAATTCGCCGTACAGACAAGATAATGTCGAAAATTCGTCCACCGTTGGGACTCGAACATAGGACCCCCAGACAAAAACACTGTAGTGACATCAGTTGATGCCACGAGCCACCTGTCCTAAATCATGAGCCAACGAATGAAGAGTTGATAGGCCCGGGAGTGGCCGGCGGAGCAGGAGGCAGCGCCGCGATTTCCCCCCTCCCCCTCCCCCCGCGGGTTGCTCAGCCTGCGCGGCGCGGAAGAATGCGTGCGTGGTAGCGATGCGAGGCGCGACCCGGATATCACGCGCGGCATCGCGGCAGGGGCTTTGTGCGGAGCGGCCGTAATTGCAGCCGTATAAGGACGAGGCAGCGCCGCGCCGGTGCCGATGGGCTATTCCGGGCGCGGGAAATGAATGCTGAAAAAGTGCAAGTGGAAGAGGAGACGGTGGCGGCAAGAGAGATCGATGATGGCTGCAGGAAGAGGGAACGATGTTGGAATGGGAGAAATGATTGAAAGGTTATAATATATGCGACAATGACTATGGTAGTGATCGCAGTGATTTGTTGGTTGATTGTTTAGTAATTCCGGGCGCGTTAAGAGCTTAGGTCATTAGTCCCATAAGTGTAGTGCGTGTTTTTTCCTCGGGAGATGGCAGTGAACTCCTTCCGCTGGGTGGCGAGATCCGGCACCGACCTACAGTCAGCTAGCAGGGCTTCCCCCTAACCAGGACTCTCCCACCAGCCGGGACAAGCTCTAAGCTCCCGAACGGTCGCCCGAAATATGTGGTAGTGTGGTGCATGTTAGTGGAGAACCTCCCGGTCAGAGGCGCTGCAGTGACATCAGTTGATGCACTGAGCTACTGCTCCCAGTTTCAGTGATTTTGCTTATGGAACTTTGTAGGGATAGGCCCCGATTCTCAGCTAAGATCTATTGTTTAAAGAAAAAAATATTCTATTCGAAAACTTAAGATTTTGTTCTTAAGGAGGTGATATCAGCATCATTTAGCATATAACAACCATTCGTCGATAAAGCTTGCAAATAAACGCTACTGGAAATCTTTGACCAGGTCCCTGAGTGCACGATTGCTACGGCAAAGTGCGTTTATAGTGCAGAGTAATTAGTTCGGGTGCAAACGAGTTAATGCGGCGAAATAAAAGTGCAGGTGTAAATGGAGATGACATCGGTTTGATTAAACGATGGTAGTGAAGGACGAAGGAATGATGATCGACGGGGTGAAATGACTCCGAAACGTTTTATGAGATGACGATTGTGATGTGATAATATTGGTAGTAGTTGGGAATTTGTAAGTAAAGACACCCAACAATTTTCCCGAAATTCCATGAGATTGAATTTCAGAATTCCATGACCAATCAGTAAGATAGCGATCAACCGTGATTCACATCCCAGTTGATTCGACCCCAATTGACCCCATCATTTGGAATGGACAAAGCGGGTTTGAGGCAAGTTTTCTGAGGTTCTCGTATTTCGTTCCCGCTTTTAGTTTCATATTCTTACTCATGTTAATTTACCATCACAATACCCTAAATTTTCAGCATGGTATCTCAGCGTTAAAGAGTTACAGAGAATTCGACCAACCCATGGCCGCTTTGACAACCGGTCGGTGAATGTACGGTCACTGTTCCACCGCCCCATGGACCATGAAGTAGTGAATTCACATGGAATTTTTAGTGGGCAAAGTGGGTCCGTGGCAGGTTTTCTCAGGATATAAGCATTTACCCCATCTCCTCATGCCATAACTGTTGAATTTCATTAATCTTTTTATTAAGGCAGTTGAAATTGGATGAATGCGCATAAGGGGTTAAAAGATATTGAACTTGTATTTGAGAGTGAGTGTGATTGGGAATGTTATAATTAGCTCTATGTGATGAGCACGGAATAAATAAAAAACAAATTATCATCGGGAAACTTCATTATTTAACGATTCATTAATGTAAATGCGTCACAAATATTATTCAAACATTTCAATAGTTTTACCGAACATAAAACTTTAAAACCCTCTCAAGTTGCGTTACTTTATCTGTACAACACGACCAAACCCGAGAGGTAGCAGCTCCCGTTATTCCTCTCCGCATGCGACACAACTCGTCAAAAGACCTTCCGTTGCTCTCTTCAAACGGCAAAGGGGACGGCAGCCGGCCTCCGCGACCGGGGTGAAGGCCCCTAATTAACGCGTCAGAATCTGTCACCCCTGATTAGGTGGTAGATTGATTGGTTGGTTAGTGATTCCTAGCGCGTCAACAGCGTAGGCAATTAGTCCCATAAGTGTAGTGCATGTTTTCCCTCGGGAGATGGCGGTGATCTTTCCCCGCTGGATGGGAGAGCCGGCGCCGACCTACCGTCGGCTAGCGGGGTGTCCCCCTAACCAAGACTCTCTCACCAGCGGGGCACCGCCCCAACTGGGACAAGCTCTGAACTGCTGACCCATCTGCCGGAATATGTGGTAGTGTAGTGCATGTTAGTGTGTAAGGGGAGAGGATAGGACAAGGAAGAGGAAGGAAAAACCGCGCGCGGTCCGTTTGTTAGGGTACTGTTCCGGAAATCGCCTGGTGTTGATCGGAGAAACCACGAGAACTATCGAACTAGAATACTCCTCCAGCCAGCGACTGAATTCGATCTAGCTGAAAAGCTGGTGTCGAAAATCCTGCCGCCGTCGGGACTCGAACCTAGGACCTCGCGGTCAGAGGCGCTTCAGTGACATCAGTTGATGCACTGAGCTACCGCTTCGCTTCGTCTTCGCAACGGCAGGCACGGTCGCCGGTCCCCACGACCGGGGTGAAGGTCCCTAATTAACGCGTCAGAATCTGTCACCCCTGATTAGCGCTACGAGGTCTTTTTCCTTTTCCCGCCGCGGCGACTTTTCGAGCGCGATCGTCCTCATAAATATGCATCGGCACATTAACATAACGCACCGCGCCACGCCGCGCTGTGGCGGTGGGATGCGGCAGCGCACAGTGGTGGATTTCCTTCATCTAGCGGTATGAAAATATTATCAAGGGAAAGGTAGAGCCGACAGTGTTGAAAATGGTCAGAATTATTTCTTGTGCCAGTTTACATTATAATGCATACACTACACTACCATATATTCCGGGAGACCGGTCGGGAGCTTAGAGCTTGTCCCGGCTGGGGCGATGCCCCGCTGGTGGGAGAGTCCTGGTTAGGGGAATTCCCGCTAGCCGACGGTAGATCAGCACCGGATCTTTCCATCCAGCGGTGGAAGATCACATCCATTTCCCGAGGAAAACATGCAATACACTTAAGGGAATAATGACCTAAGCTGTTGACGCGCTTGGAATCACCAACCAACCAACCAAAATTCATTATATCGTAATATATTATATCGAACAATTAAGTTATCCTTAGCAGTACAATGTCATTAGGCAGTAACACCAAGTGCGTCAGATCTGAGGAACGGCTGTGCCTGCGGCTCGGAAACGCTCACTGAAAAGACCCCCTTCCCCCTGTTCTTCTGAGAAGTGAATGATGCACTTATGGCTGTTATTTCAGACTAGACAAGACTATAAGGATGTGGACATTCATGTGGCCATGTGGACTTTCATTTCTTCGAGCGTATGCATTTATGATTTAAATACCCTCAGATTCTGGAAATCAACCACTGTGCGGTGGTGTCGCGCCGCCTGCGCCTCCATCGTCGCTGCCGCCGACCGGCAGGTCGACTAGTGGAGCTAAAACAGCACGAACTTTCTCGCACGTATTTTCACGCAAAATTACGCGAAAAGTACTGAAATTTATCAACAAGTTTACATGACATTATTTCAAAATCCATCTTTAAGGAACAGATTTCTTTAAGGGAAAAATATCTATCTTCATAATTGTAGATACAGAAAGACGCCGAAAACATTTTGAAATTTTGCAATTTTCGAAAAATCAGTTTTCAACGAACATGAGATCTACACCATTCTCTTATACGACCGAGTCTGTTTTGGTGAAAGTATGGTAGAACCGAACCACTTTCACCAACCACTTTGTAAAATTAATAAAAAAAGTTGAAGTCATTGTTTTGAAAATGTCCCAGGGGATGAAGTACCCCCAAAATTAAAATATCGATTTCAAATTCAAGGGACCACGATATCACCCAAATCGATTGTGGATATCAATTTTGGAGAAAATCGGCAGGACGCTTTAGTCGCTAGCGTTGTTCACAGGCGGACAAACGGACAGAAGTTTGGCCGTCAATCAAATTTTCGGTATCAAGGACCCACAAAACGTGAATTCTCACTACACCACGTGCTACAGGTTTTTTTTTTCTAAATTTAGCAACGGGATTTATCCATCTTTTCGTTACCAGGACCGTGTGACAAGAGTTTTCTGCCGAAAATTCGCCATTGTTTCACCATAACGCAGTAGAGAGAAAGTAAAATTGATTTAATATTTTATTACAACTTAAGGTCTGTAAATAAAGAGTTTGGGCACAAAGAAGACAAGCCAACCCAGAAACAACAAGCCTCCTGATTTCGTAAATGTGAATATCTTGATTTTGGTGAAAGTGTGGCTTCTCTTTTTACTAAATATGTGTGTTTCATATTTATTAAGGGCTTAGGGAACTAACGAGATGATTCACACTTTGATGATAATCGACGTATTAACATTCATGAATAGCAGGGTGATTGTTATAGTTGGTGTGCTTTACCTTGTTATTGCCGCAAGCTCTTCCAATACGAGGATATCAGAATATTACATTATTTCAGGGCAATTCTCGTAGTCTTCTAGGTTCCTCTACAGGAAAATGAGCGCCATTTGGAAGGGTAAATAAATAAACATTCAGTACAATTAAATAAACATTACATGGTGTGAAGTTCGTTGCACTCTAGTTCCATCTCTGGGACCAGGATTTTATTCACGGTGGATTGGTTTATGGGGAATGTCTGGTCTCCAATTGAGGTACTTTACAATTTTGTTGTATGTTGCAGAAATGAAATTTCAACTAGCACATTAATGATATTTTGAATCTCTAAGACATCCTAACATAAGTGTCATTCAGAAGCGATTTGTAGCTCATGAGAGACAGTGGGCCAGTAAATCAGTTATGCCTTTCTAAGGTTTATATTTATAGTTTATAATAATATTTATATTAATGTTTTTTTGCATTTGCTGTTTTACAATATAATTTGCAAGTATGGTGATTAGCTTTTTATTTCGTGTTGGTTTTCTACAAAGCAATGCTCATCACTAACATACATGATTCACAAAAGTCACATTACTTTCAGGACGTGACCTCAAGGTAATTCTCAAATTTAAGACTAAATTTTGTCTGTTAGTAAACATTGGTGACTTAATCTGATGGATTAATTAGAAATATTCTGAGGTAGACGTCACTCATGCTTCGAGATAAGAGGAATCACATTCATGTAGTTATGTAGCTTATAAGCACAAATATTAGTAGATTTTAACTCTAGGTTCATTGTACGTTGATGCATGTTTGTTAACGTTCACAAAGAGTAAATATGGGTACCGTAGAGTACTAATATTCTCCATGTGATACATTGAGACATGGTTGGTGCTCAAGTAAAGTGACACATTAAAAAATTGGAAATTTTTGAGTACAAGTGTTTTACTTTAGATTCCGATTTATGTTACACACTACTGTTATGAAACTTTTACTGCTAAAATGAAATATTTTTTGGCGTGTAACTAAAAATGGCGACTTGCGAGATGCTCCATTTTTCTTGTGCACAGACGATATACTACATATACGTTACTCGTAAAATCATTCATTCTTTTGTGGTATATACTGTAATTAGATTACTTGGAAATTGTATTTCCTACGTTAAAAGTGTTTATATCAACTTTTATGGACCACAGTACGAACATAAAATTTTCATTTCTCAGGTTTGAAAATTTCACGTGTGTGTAAAACGATTTCAAAACATAAAAACACAAATTCAGCATGAATAAGATAATTTTGTGTTGTATAAAATGAATTCCAATATCTCTATTAAGATTTTAATATATTAATATATTTTAATATTTACCATAACTTTAATGATAGTTCTTGACTTTTTCAAAGGTTGATTGTATCTAATCTATTACATTCTTCTTAATTGGACAATAACATCTGCTACCAAATCCATGATGAAATGGCGGGTGTTTAGAGAGATTATACTTATGAAGAGTGGCAAAGTCTGACAAGTTAATTAGTCATTTTGCTCTTAGAGAGAGGTGCGGTCATTTGCCACCTGCAAAATTCTGCATCGCATAAAAAGATAAATGATGCTTGACTCTAATTTTTTGACATTCAAAATAATAACTTCGAAACATTTATTATAATTTTTAATAAGTCCTGCATTCAGTTTGATGGTAAATGTGCATTTTGAATAGTACAATAAAAAAAGGTATTGTATATTTAAGAATACGTATAATATAATAAGTATAATATAAACGTATATTATATATTAAGTATACAAAACAAAACGTGGTGACTGTGCCAGTAGACCTTTTACAGAATATATTATTGATATTTTTTGTTTAAACTCCAAAATTGATGCCTGATATTTATAAAAAAATCTTGATTTACCTAAAATGACTTAGAAGGGAATATTTAATTCAACTTCATTAAATTAGAAGGATTCACGAGAATAAGGAAACATCAGAAAATGACATTTTGGGGGTCCAAATTCTTAAAACAAAATATGTTTTCTCTAAATTCATTTCGAGAAAACTCCACAAATATCCTTTGATTTAATAACGGATAATAAAGTTTAATAATACATATCCTATAAATTGTTTTTATGTCTTTTGCATCACTGAAGGACAAAATGCCCTTTAACATTAAACAAATTTCATGAATTGGGAAATTAAATTCTGTATACTTGATTTTGTTTCGAGAAATTAAAAAAAATCAATAATCATTTGTATTAATTCTCCTCGACCTGCGTGTTATGTATACAAAAAATTCTATTTTGACGACTATTGAAAAATTTCATCCAAATATGAAGAAAGATTGCAAAGTACGTAATTCAAGCTCAGAGAAACAAGTAAGGAAACTGTTTAATAGCTTTGCCTCAATGGTCTTTTTTATTTATTTCCATCCGATCGACTTAAGAAATTAAAAAGTTGTGAATATAAGATAAGGTGTGCAAAATATTATGTGAAAAGAAACCGTAAGTTGATTAAGAGTATTTTATTCGGCTACGAACAAACATTTGATTTGTTTGATAACAGTTATATTAATTATTATAATATTAAAATTTGTAAAATTGTAGTGAGAGGCACAGATGAATAATATTTTCTTAAGTATAGTCTTCGTTACATCCATTCATTCAGTGACTTGGAAATTGCACGTGAAGGCTTGAACGAAACGGTTAATCCCCCGCATTACTTATCTCTGAGGGGATGATCCCAGTAGTTGAAAAATCACGCGTTGAGAAGCGCTGAGGATGAATCCGACAGGACGATTACTCTTGCTAACTACGAAGGCGAATACTCATTAGAAAACATGTATTTAAAATAAATGCAAAATTGCACATGTCATGTCTCAATTTATGTTCGTTAAACCCGAATATGAAAATTTGGTGTTTTTTTACTTGTAATAATGTGGGGATCCGGTTTCTTCATAACCAAATTGCCCAGCAAAGCAAAACTTGCACCTTCAGATAACGCTGGGAACGCAGCACAACGCATGACACGAAAGAGAATGTTACTTGCAACTAGCAGAACTTGGAGGAACAAGGGTGGATACAGAAAGTGCTTTGTGGGGGAGGGGAGGCAGAATTTCAGTTCTTACCCTCCATAAATATTTTTCTAATAGGTCTTTTTCATAATTATTAGCTTAAATTTTAAAAAAATTATGTGAATACCCACAAAAGGATATCTTTATGTAGTGATTTCATTTTAGAAATTGAGTTAAAATGAAAAAAAAACAACAACAACTAGTGGAGCACATATTTTTTCACAATACTTCTAAGTTCGAAAATTTTCGAAAATTCATAGAGTTCAACGAAAATGAGACCTACGCTATTCTTTTAAGTGTCTCTTCTTCTATCCGTGGAAAAAAATTAAAAAAATGAGCGATTTTTTGAGAAAATATTTTTTTAGAAATAGCATTAATTTCAAGCGTAATTTATGCAAAAACTACGGGTTTATTTCAAAACATGTACATTACCATTTTTAAAAAGCTGATTATTTACAACAGACTTTGTCTGAGACAAAAATCTCTATCTTCAATTTTGTAGTTTTGAAATGTTAATTTGTTGCAGTTTTCCAAAAAACGAGGAGTTCGCCCTAAATGGGACTAACATATTTAATCTAAGTTATAGAGCTTTAGAAATGGCATAGCTGTTTGAACAACACAGATTCATTGAGACTCTAAAAGCTATACAGCCATTTGCCTAATGAGTACCTAAGACACTCATGAAACTAAGATAAGTTGAGTATCGAGATGACCTTATCACTTCCAGCTGCTACACCAAGCTATTTCAGCTCTGTAATCTTTACCTTCTTCATTAGCGGTCGCAACTTACTACTATAGTGCTTGTAATGATAACTAATTAGTGTTTAAACAGCAATCTCACAGTGACACCATAATTTAATATTCTCCGTTTAAAAACAATAAATCAACGGAAAATGTTAATTAACTTTTTTGCCTCTGACGTGCTGTGGTGCTAAAGAGACACAGCGACACTGTATAAATTAGTAAATCCTCTGTAAACGAGGGACCATTGACGAAGAACAGCAAACTAGACATAAACTTTATCACCTTTCATACGCAGCAGTAAAGCATTCAGGCGCTCCTTCGTAAACGTTTCAGTATCCATTTCTCCGTTGTCAATGGGGCGTTTAGCGCGTGACGCAGTTGAACAACATAATTCACCGCACGGCCGCCAGGTGTTTGGCGCACGACCTACTCAGAAATTGAGGCCCTTGCGCGCTCGTTTCAGTGCCATATTCGGAGAACCGGAATATGTGCGCGCGTTTTAGAGTTCCCATAAGCCTGACGGTGAAAACCAATTAATTCATAAGCGGGAGTCTACTAACATTACGATTCTTTCCATACTTACTGTGGGATCGTTATTTAGACATTGCTGGAATTTCTTTCTATGCCCCTTATTACATTTAAAATATGGAGCAATATAGAAACACATTTTCAGTGTCAATAACGGTCTTTCTACGGAGATCTTGAATATTTTAAAATAACTTTTATATAATTTATTTTGGAAATGAACACCGAATGTGAAATTGAGTGTTTGAAAATTTAAAAAGCTCATTTTTGACCACAATCGATATTTATTAAGCACAAATAATGCATTTTAATGAAAACGTTCCATCAAAATTACGATTCTCGGTGTTGATACTTAAAGGTTCAGTCGTACAGCCCTTGCAACTTATCGTCACAACTTAACATACATCAAATAAGACTTATTTTAAGACATTTTAACTATCACAAATAATAAATAAGTTTTATTAAGCTTGATTATGAATATATATTTCTTTTGTAAAATCCGTGTAATATGTTGTTTCACGGGGGAAATATGGAGAGATTCTTTTATTGTTTTAGTATAAAACCTTAAGTTCACGGTTATACCGGATACTCTTCCAAAAATTTGCATATATCTTTCTTTTACATTTTAATTCGACATAAATCTGGTTATGGACGTCCACTTAACTTTAAACTATCAATATTTTTGTTCCTATAGCTCTCTTTTAGATGGATACTGTTGAGTCGTTAATATGTTGATTTGAAATAATGTGTTCCAACACCGAAAAATTTATTTTACTGACTTGTGAATTGATGTATAAAAAATCAATATTCCATCGTATTGATCTAATTTTATCTCATTCTAACATTTCGAAATGATTCTTTTTAGGATTATCTCGGAGAAAAGATATATTGCATTACACTTAAACGAGTAAAATATAAGACACATATGGGGGAAAAAATGAGTTATGATGAAAAGCAGTTTTAAAATTACCCAGAAAATGGTTTGATTATTTTGTAAAACTCATTTCAATTTCTTGTTTATTAAATTCAAATTCGATACTATTGTTATGTCGATACTTTGCTTTGTTGTTGGAATCAACACAATATATTTTCCAATACATTTTTTCTCATTTGAGCTGAGGTCTTTCGGAGGTTTTCAATTTTTTTAATGAGAACAGTTTTGGATGTAGACATTCTTTGACGAATTGACGTTAATAAACTGAGGATTTTTTAAAATTAATTTTGTTTTGTGTGTTATTAACTTTTAATTTTTCTTTGTTTTGTGAATGATGTCTAGAGAGCGGATTTTGAAGACCTAAAAGGTCGCCAAAAATGATCAATAAAATGCTCTTAAAATGTTTTAAAAATGCCCTAAAAGCAAAGAAAAATGACGTAACAAATGTGACCAAAACCAGTTCAGATGAACAACTTAAGCTGTTGGATATGTTACAGATGTAATCGAGGCTTCTTCTATTCGTTCAAGTGAACCTGGCTTTCGTTCAAGTGAAAGGACAAGTGAACGGACAAGTTTGGACTGTTCTTTACCAGAAAATCTCTGTCTTTAGTTATCCCGAAATTGCATGAACCGCCATTGACGTTGACAGGTGTCACTAAACCTTAGATTACATACTCAGAATGGCTGACATTACAAATTCTGCGAGCCGATCCGGTGTCCAAGATCGCTAGGGCAGTAGTGTCGTAACAATTTCGGACCGAAGGATCACGGGTGCGAGTCCCGCCTCGGGCATGGTTGTATTTGTGTTCGTCCTTTCACCCCTTATCACCACCATATCGTTTCATCTTTACATTTATCATAAAGCTAACTGCTGTAGTGGTCGCTAATGACCTAGGTGTTAATGCGACCTTAAATAACAACAACAAAAAAATTCTGAGTGAAGAAATCGAATAGGCTACCAAGTATAGGTACTCAGGAATTCTGTGGAGAACATTTATTGCATTTTTTAAATATTATTTTAAGCAAATATCATTAAAATGACATTAAAATCGATGAAATAAGGGAAATATGCATTAAAAATGACGGAGAAGGTTTAAAAATGACTTATTAGCCGAAACTGATAAAAATATAAAAATATTAGTATAAAAATGAGTCATTTATTTTTGTCATAAAATAAAATGAATTTCAATACTAAACGGCATTGTTCTAAAGTAAATATAAAAAAAATACATTTCATTAAAATCCACCCCGTAATGATGTCTATTTCAAAATGGTATCGTCACTAGATGCGCTGGTACTTGCGTCCGGTTACGTGGTGACACGCGCGCGGTCATGGATACCAACAGCAATTACGCGGCAGTATCACAAAGCAAATGAACGCTTGATCCACAACTAACAACAGCGGCCGACACTGTTCATGAGCACGGTGGAGAGAAATAAATGAAGCAGTTGGCCTTGGGTGTAGCACTAGGGACTGAAATACAATTGTAACTTGTTACTAGGTATTTTACAAATATGGAGTTCGCTTGTAAAAGATATTGTGGAGGTAAAAGGGGAAATATGACATATTATGCTTCATTGTGTTATAAGATTAGATCTCTGTAGCACGTTAGAAGGTTTACATACTTTAGAGTGAAATATAATTGTTCAGATTCATACAACTAAGATCATACTATAGTCTTGAAGGTGTAAGTAATATTTATCAATACGTACGCCTTTTTAATTCATTGGTAATTCTTTATTCTCTTAATACAAACGATATGGAATAAAATCGACATATCTTATTCAGATGATGAAATTTAAAAAATTGTTTCATTTCGTGATACGGATTTGCTGCTTTCAAAATTACGCACTTTAGAATCAGCCAATTTGAAATGAAAGTAAAAAGTTTTGAGTTTCGTGAAAAATTTAATAACAAATATTTTTTCATTGTTAAACAATCCCTGAATACAAAACGTTTGGCATAAAAAATAGAGAATATTTCTTGTTACCATGTCACAATCTCATTTAACATACATGCGTACTATTGCTAGCTCAAAGATTTGAATGAGAGCTCAATGACGTTTTCGAAAATTGTTCAAACAACTCTGCTCATTAAAGATAGACACTAATAATTTGACTCAATTACATTCGCTAGTAATTTAAGTTGTACCAATGAACCCTTCTATTAGGAAAATATATTTGCGGTTCAATTCTTTATAGCCCTTCTCCAAAAACAAATCAACGTTTTGAAGACGATTTTCTACAGAATTACGTTAACCAGAACCAGTACAAAATAGATCTGCAATACCCACTTCTCCGCTGTGACAAGACCTGGTGTTTATAACACGCTTTACATGTCCTCCAATTCTAGTAGATCACCTGGAAGTATACTTACCATACCTAACAATCGGAGTTCGGAGTTCCCAGTGAATGTGACCGTAATAAATAATTTTAGAGAAAGCGTCTTCCTGTTTTCTATGAAAGCCAAAATTTTATGAAATGTGATATAACTTGAGTAGAAATTATGTATCGCCTACGTCAAAATGAAATATCTGAAAAGTCTTCCGTTACTCATTTGCATTGTAAGAATGATCCTTTGCCTACCTAAATCAACTCTGTTTACAAGAATCCGACGGTGCTAATCAATCATGACTTTCTACAACAAATCAAAGCAAGATCGATTTTCTAGTCATCTCATTCAGTGACCAAATCCAGCATTGTACGGATACACAAAACATCACTTCTGCGATCTGGCAAGAACCGGTGTTTATATCACGCGTAGAGTACCCACTCACACAAGCATATCACCGCAAAGTATACCTCATTATGACCAGAGTTCGGAGTCACGATGTGTGGTTGCGGCCGTAAGAACCAGTTCCAGGGTCCCAAAGGTGGCGCCGGGACCTCGAATGAAGACGCAGACGCGGCCGCAAGCGCACGCAAGTATGTAACTATGCAGATTGGCGCCTGAGAGCGCTGGCGCCGCATACGAAATGCCTCGCTTCGTGCCACGCCCCCTCGTACCAACGCCCATCACCCAATGAGCGGGGCCCTGTTCGCAGCCTGTTCGCCCGGCTCTCATCACTTCATGTCTCGTCGACTTCGAGTTTGGTCCACCGGCAATTGCTTTGAATAAATAACTATTCTAGGATATTAGTTTACTACTGAAGAATATATTTTCGGATACTTATAAAACGCGAGGAGACAAACGTGTTAATACACACTGGCATGTAAAACTTTATTTATTTTATCTATAACAAAACGATACTGAACGATTACTGTTTTCCCTAGTATCATGAGTCATGCGCTTGAAATGTTGCCATTGCAATAAAAGGCAGATACATTTAATGACGTTCAAATCTGAAATTCAGTTTCTCAGTGTCAGAGAATGTGTTAATACCGTCTCACAATTTATGTTTTACCACGCGGATTTCCCAATTTTTTAAAACGAAAAGATAAATATGTAACCTAAGATCATAACTACCCGAAGGTAAACAACTGGCTTTAGTGGTATGCAGCATCCTTTAAACAATGCGGTTATCTTGCTACACATGTTATGTCTTCTACAGCCCCGGTTGATGGTGTTTATATAGAAACGCATGCTTAACAAAACTGAATTCAGATAATGGTGCCATGAAACCCGGTGAGAAAGATTTAATCAAGGCAGATCACAGCACCTTGCAAATCAGCGTCTTACCCCCCCCCCATCATCTCCAGCCACCGACGAGCAGGTCACCAACGGCCACGGCGGATTCCTGCGGTCGGCGGAGTCATTAGGGATCGCCCCCTCCCCGCGTCGCCGATGTGCCGGATTATCATGCGCATCCACGCGACGTGCGTGGCATGGCGGCCTAAAGCGGAACGCCTGCCAAAGCGTGACGACTCTCAAACATCTCCACTTCGCGCACTCTTCACTTTTCGCCCGCTCTGCCCCCGATTTTCGTCCGCTCTCCGCAAGCTCTCCGGTCACTCTCTGCTCATCCTCCGCTCTATCTCTACCTGCTCTCGTCTTGCTCACTGCTTGCTCTCCATCTGTTCTCCGCCCGCTCTCCACCTGCTCTCCGTCCACTCACTAGTCGCTCTCTACCTGTCCTCCGCTCTTTCAACGTCTGCTAGGAAAAATATTTTTGTGGTTCACCTCTCTAAAAACTTCCGCTCTTCCGCTCTCCGTCCTTTCTTTGTCCATTCTCCACCTGCTCTCTACTCGTTCTCCCCTCTCCACCCGCTTACCGACCGCTCACCGCTCTCACTCCTTTTGTATTCTGTTATTAAGTAACATTTACTATGGTTCGCTGTATGTACACTATTTTTCCATCGTTTTCTTTCCGGCCATTTTCTAGTAACTCGTCACATGCTCTCTTGCAATTCTCTGCCAAATGTGTACACACATTTTACCAGTCATAGTCCGTTTTCTGTTTGCTGTCCACACATCCTTCATTTCTCTCGCTCTCCGTCCGCTCTCCTCTCGCTCTATCCGTTATTTACCTGCTCTCCATCCGTTCTCCGCTCACTCTTCACCCGCTCTCGAACTGCTGTGCTCTCGATTTCCTCATTTTGACTGCCGGTCGTTTGCTTGCCCACTCTCCCGCCCACTCTCCGCCCGCTCTCCGCCCACTCTCCGCCCGCTCTCCCCCCGCTCTCGGCCCGCTCTCCGCCCGCTCTCCGCCCGCTCTCCGCCCGCTCTCCTCCCGCTCTCCCTCCGCTCTCCGCCCGCTCTCCACCCGCTCTCCACCCGCCCTCCGTCCCGCTCTCCTCGCTCTCCGCCGCTCTCCGTCCGCTCTCCGCCCGCTCTCCGTCCGCTCTCCTCCCGCTCTCCTCCCGCGCTCCTCCCGCTCTCCTCCCGCTCTCCTCCCGCTCTCCTCCCGCTCTCCTCCCGCTCTCCTCCCGCTCTCCTCCCGCTCTCCTCCCGCTCTCCTCCCGCTCTCCTCCCGCTCTCCTCCCGCTCTCCTCCCGCTCTCCTCCCGCTCTCCTCCCGCTCTCCTCCCGCTCTCCTCCCGCTCTCCTCCCGCGCTCCTCCCGCTCTCCTCCCGCTCTCCTCCCGCTCTCCTCCCGCTCTCCTCCCGCTCTCCTCCCGCTCTCCTCCCGCTCTCCTCCCGCTCTCCTCCCGATCTCTACCCGCTCTCCTCCCGCTCTCCTCCCGCTCTCCTCCCGCTCTCCTCCCGCTCTCCTCCCGCTCTCCTCCCGCTCTCCTCCGGCTCTCCTCCGGCTCTCCTCCGGCTCTCCTCCCGCTCTCCTCCGGTTGTCCTCCCGCTCTCCTCCCGCTCTCCTCCCGCTCTCCTCCCGCTCTCCTCCCGCTCTCCTCCCGCTCTCCTCCCGCTCTCCTCCCGCTCTCCTCCCGCTCTCCTCCCGCTCTCCTCCCGCTCTCCTCCCGCTCTCCTCCGGTTGTCCTCCCGCTCTCCTCCCACACTCTGCCCGATCTTCGGCATATCTGCGCCTGCTCCTAACCTGATCCTTCCCATCCCCCCCCTTACTTCACGCCCGCCTCCAGCACGCTCCCTGCCCCCACCTGCGCTTTCTGCCATCCCACCGCTCCCGCCAGCACTCTCGCATTCTCAGCCACACCCTTCCCGCTGTCTCTCACCCTGTCTACGTCTACGAAAATACCTCATCCCCCGCACCGTCTCGCGTTGCTCTCCGCGAGTGTCGCGTCGGGGTGTCGCCGGCTTTACGGGCGATCTTCCGGGTCGGTCTCTCCCCCGCGGAGTAAACACCGCCCGCCGTCCTGCCCACGCCCTCCCGCTCCGAGCGCGACCCCGCCGAGGTCATTGCCGCCCGCGCCGTCGTCCACTCCGCTCCCAGTGACAACGCAGGACGTTTATTTCCCTGCCCTCATGAATGACACGGCGAGCGCTGCCTCCTCATTACGAGAACAGGGTTTGCAGTAACCCTTTGATTGCGGTGTTATCTTTCGTCTAAACTCAAAGTTCTTCGTAATAGCTGAGACATACGACAACCATTCTCCTTACAGGAATGAGCGTATTCGTTTGTCTACCTTTTTTTGAGGTTATTTGAAGGTCAAATACCGCTTCTTTGCCTTCACTGTAGATAACAAAGGTCATTGTTTGGAGTTTGAAATTTGCTTCCGTTCTTCGCTCTCCAAAGATGACAGCGCTGATGGAGCTGATGGAAACTAACATTCATACTGTTTGTTGTTGGGAGAGGTTGATGTAAATGTCGAGGGCACATTCTGCCATCTGCTGTCCACTTTATCTTCCTATTATGAAGCTTGGCGAAAGAACGTTAAAATAGAAAAATGCACACGTGGTAGCAAAGTCTGACACTTTGAATAATAGGTTTTGCAATGTTCGTAAACACGTTTTTTTCTCTTTCAGATTTGTAATCCACAAAAGCAGTATTAATAGATAGTAATACAACCTGTTTTTAATATAAAATGAAAAGTCACCATAAAAAGTTTTATTTCACATTTTTATTTCATTTTACGGACAATACTGACAGCACATCATTACAATAATCTCTTGGTTCAACTTTGGTATAACCAATTGTGCTTAAATATCATATTTTGAGCACAACGCATACACTATTACAAATAAAAATAAAATATAAAAAAGGATATTACACATACCTATCATATGCACCCCATAAAGTCGATCAATGTTTGTATTTTGCAAATGGATTGAAGAGATCAACTTGCTAATAGTGAGAAGTTTTATAAATAATAGAAAACATGTTGGTCAATGGGTGACTTGATTAGACAGGAACCGTGATTGTAATTAATTAAAATTAATTTTATAAATATCGACTTGCTCGCTACTTCAATTGGAAAATGTTATCAACAGATGATATAAATATGTGCAGTTGAACTTACCAAAACTATTCGAGTATTTAACGCCAATGCTAATGAGAATTATGAAAATGATTCCAATGAGAATTATCGCAATAAAAATCCTGACCGACACTTAAGGTTGTCCACGTCGATGCACCAACATGTCTTTACTTCACAGACACGTTCAAGCTCTATAATGTACGAACTATGACTAAACCTCAATCACGTTATTTGGGTTTTGCGCGTTTGAATTCAGGAAGTTGCATTGTGTTTAACATATTCTCGATGTCAAGTCATCTATGTATTGATAGAAGAGCAATTAAATTTCAAACTATTCATTGGATATTCTCGGAGAACTTCATTGAGACAGTGAAGCAAATAATTCTTGTGAGAGAGTAAAAGTTAGGAATTCGTGGTTGTTTCTTTTTGTGGAAATAAAAGTGTAAAGTTATTGATCCGTTCTTTTTATAATAAATACTAGAGGCAGGAGAGGATAATTTATATAATTATCTAAATAGGCTCGTTAATGTGGTTCTTTATCCGTCGATAAATGCTCTGAATGTCAGTTGCAGATGTGGATCATAAACACCAGAGAAACATTGTGTTATACTGTATGTCACACTAACAAAGCCATTTTATTTTGCGCCGCTAGTATCGAAAAAGTAGTTTTCTTGGGCGACTCATATTAGAACATCGAAAGTAGCATTCTGTCTACGAAGTCTTCGTCTGTTTCTGATAAATGGTATATTAAAGATCATTTTAAATTGTGCATTAAAAATGTTTGTGTACGTTGTTGATACTTTGGTTTATGATAATTTCTTTTAAAATTGAATGATGTATTATTTAATTATAGTCTCATTAAATCTCATTCATTTTTCTATGCACAAAGGAACTAGAGGAATAGTTTTAAAAACAATAGTAATTATCGCATCATACTCATTTTTAACTAATTATAAATGTGAAAGAATTAAGAACCATATTTAGTATTTCTTTTTCTAATTAAAAAATGTTTATCTTGTAATTGGTACATTTCATCAAACATTCACGTGGAAATGTGGAAAATAAACGTAACGAAAAAAACCATTTTTCAAGAACGTAAATAATATACAGTATTCTCCAGCATAAGCAATTTCTTCTGGTGAGTGAAATACAGCTATATTCATTAATAGCAATGTAAATATCTTCTCAATGTCACTTTTTTAAACTTATTTTAAGGACGCTTTTCAACTATTAAGGTCATACAGCGACCATTGAAATTTGGTTTTGTAACTCTGGGTTATCTGTAGTGGAATTCGCATACGGGCACACTCAAACATGCATGTCCCGGGAGGGATTCGAACCACAACTTTTCGGTCTCAGCGACCTCGGCTCGTCGGGTCGATCCAATGTCACTTTGATTAACTTAATATAATATAATATAATATAATATAATATAATATAAGACCAAACAGTTTTGTATAAGTATTTTGCTGTGAAATTAAAACTCTGTATAACTTTCTGCAACATCCTGAAAACCCAAAATTTCAGAATGGATTCATTAGTATTTCTGAATAAATGGAGGAATAAAGTAGACATAAATGCTGGCGGAAAAGTTATGATGTTGCTTAGAAATATTAATACTATTTGAGGAACGTTCTATACTTGTATCGTACTCAGCTACTGAGGGTCCTCGGGCCAGGCAGAAATACATGAAAAAAACACATTGTAGACAAACACGTTTGTGAATGGATGTTGAATATTTCAATTGAAATCATAGTAAGAAGTAAAACCTCTAGTTACCTTGAAATGAAAATGAGCGGGAAATTTTACCTACGAAATTTATTGTTAACTATTACGATCCAACATTTCCTCTTCATTAAAGACGTCAGATGTAAGAACAGGTTCCGAGAAGTTGCTTACTCCGCTGCGACATTCCGTTTTCCGGATTAGCGATCGCGCGAAACTCGAAGACCGCCTTCGGTGGTTCCATTCGGGGCCCGTTGCTCTCGCTCCGCCGCCGCTGCCCCTAATCCGCTTCGGCCGAGTAAACAACGGCGATCGCGAGGGGAAGTGGGTCAAGAGCCGTGGCGAAGGGGCGCCCCTGCCCACGCGCATTTGCCTGCGTTTAAAACGCGCTCAGCGCTCCGACCACCGCGCGGGTATTTCCATCGACGCGACATATGCGACGATTCGCCTCGCCCCTGAAATGACGAATCCCACCTGTGTGGATAGGGGGAGGAGGCGCTGCAAGTAAATCATACATCGAGATTCTCCGCAGATTTGAATCAAAATAACAATACACCCTGATATATCAGAGGTGAGGTTTTGATTGAGGTTTTGATTCAAATCTGCGGAGAATCTAGATATACCAGGGTACATATAGGTACCTATAGGTAGTCTACCTATACTTACAGGTATCTACCGTACCACACAACAAGATCTACAAATTCCTTCTATACACGAATAACTAATACAACGCGGCATCAAATACTAAGCATAGCTGAACCATCATCCAGACCCCCCACCCCCACCCCCCCATAGTCTTGTGGAAAATATTGAAAACGATTCAAGAGATATCACGTCCTAAACTTGTTATTACAATCCTATTACTTATGTAAAAGATACTGTGAACAATTTTTGAAGGCAAAGATGAAACATTGGCTGTCTGTTACTAAGCTTTTTTCTTAATAAAAGTTCCAATAATGTTCCGAAGTCCTTAAGGGGAAAACATGAAGTCCTTAAGTTCATCATCAAGAACTTATCCCACCGGTGTAAATAGGTGGGGGACGCATTGCACATACGAGTAAATCAAATATCAAGATTCTCCGCAGATTTGAATCAAAATGTCTATGTAGCCTAGTACGTATCTAACAGTACCACCCAACAAGATTTACAAATCAAATATCAAGCGCGCTTGGAGCAACATCCAAACGCTCTGGTCATCGATCTTCTGGTCTTTTGTGAAAACCTTCATGGTTGAAGTTCAGAACACGGTACAACCTAAGGAAGTTGTTTAAATCGGCATTTTGCGCCGATCCGGCGAGGGGTAAATCCACGGTGGAGGGGACGAGGGGTGGTTAGGCGATTATAAGGGGAGGCAATTTCACCCCAGAATCTTGCCGGAGCTCTATTACTAAATAGTACTGCGATCGGGGTGGTGTGCCTGTGTGATAAAGCTTGTAGTGTTCTTTCTTCAAAACGTGTTTGCAACTACGCAGTTTGAATTCTCGAGGTTTTCTTATAAACTGCTTATTGAAGTGCTTTCTTATAAAAGTGAATAGGTAATTACGCGGAGGATAGACTCAAGTATGTTTATAGTGATCGCGAGGGCGTAGCCCGAGCCTCGCCGTGACTCGGATCCGGGCGAGCGAAGCGAGAAAACTTGCCTTTGGAAGTAATTTGCCATTAAATTGCGACGGGGACAAAGTGTACGAAGGGCAAGCTATGAAAATCGCCTATCGGTAAGTTTTATTCATTTCTATCAGAGCGCGCAGCGTAATTTGAAAGAGGGCTTAAGGAGACTCCCTTCCTCTGTCCCCTCCCCTTCCCTCTCCAACCTCCCGCCACTCTGCCACGCCTCTAAGGGTCTACCGTGTTCTCTACTTTAACCACCTTCATTGACTCAAGAGACATCACATCTTAGAATTTCCATTCTAATCCAATTACGTACGTAAGAGATACTCTGTACAATTTTTAAAGTCCATACGTTCATCATCAAGAACCAGTTTACTGCATGTCTAAATTTACAAAAAAGACATATTGTAAATAAGCAGTAAATAAAAAGGTAAAATATCTGCGGCTGATCCTAGGTTTACGATGCACCTTAGCCTAGGCTTCCTCGATTTCTGTGCCTTGAAGTGATCCGATTCTCTTCCAATCGGTGCGCAGGAATGTTATCGTTCACCACAAAGGAATCGTTTATACTATTTTGAGAAACATTTTAAAAGAAATTCTCTTAAAAGTGAGCGTTCCGTTTAAAATAAATTCTCTTATTTAAAATACATTTATTCACATGTATGTGGAGAACATAAAGAACACATTCACTCCAAAAAATTTTTTAAAGATTATTCGCATAAAATGCGTTGGTAATTATGCGTCGGACAGACTCAAGGATGTTTTATGTTAACGGGAGGGCCGAAGACCCGAGCCTCGTTCTCAACTTGGACACGCTCAGCGAAGCGTCACAATTCTACACGCGTGAACGAAACGGATCACAAACTGCATTTCTACTGAAAGAAAAATTCTAAAACTAGTGTTTAAACGTTCCGTGTGTGGATCATTGACTATCATTCACGACACAAGAATCAGAAGTGAACGATATTAAGGAGGCCGTTACAGCGTAGGCCGAGGTGCACCGTAAACCCGGGATGAACCAAATCTGCCCTGCATTTAACACGCGACGAATACATCGACCTACCGCGCGGGTATTTCCGTCGCCGCGACGCGAGGCGACGCGAGGCGACGCGGCGCGCGCGCCCTTGAAGTGACGAATCCCACCGGTGGAAATAGTCGCGCGGCGCCGTGCGCGCGGGGCTGCAGGCGCGCGCCGCGCTCGCGGCGGCGACCTCCGCTAATCTGGCGGCGCTCACTTTCTTCTGCAAAGAGCTTCCGGCTCCGCGTGTGTTTCTGCTGAGTGCTTTATATCTCTGGATGTTTGCTCATTGCGGAATCCACGACAGAAGAGAGCGTCATCTGTTTAAAAAGGACTTCATGGTCTAAGAAAAGCTTTTTAAACTGGGGCAATATTTGTTTTGCGAATCAAGAGGATATTGGCTTGCCATATTTCGACTAAGAGCTCTGAAATGACGGCGATAATTTACTATTCAGGGTAATTTCATAAGATATATATTATGTAAGCGAAGAGAGTTGAAAATTCACGTGTGTATAAATCTGTTTTATAACATGGAAATTGTTGTTCCGGAAAGTTAAATTTGGGCAAGAAATAAATTAATGTCATTTATTGTTATTGTTGTGGATGATTATCCCTATATCTATAAAGGATTACAACAAGATCTAAGCTACCACTACTGAATATATCAAATGTACATTTTACTCAGTAACATAGTTTCATTAATAACCAATTGATTCTCATTCACAGTATTCATTTTCATTTATTCCCACATCCTCTGATAATACATTTCCTTCCCCATTTCCAGAATACAATAATTTTGCAATGCACCGCATTTCGTTCAGTTCTAATAATGATTAATTGTAGTTACTGGGAGTACATTTCTTTGTCCTTCAGTCGTACTTTCTCTGAAAAGTCGGTTACTAATGAAATGTAGTTGTACTCGCAATATCTGAAATCTTTCCAGTGCCCAAAAATCAAAATAAAAAATTTAATTTAAAAAGGTGTGGAAGGCCATGAAAGTAAATATTCTTGAACGTGTTTTATAAAAATTACATATAGCTCGTAAAATAATCGCCTATCGAGAAAAGTGTCATGACATAAAATGTTCGCATTGCAATGCTCAAGATGTTTCTATTATATTCTCTTCGTGTTTAATTTTCCGCCTGGTCTGGTCCACCAACAACTTTATCATACACTTTGGTCGCATTGCCATATCACTCGCTAGTTGAACTTTTCTTTCTTTGAAAATAAATCCAGTTATCCTCTTCGGATTTATAAATAAACACTGAAAAGTGAAGATCATGACAAATGGCGACGATTATAAAGGGAAATCACTCGTAACTTCAACACGAGATTTCGAATCAAGGATTGTACCAACATAACGTGTTACTACTCATAACTGTGACAATACTAGCGCACCCGTGCGAGAACTGTCCCATCCTCTTCCCTATTTTACATTTCCAAATTAAGCCTGTAAAACATTTTTCTTCAAGATCTTATCCTCCGACACTTGTTCTATGTCTCTTTGTAATTGATAACAAATTCTTCCCTCGCCAATTCAAACTATTCTTATGTAATGTTGTTACCGATCAGAGAGAGAGAGAGAGAGAGAGAGAGAGAGAGAGAGAGAGAGAGAGAGAGAGAGAGAGAGAGAGAGAGACCCGTGTAATTCAATCGCGTAGAATGTCAAGTAATTAATTTAATTTCACATTTAGTTGCAGATTTTGCACGTCTCTGAGAAGGTAGGGTAATGTCGCAAAACGTCGAACCAGCAAAAATGTAAAAGAATAAAAAGATCTCATCCTGTAGATTACGCTCTGAGAAACGTTTCTTTGAGGCTTTGGGCCTCAAAAGTTTAGTTTTTAAGGTCATAGAATGTTTTTTGAATTTTAGTTTTTAAGGTCATAGAATTTTTAGGAGTTATTTAACGATATAGAATAAAAAATCGGTCACATGTTGCAGGTTGTATTTGACATGAATATTTAAATGCGTATTTTAAAACAAATTCTTCATATTTTTAAAGTCAAAATGCAATTCGTCACGTCTCCGGAAAATTCTTTCTTCTGAAACCTCATTTATAAAGATTGATGGCATGTGAGAGCCGTAAAAGATATCTATACTACTAAAATAATATAGGAGACGATTAAATGTAGAGAAAAACTTAATGGAATGTTTTATGAATAATTACTTCTTTCTTGGCGTAATGCGTGTTTACGCCCATTTCGTAATTTACTCTTATGCCATTTAATCTTCTCAAAAAAGCCATGAATTTTGAAATATTTTCCTCTGTTCTTCCTCTCTCAATTTCTCATGTTCCTTTCTCGAAACACAGAAAAATCATGTTTTTATTTCTAAAATTTGACAATGTCTTTCTTGAAACTGTTTGTTAATTAAGTTTTCATGTTTGTTTTATACTGCATTTTTGATATGAATTAAGCTTTGTGAAATAATCCCTTTCAATTTCTAGTTCGATAAAAATTCAGTTTATTGCAAATCGGTCAATATATCTACATAAACTTATACATTTGTTAAACTCTTCAAATTTATAACATGTATAAACGGGCGTTGAGAGTCTTTTCTACAGAGTAAGTTCTATAATTACTGTTATTAGTCATTGTTATTATCCCTAAGGTGGCTCATGGACAGTGTGCTAGTTTCTCTTGGTGCAATCCCGGGTTCGATTCTCGGTCGGGGCAAAAATAGTGGCAGTTTTCTATTGAAACCGTCCCAGTTTCTGTAGCTGTGTGACAAAGAAAAGCTCAGGCAGATGGAATTTGCTAGTTATGGTAATGGGAATACCTCGTGTTCGCCACATTTCTCTCTTACCCCCCCCCCCAGCGTGGGAGTACAACTAGGTCTAGGCATGGGTGGCACTGTTAGCTAGCCGGGCAATCGACCAAAATGGCAAAAACTTACTATTATTTAGTTTTTAAGTGGAGCGGAATGGGGTGGAGTGGAGAGCGAAGAGCGGGGAGGGGAGAAGGACACGGACGAAGTATAGTTTTGTGAAGGCTTGCTAAGTGAAATTATATTTTTTGTAGAGTATTTTATTGTTAGTCAATGTAGGCTTAAAGATAATATATTTTCCACCAAATTACTACACTTAATTGCAGAATTATCAATAATTATGATCTAATAATATTCAGATATATAAGATTTCACCTATATAACAACAATTTATTGTTTCATATTCAATGAAGTAAGCACTATTTCTTGTGAGGAAGTTTTCTGATTAATACATGCATGATTTGTGAAGAACTTAATTGCTAGTTTGTCACGCGTCTGCTGAATACAGCGAATTTCTTTTTTATATCGTCAGTAGTGTGTGATGCTATCATTCCCTGCCAAAAAGTAACCGTAATTTGTTATTTTGTTGTGAATGGAATGATTGATGTATAGTTTTTGTTGTCGGTTGTTAAGTTTTCTAGTTGTTTGTCTATTTACCTACTTACGTACTTTTCACTCTTTACTACTTGTTATATGTCAATCGCATGACAGATACGTGGAAGAAATGGGAGAAGGGAGAGATGAACGATACAAAAATTCGGAAATGTAATGCAAATCTCGGAATTTTATGCCATGCCAGGGTCTGATAAACAAATGTTGAAACTGAAATAAAGTATTTCAGTTTTGCCTCAAAATATTTAAAATGCATCAGAATTCTTGTGTAAAATGTCAGAAGTCAGTTTTTAGTTATATTTTCTAATATAATGAAGGTAAACTTTGTGATAAACAGTTATTATTAGCCTTAATCATTGAACATATTTTCAAATTGAAATGAAGAACATAAAAATGTAGCTAAGAAGTGTCCTACAAGGAAAAGAGCGACGCATGATTTCCAGAGTTACAAAAGAAAGCGAGACCAACAAAACGTTAACCCTTAACCACAGACGGGAGTCAAACTGACTCTGCTCTCTTCTATATTTTTATTTTATTATTTTGACACTAACGCTCTTTCCATCAGAACTTCAGTATCTTTTATCTAACTCTTCATTGTTGCATATGCGGATTGTCGATTCCATATATCTTGATTTATCAGATTGATTTCCTGTTAAAATTAGCTTTACCCGTCTCGAAGTCAGTTTGACTCCACATCTGTGAACACATGACAAGAAAAATATCACTTCTTGGAACTACGGAAGGCAGGCATGTATATAATATTTTTAAGCCATGTGAGCTATGTTTATTGTAATTTTAGAGCATTATACTTGGTATTATCTTGACATTTTTCACGTTTAGCACTAATGGCATCAGTAAAAAGGCTGGATTTTATTAAAAGTCTAGCTAAGGAACTACATAGTTCGTAGTTACCAAGGAATTAGAAAGGAGATTGTCCGACACACGTCTTAAACAAATCATAATAATTTCAATTAAGAAAATAATAGGTAGTAGAGTGAACGAAACAGCAAAAAAGGGGATGTAAAACTATCAAGAAGAAAATACTTCTCTATTTGTCCTAAGAACCTGAAGATGAAATATTCTATTTGTTGCTCTTGTAAACAAGCATGGACAATGTTCGTCAACAACATGTACCAATAGTAAAAGCAATAAAACATGAAAAGTATTTATAAAATTATAACGATTAAACGTGTTTAATCGTTATGTTGGCATTAAATATTGAATCTACTCGACTACAGAGAGGCAATTAAAAAGCAAATAATTATTAATTATCATTATCTCAAACTATTTTAAAAGTAATTTCACAATGTACACAAAAAATAATTTGAAGTAAATTAGTAAGACATAAATCCTAAAAGAAGCATTCAGAGTCAGTTTGATTCCACGTCTGTAGTTGCTTAACATAAATTCACGTCTGCCGTTACAGGTTAAAACTTTTGAGAATAGATTAACAGCGGGCCGCCAACTTAGGTTTAATAAATTACGCGGTTTCGTTGTTTCATATTAGTTTTTATCGCCTTGTTTCACCACTTCCGGTCGACGATTGCGAAGAGCAGCGCAGAAACTTGGAAATCCACTTGCGGATTCCGCAGCCCAACGAGCGAGGCCGGGTGCGGGACGCATTCAATTCGTTCCTGGAGCCTCTCCAAGAGCACAAATGGCCGAGATTAACGGTAATGCGACAATTTTATGTAAATGTGATAATAAAGATATTGAATCCCGATGAAAACAAACGCTTTCATTCCATAGGGGCGCTACCCCACAGCTTTAATAGCGAGGCTAAACCGGACCTGCACATAGCCTCCACCTCTGGGAGTAATTAATTTCTGGATTTGGTTATTGGATTTTTATGGTGATTTTTTTACATCGACTGAAGTGATATACAGTGTTTGGAAATGTCGATTCGTTAAATCAAACAAAGTGCATAACCATCATCATCATCGACACACTTATTCTACAATGCTTTCAATTTATCAAACTGATTTATTTTAACCCCCATTGTATTTCTGTCAATTATTCGATTTGTAAAACTCGTTTGCGGGACTGAATGTGTGAAAGTTCATTGTGAGCGTTCACATAATCGTTACTCGTAATCATGAACACGGCTATGGAAAATAATCCCTGGCAATTTACCTCGTTGTTCAGAAATAATCTGTGAAAGAATGAGAGCAGCAAACACTTTCCCAGCGGAGTCCTTAAGCGTCTCCCAGATTCCGCCTGCAGGCAGTTGAGGATAATCCCAGCCGAGAGGCCTCGAAGCGAATTCAGGTTTCGCGTTCGCCGCGTGAATAGCCCGCCCACGCACGCGCTGTTAGTGGAGGCGGACGCTCGTAGAGGAACAAAATTTCGCCGCAGGTGGAACCGTTTCGAAATGGCAACGCGCCTCCCGTTGGGAAATAAGCCGCTTTTGCGTGGGCGTGCGAGCGGTCGAGTTTCACGTTAAAAATATAACACCCTCTTGCATGTTTTCAATTTGCATTCTCCTCTCCCATTGAATATTGTTCATGTGATGATGAGAAAAAGCTGTTGATAAACTGACAAACATTTCACGCTATGTAACATTTTAGACTTTAAGTGAACAATTTAACTATTCTCTAGCATGTCGTTGCTTCATGTACACTATTTATGTACTCAAATACTACTCTGCAGCACTTAATATGATTGGAAATAATTTGAGGATGGGTGCTACAAATGTTGAATACACTTAGGAATAAATAAGTATATAACATAATGGTCCTTGAAAACTTACAAAGTACAGTTTCAGGTTACATTCATGAAAAGTGTTTTCGGAGAATTCTTCGCAATAGGTTTAGCTGACTTATTGCAGAAGTGTAGTAGTTTTTTATAGTATATAGTAGTAAAACAGTATGATGCAGTTTTATTTGTTAATATCTTGTTTTACATTGTTCTCTCATTTCCTCAATACTTCCATATTGATTCACCATTACTACATCATCAAAAGCTGAAGCGTTATTCCAGGGAGCATCTATTTTCGGCTCGACGACCACTTACTTCCACAATAACTTAGAAGAGGCTGTTTTCCTTGCGGGGCGTGGGACCGGGAGCGTTGTAAGAAGCCCGGGGAATTCATCATTGGGAGAGAGGAGCTCGGAAATCAAACAGCGGCGCGCGGAGGCCGAGGCCGAGGGCGGGTGCTCGGGGGCTCCTGTCTGCGGGGGGGGGGGGGCGTAAAGAGGGGCGGAGGGCCTCCGCCAAGGCCGCGGCCCCTGGCGCTGTCCACCGCCCTGCCCCGTGGCTGAAGGTGGTCGCGTCAACATGACGCCAGGGACTGCGACAGCGGCGGTTTCCAAATCAGAAAATATTAGGCATATTTTTAAGAAATAAAACGCCCGCGTCGTGGAAATTGTGAAGGTTTTGAAAACTTTATTGCATACTATTTAAAGACTATTTTAATAAATTCTTTAAGTAAATCTATGATTTAAATATTTACTGTCCTTGAACGATTCGAAAAAATGTTGAGCGTTTTAAATTGTTCGAGAGTTGAAAAGATTTTAATGGAATGAGCACTATTAACACATTATTTTTTTCTGTTAAGGGAGAAATTAAACATAATAAAAATCCAGCTTAATATATAAGTGCAAAAGATGTTGCACTAGCTAAATATTTTAAAAGGTTCACTCAAATTCCTTAGGAATGAAGATAAAGCATTTCAAGAGTAGAATACGCATTGCAAATATTGTATATGCAATAGCTTAAATGAAAAGGTTGTTCACGTATTATCATTAACACAAATGGAGAAATATATAAATAATTTTTTTTGGAAAAGACGGGAAAAGGCATATTTTGTAAATGAAGTGTTAGGCTTCTAAGAATAATTTTACCGTTAAGTCTAAATACCGTTAAGTCTATCCTCTCTTTCTATAAGGCACACGAAAAAAAGTGAAAAATTCTTAACTCTAATTCTAAATTACTTATCAGTCGAAAGGACAATGTTTTACGAAAATAAATTTAGCACAGAAAGTAATTTGGGAATCTGTTCTCTTTTTGGAAAATGGCCTGCTTAACGTCAAAAAATAAGCCGCCAGTGTCCTACTGATCCGGATTCAGCTAATTCAATCAACTGTATATTCATACAACTGCCACAATTTCTGATCTGAGATTTAAAACATTGTTCTAATTTCTGTTAGAGTTCGAGAGAGTCAATTTTGAAGTGGTCAATAAAAGTGACTTCTATTAAGAATGACTAGTGAACATTTTGCAGCTGTGCACATTAATTGATTTGAAACACCGTCAGTCAGCACAAATGCTCTAAACTTCACTCAAAAATATAGCATTGTTTGACTTGGAAGCGTAGTTGCTTTTATGGTCGTATTTTGAATTGATATGCGCTTATGATAAACTATTAGAATCAGTACAGAAATAAGAATATGAAAATCAAAACAGATACAAACGGCTAGAATTACCTTCGTCAATGTGTCAACTTATTGTACAAGTCAAATTATTAATCAGTTTTTTTAATGATCTAGGAAAAACGGAACGAGAACTTTATTTAAGAAAAATTGAACGAAAAAGACACCTTTAAAAAATCTTAATATTATTATGTTAATTGTACCATTTTGTTTCCATTTCTTGTATTACGTTTCAATTTTTAAGAGTGATGATCATTTATTGTGAAACCTATTTTCATTGTCTAATTTCATTGAACAATCAAATAGTTCACAAAATAGGGTGTTTAGGAATAAGGTGTCAAAATAATGGACAAAGTACTGTACAAAATACAATATCTGAAAATGTATTAAAAAATTTTTCTTGGCCCTCTTTATTCTTATATAATATGGCCCTCTTTATTCTTAAGATAACTTTAAAGGCGCAATAATATTCTGAGATGGGTCGTGTAACGTCAATATGGCGGCGAATAACGTGAGACAAGTGCGTCACGGAACGCGAAGGGCGTGGCGTGGAGTTCAATCCCGGCGGCGTGGGTCTCAACTGCGGTCCTCACGGGACGCCCCCATGCAAAGCCTTCCAGCGCCCTCCGACGCTCTCCAACTCCACGCAGCCCCACGCCTCGCTACACGCACGCAGCGCGCTCTTCGCCACTGCGGCAGATTAGCCAAACTAAATCAACACTCCACCAGTGGGAATCAATAAATGAAGAGTAGGCTAATTCTTATTTTGGGGTACGACTCTTGTTCACTGAGAAACTGTGCGTTGGATTCGGTCCTAAACAAAGCTTGCTGTGTTCTTTCTTCACAGCGTGTTAGCAACTGCGCTGTTTGAATACTGGAGGCCAGTGTTGTTCACAATGGAGGTTTTGAACGCGTGTTTCTTTGGTGATATTCGAAAAGACGAGGCTGTTAATGTGATAATACAAGTTAACCCAATAACCAACAAGTTTAACAAACAAACCATGATCAAACAAGTTTACCTAATAACACTAAGGCGAATTTTCAATTTTATTAATTTCAGATAATGAACTTAACTATTAAAGTGCTTTCTTTTAAAAGTGAATTGATAATTAGGGATGGACTCAAGGTTGTTCTCTAAAAGTGAATGTGAGGCATGAAGGCCTGAGCCTCGCCGTGACTTGGATCCGGGCGAGCGAAGTGAGAAAACTTGTTTTTGAAAGTAATTTGGCATAACAATGTGGCGGGAAAAAAGAGTATGCTAAGCCATTGCACTGCGGCAGAATGAACTAAAAGCGAAGAGACCGAATCTTTCTCGGCATGACTCGTTCTTTTACGTAAACTGTACCCTAAACTAGAAAGTAACCGAATAAAAAATACACACCTCGCTGCCGTAAAATTCCCCGTAAACACAAAGCAAACCATAAAAAGATCCGTAATGTCACATATACATCTCAGTACAGATAAATAGCGCCAAAAACAATGACCATAAACACAAAATTAATTCTTAAAAACATCACCAACGCTTGATATTCATATAGAAATATACGAAAAATCATCTACAAACAAATTCAACACAGAACTATCTCCACAATACGTACCTTGCAACAAACTTCAGTCATAGCTTATGTCAAACCCCAGCACTTACCGAATTTAATTAAACTCGCGAAAAATCCTACCTTCAGATCCAGAATTGACAATTAAATACCCTTTCCTTATATTTCAAATCAAATTCGCTGACCTATATCCCGATTAGAGGGGCCATAGCGCGCCCCCTCTCCAAATGTTTGGAATATGTGTTAAAATAAGCTATTAAGTAGGTCAAATAAATTGCATTTGTAAATTTTAAACAAATTCCCCCCAAATGCAGAGCTTCGAGGCCGTACTTGATGTGTTTGATTCTGTAACAGATTATCGTTTCTTCTGACACGATTCGAATGTTTAATTGTAAAAACTATTATCATCCAAATGTGACAAAATATAAACTATAATATTGTAATTTTAGGTGGACAATTATCTTTAAATCAGGTTTAGATAGTAATGCATTGAAAAAATACGTATAGATATAAAATTGCACTCAAATATTTTATCGTCATTTTAAAAAAGTAAATGTTTTTAGAAACTTGCTATAATTACCTATATTTCTACAATTTTATATCACTAAAATTCACCAAGCAATCTTCATTTCTCACACATGTAATGCTCCAAATTGATGAGAAAATTCTGGATAGGGAAGAACAAAGAGAAATTATAGTTCCATACTCAACATTGCTAAATTGATGATTCCCGTCAATTTGAACTGTCGCGGATATGTTTTTTCAGAACTATCTAACATTTCGAATTAAATCATTACATCCCTGCGTTTTGTTTCTATTTATCAGAAGGTATTCCTAATTTACTATTACAGTATCAATCAGTGTTATATAGTATAATTTAACAATTCGAATCTTGTAAATAATTAAGGTCATGTCGTTGAATTGTAATGTGATTTATTTGTTTTATTTTACAACGTGAAGTTGAATTTTTGGGAATTAGTAGTGCAGGACGATAAACTTATACTCTGATAATTTTTAAATACATAATTGCTACTCTGGGTGATATTTACATATTTTTACTTATTATTCAATTTCAATCACGAGATAATTGCATAACAACACTTATGGAATAGTTTTAGTCAGTTGAATTTCAGATATCTCATGATATTGTGTTTGATGACTCTCTTTACTGTTTTCATTGACAGAAATAGTGCAGATGGAGTGGTTATTTAGAATTTTATTCACAATAGGATATAATAGAATACATAGAATTGAAATCACTATGCGAGCTGATTAGATGAAGTTCTGCTTGCGCTCGAAAAGAACCGTTATGTGTTGTCTTTCTTAGCTTTCGAGTTTTTTTTTACTATTTGTAGGGCAAATATTTAAATAATTTCTTGCTTGCGATTGGTTACCTTTTACCTGAACGTTATTTCATCCCCGTTCTATCTTCTTACGGTAAAGTCGGCACTAATACTCATCGCAACGGAGGATAAGACTCGTGAAATGATAATACTCGTACGCTCCCTGGGTGCATTGTAGTAATCTAAAACGTATTGTTTATCGTTCGCTAATAGATAGATAGATATTATTTCTGCAGGTAGGTTTATACAACGTGGTGGCAGAACACTAAAATTTACATATTACAATTAGGAATATTAACACAATGTAGCTTTAAATTACTTTAAGACAATAATAATGATAATAATAATAACAATAATAATAATAATAATAATAACAATAATGATAATAATAACAATAATAATAACAATAATAATAATATGCTAACAATAATAGCATTAAACTACATTTTATGACTGACCTGCACAGTTATTTTAAACTATTAAATACAAGACTACACGACTTTTTAATTACACTTCACTTCTCAACATTTGCAATTCACTTCTCTTTCTACTTCTATGCTGCACTACACTTCACAAGACGTCACCACACTTCAATACAAATACTATTTTGAATATAATTATATATTTAATAAAGCAACGCATTTAATAGTAATTATCACAATAATAATAATGAGAGCAATAAAAATAACAATAATAATCAAATAAGCCTAACTAAAAGGAATGCAAATAAAAGGGAAGTCTGCGTGCCTATCAGTAAAGCAAACAAACATGTTTTCGTGCCCTTACTTGGCCGCACCGGAGCCGGCGGCCGGCTTTCGTCAGATTGAAGCGCCTGGGGGCGGAATCTCGTCGCGGAAATGCCTGCGCCGCGCCGCCCTTCGTGACGCGCGATGGCCCGGCGGGCGGGCGCTTATCAGCGGTGGCGGCGGCGCGGCCCCGGGCACGCACCCGGAACTGGGCGCCCCCCGCCCCCACCTCCTCTCTTCCCCTCGCCCCACCCCCAGTGCTGCCCCCGATCCGCCAACGCCCGCGCCTCCGCCCTTGACCTTGCGCGCATTTCATTCTCCAGAGGCACTGGGCGATGGCACGCCGCCCTCCCCCGCCCTTCCGCCCTCGGCGGCGTTCTACTGCTCCGCCTTATTTCTGCGAATAGTGCCACGCTCCATCCACTGCGTTTTATTTTCATAATCCTTCCACAAAATATGCAGTTCCGGCTGCAGCCCAGATCTTTGCTATCTTCGCGCGTTTTTTCGTGTCATTTTGAGATATTTCTCGCTCGTGCACTGCACGCAAACAAGAGCGAAGTCATGCTCATCTTTAAAAGATTAAAGATATTTTGTAACAACAATTTTCCAGAAAAAACATGGAAATAATGTTTTTAGTGAGTGGTAAATAAAACAGTGGCGGCCCCTGCTGAGGTTGTAGGATTGCACAGCCCCAGATAATCGAAAAAAATCTTATAATACGAGTACGTTTGAAATATACATTTTACTTATAATGATAGTCAATATTCCTGATACTGCACCAACATCGATGTGCATGAAATCATTTTGGAATCAAAGAGCACCTAATGAGCGCTCTCTCCGGCGTTTCATGTTCTCCCTGGAAGTGCACAACGTCACGCTCTTAAGTTTTTACTGCATTTATCGAGTATACTCTTTGGCCCTATGCTTCAAATATGGGCACTGGTTGTATTCACACTTTAACTTGCCACCGCAGTTAACATCGCAGAGGTCGGCGCGGTGTCCGAGTGAAATACCAATTTTCTGTCTTCGTCTCGAAAAATCTGCAACTTAATTTTATTAATTGCCCGTATTATTGAAAGTACAGACGTTCTGTCATTTCATACATTATTAATGATGTTTGGGGAATTTATTTTCATTTGATATTGGGTTTGTTGATTCAAAATATATATTGTAACAATCTAAGATCCCCACGAACAATTTAGATGCAAAGAATAAACATAACTAGGAATGGCATGAGTAGGAGATGGAAAAACAGAAGAAAGCGGTGTCGCGCACTAATAATTTTTTTATAAATTTAAGTAGACGCGACAAAATCCCAATTTGGACAGTACGAATCAATAGCATTCATTCAGAGGAATATTTCAAAAGTTATCCGAAGCAAATCGCATCAGGGGTTTAAAAGATATGAGTGATTTTGGAAGTACACTTTTGACGATATAACTAGAAATTTTTACAGCCATTGTTATCATAAGAAAGGTAATGTAAAGATGCGGTTTTTCCTAAAAATTAAGAGAACGCGTAAAGCGATTGAAATGAAACTTTCGGGATTAACAAAGGAAATCACGCGGAAAATTATGACGCAACTCTGAAAAATATCGAGGAGCTGCATTAGAGATGCCAATTGAAATTGTATATTTGGAATTTTACGAGAGAACAATGATGCGTCGCGCTGACGTCACACCTACAAGGCGCTGAGCGACGGAAATTAAGCAATTTTTGCGTTAATAAACATTAGGAAATCGTAAAAGAAATAGTAATAAGATGTAAATTGATAATTAAAAGTAGTAATAAAGAGAAATAGCCTGGAAAGGACAGAATTAAGTGAAATGGTATGATATTTTTGGTAAAGACACGTAAGCGATCGGTAAATGTTCCAGAAAAAAAAGTTGAAGACACAACGCAACAATGCCCAGGGGGATTGTGTGTAGCGAGATCGAAGTCAGACGTGGGGAACAACGCTCCGAAAAAAGATAAAATTTTAGTATGCAATTGTGCGAGAAACACGGTGAACATGAATGGATATAGTGAGTTTAGGCAATGATGTTCGTAATAACAATGCGTAACGCGGAAATATTTTATGTGTCACAGTATATTCAACAATAGGACATTTTGGAGGAAATGTAGCACGCGAGAGACAGATAATCGCGTTATTAGTTGCGTAATGGAAATAGGATGATAGGGGAATGAAAGGACATGCTAAGAAGATATTAGCGAGTTCAAGAAATTTTTGGTAATGTGTGGGGATGGAGAAATGCTGCGGGAGGATGGATTTGGAGGATGCTGCGTAATATACAGCGAGGATGGCGCGCAACAATGGTTTGCTGCGGATTACAGCGTTTTCGGCAAAAGGGAAGCTATGAAACTTTGTTTTTTTTTTGTTATGAAATTCACATTTTGAAGGAGAAGAAAGATTAAAATTAGCTTCTGTACAAGATCAAGTTCTGTCTTAACGTAAAATAGATTCAATAGATATACAGGCAGAATGCGCATTCGGGTGTGAATGAGTTTATTTATAATTGTCAGTATGAATGGAAATATTTTGGATTTTGTGTCATGTAATTTAAGTGTATTATATCGTTGATGTGTTTATGTGTTTATTTTGTTTGTCGTTAAGTGTTTTATGTGAGTCATGGGAGAGCAACGACCCCAGTTTGTATATATATTTCAACTGAAATAACGACTAGCACAGGAATTACAGAAAATAAATGACGGCGAACATCACTTGGTTCGACATTAAATTAAACGAACGTAGTTTAATTGTTGCATGTAGCTAGTTAATGACCTACGCCCACGTGCCCGAATAGTTGTTAGATCCTGTACAGGTCAGCCACAACCTCACACCCAGGTTTTATGTGTAAGTAAGAAAATATCGGAAGTTCTGGGGGAGCAGCTAGTCGACGGGCAACCTTGGAGGTAGAAGCTGAGTATAACCAGGGCAAATGATAAGAGCGGGTTTTGGTTATTATTTTGGCGTTATAACGCCGGGCGATTATAAAGATTATAGTTGATCTAGAGCAGGTAGTGGTTCATTACATATTTTGGAGCGCCTAACGAGGGGCGATTACAGTTGTTTTATAGATATAAGAGGAGGACGGTTCATTACAATATTTGATGAGACATTGGTGTTAAGTCGTCCGTTCTGGAATAAAATTTTTCTTTCTATACCTCTGATGCACGTGGTATATTCAATGATCTTCCTGGCAGAACTTGCAGTTATTCTGAAGTATTCTGGGATAGACGTGTATACGAGTGTACGTGGAAGATCTTGCAGTTCACCAGAGTAGCGAAGTGTTTGAAATAAAACAATTTATTTCATCATCACCACTAGTGGCAGCAATAACAACTAAAATTATGAAATTAACTAGTATAAAACGTATCCAAACAATAGTGCTTGTTCCACATTATTGGCGTGCGGTCACCGTATTTTTGAAACCTAGTTAGATTTGTATGAATTATATTACCAGTCATTGTCTCAATACAAAAGTAATTCAAAACTCGAGTTCCAACTGAAAATTAAAGCCATAACTATGTGCGCGGCAGATGAATATAACTGAAACGGACATTACTGTAATCTAAACGGACTGTAAATGCAAAATTTGAAACTCTTTTTCACAGAAAAGTTTTGAGATTTCGAAAAAATTCATTCAAAGTCATTCGAAATACTTTAACTCGCAAATGAAAGAGTGTTTACAAATCACTGGAAATGTGCGGCGTGAGAGATATTTAAAAAAAATACATTTGTGTAATTTTTAAAACACAACAACAAAAGAATACAGCAAAATGAATTTTGTCATTTTAATTGGCACTATCCGTTGAAAGAGTTCTCGAAAAAATGGCGTTTGAGCGATTCTAAACATGCGGAATTTTGAATTCATTTTATTACAAAACTTTCGAGTTATCGAGAAACTTTATATGACCTTATTTAATGCAAATTTATTCATAAATACAATTCTGTGTACAAATTGCCGCTAATATAAATTATAAAGTGAGACACAAGTAAAAAATTACATTTTTGTAATTTTTGAATAAACAAAAGAATAGAGAAATATGGCGTTTGTCATCCTAGAGAGTGCATTTAGCATTATCCCTACCAAAAGTTGAAAGAAAAAAACTGAGCCATGTTTGAGAAAATCATGCTTTTGTAATTTTTTAAAACTGCAAATATTGCACGCAATACAGGTATTGCACGAATACTGCTAAAATGTTAAAAAAATGTACATGACCTTAAGAAAAGAACTAATTAGTGGCAACAAATTTCATTTGAAGGAAAAAACGCTTTCTTCAATTTTGTAGTTGGTGGAACACGCCGAAAAAATTAAAAATATTGCAATTCTCGAAAATTCAAAGTAAGCTGTGAAAATAGGATATGCCATCTTTATAAGTGTATTTTACTCTATTTTTCAAGAATTTTAAAGAAAAACTTTGTAGCAGACTTTTGAGAACATTTTGAAAATGTCCGGGAGGCTTATATAAAGTACCCCCAAATTTTGAAGAAAGGTTTTCAAAATCGCAGCGCCTCGAGTCAAGCCAGATCGACCGGTGTATATCAGTTTTGGAAAAATTCCTTTGTATGGTTTAGGCGCTAGTGGTGTTCACAGGTAGACTGTCAGATAGGCAAGCGGAGACGCGGACGGAAGTACGGACGGATGTTATAAAGAAAGCCACTTTTTCTGTATTTGGGGTCCCCAAAACGTGTATTTCTGTTGAAATCTCGAAATTGATTTTCCGCCGTATTGCGTACTCTCTTTACACGACGAATATTTTCCGCATATACGTACGTATACGAGAAGGTAAAAAGCAACAATATTCTAAAAAATATCTTATTGATCGCGCATATGTTACAAAACTGACCCGACGTAACTATGTGTTTTTTTTTCGAAAGTTTGAAAATTAAGAATATTTCTAGTTGTATTGAATTGGAAAACTGAGGTCAACTAATAGTTCTAGCCTTTATAAATAAAACGTAAATAGCAATACAAGAATAGTCTTTCTGCGTAGGTACATTACCCTTTTGCTGTAACACACATGTGATTGAATACAGCCATAAATATTTGTTGTTTTTATTAACATTTCCAGTTAAAAATATTGTTAAAACTAAAAGATTTTCAAATAATTGAAGTTATTGAATTTTTCGACATCTTCCCTTTTCGGTAAATATGAATCTTTTTTGGATGTGTTGAGAAGAAAGCAGACCACTGTCCTTGCGAAAGTGAAACTATTTTACGAGTACTAACTGTGCAGACTAAACACTCAAGCCAGTACACCTGCATTCCAGTCCCTGTGATTAAGTAAATGTGGGTCCCGTAATAAAGATTGAAATAATGTTATATGAAAATAGGAGTTGATAATTTAGTAAGAATATAGACAAAATGTAAGGATTTCTATAAAACTGACTTTAGCGTGTATTTTCATATAGAGGAAATTACAAGAGGCAACAAAATCGAGTACCTCAAACAACATGAAATTGAACTTCGGAAAATCCTGGGTACTCGACGTTCCTAGTAAATTTCAGCAGCCCCTCGTCTGTCATTGATTGCACAGCAGACCCTTCCCAAGCCGCTCTCCAGCCCTTCTCGCCGCACTGCAAATATTTGCTCCGAGCCGAAACAAGAACGTGCTCGAAAACGACGCATTCTGGAGGAGAAGTAGGGAACGAGGGTATTGGCGCATAGCTGAGGGGACGGGACGGGGCAGGTCGCAGGCAAGGTCTCAGTGAGAGCAACAGCTGAAGGATGTCGTGGCGAGAGGTAAGTGCTAATGGCGATAGTTTGAAATGAAAGATTTCTTAGTGAAATGCAAATAATCAAGCAACGCGGTGATAATTAAAAATAAAAATATTATTGTTGAGAGAATCGTGATGAATATGACGGCAACGAGGTCGAAGGAGCAAGAGAAGAAACAACAGCAAGTTTATGTTTGTTGTGCACATTTAAATAATGTATTACCTGTATATATCGATTTGATTTAGATGGCAATCGTAAGAGTAGTTGTATTGTAAGGCAAATGTAGAATACACAAGGTAGTCACCGGGCAGAGATAACTATGAACGAGAATTATATTAGAGAAATATTTATCAATATTGAGACTATTTTACTCTTCACTATTTTTTGCGAAGTTTTCTCAAGAAAAAAAAATATACGAGTATTATATACGAATATACGAATATATAGAATATACGAGAATACGAGAATACACGAATATTCGTAGGTACGTTCTCAACAAATTCTTATTTATGACATCAAAGTTCGATATGAATATTTATTTCGACAAGTTGGAACTGCAAAAAGCAGGCGAGGGCAATTGAAATCAGTTAGGTAAAACCGTTTTCTTCCTCGCACACTTCTCTAGCAACGGAGATCACTTAGAGGATCCCTGATGAAACTTCGTATCTACGCTACGCTCTCCTATGAATAGCCGTTTCAGGAGAGCGGGTGGTTGGGCGCGCGCGGTGCAGGGCCACGCGGTGGGTGGGTGGGTGGGTGCAGTTGCGCTCGAAGCCGCCGCGGGCGCCGAGGCGCCTCCGCCGCTCTGGGGAAGCGCCGACGCGGCGCCGTGCCACGCAGCGCACAGAGCGTCGAATGGCGACTCGTGACGAGCACGAAGCCGGGGGGGGGGGCAAAACATTGGGAAGAGGTGCCTTGAGAAGTGATGCTATTTATCGTCACTTTAAAGAATCCATTGTTTAAAGCATCAATTATCAGCTGCAGACACTGGCAGATTTTAGTATGATCCAAAATACACGGTAAATCGGTGGAAAATTGCACTCGTAAATAAATCTAATTTCCAAACTGAAATTGACTAAGTAGACAGAGATACCTTTCCTATTAGCGCCGTAGTCGGCTTACCAGGTTTCTGAGGCCGCACAATAAATAGGTAAAATAATCATCCCAAAGACTGTGGAGAAGGATATTATTTTTAATGATTTTTGTTAAAAAAATAGATATTGTCCAAGTACTCGTATCCGTGTGATATTTTTAAATTAAAAGAAATTATCACGAAAGAAATTACTATTAATTTTTACTTTTCCTCTAGACATTTCAGTATAAGCAGACATTGTATTCAAATCATTTAATCGTGTAATTCTACATTGGATTGAAAGTAATGGACTTGAAGTTTTTTTGTTTATTTTTTGTCGTTTGACGCCACGGGTCATTCAACCCTTGTTGAGCATTGAGCGCAAGCTAAAAAGCAATCCTCTGGTATTATCTTTGTCAAGTCCCGTTACGTCGTAGTCAATCAGTGCCTTTTATCCATTCGGACAGGGATTCGGCGTCGTCAGATCCCAGGGTTCCTAGATCTCGAATTCGGTTTAACTCCGTGACTTCACGGAGCTTCACGGAATTTGCCTAGCGACGCTAACGTGTCCCTGTATGATTTGCTGAATTTTGGTGGTTTACAAGATGGCCAAAATGGTGGTTTTAAAGATGCCGTCATGTTTTTTCGTTTGAAATATCGAGTGCAATGTATTCTGAAAAGAACGTTTTTATACATTTTGTAAATGTTAAACAAATAATGTAATAGATTTTCCTGTGTCGTATATTTCTCTAGGAGAAAATCCATGCATTTCATAAATTACTCCAGAAAATCATACAAAAAATATTCGAAAGCCTGTAAAAACTTCGTTTTGTTTTAAAGAGAAGTACAGCACACATTATTTCAGAATTTTACTTTTCCTTTTTGTATAGGGAGAGAAAGTATTGGAATTATCCCAACAATACGATCTCCAATTTTTTATCATAAAATCCTAGTTTATGACCCTTTTGAGCTGTGACTTCTGACGTACATCAGGATAAAGTTCTCTTAGAGCTTCTCTAAAGATGGTTCAAAATTGGTGCAAGTGGTAACAATACAAGCAATCATAAATATAAGAATCATTTGATTTGAAACTTGGTAAAGACGTGAGAGGTAAGAACTAGATTTGCCGTTCAGGAGATTATTAAGCTATTTTAATTTTAGGGGGTTCTTTACATAATCCCCTGTAATATTTTCAAAATTTTCTTGAAAACAGGTGTAGCTTTTTCTCTATTTTTTAATGGTAATGCATTTATTAAAATAACATAGTACCTATTTTTAAAACTTATGAAGTACTAAAAATTACAAGTTTCAAAATCATTTTCGAATCTGTTCTACACCTTTGGTATTAAAGTCAGTATAGTATTAAATCCAGATATTTCTTTCTTAATGCACTGTACTCCCTCATTTTAGATCTTTAAATGATTTCCTGCACAGTTTAAAAAGTAAGTGATTGAATGATTGACTAATTATTCAGGGCGTTAAGGTAATTAGTCCCATAAGTTTAGTGCATCTGTATCGCCGGAGGTGGCGGTGATCTTCCCCTCCCGGATGGCGGATCCGGCGTCGACCTACGACGGCTTGTGGGGATTTTCCCTAACCAGATATCTCTCCCAGCGTGAAACGCTCCTGAGAGAGAGACAGACAGAGAGAGAGAGAGAGAGAGAGAGAGAGAGAGAGAGAGAGAGTAAGAGTAAGTAAGAAGTGAGGAGAGGACAAGAATAATGAAGGAACGACCGCGCGCAGTCCGTGGCCCGTTTGTTTTGGTACTGCTCCGGGATTCGCCTTGAGTTGATCGGAAAAAAACACGGAAAACTACCAAGAGAGCAGCCGGCCGCTAAAATACTTATCCAGACAGCGGCTGCATTCGACCTCGCTGACAAGCTAGTAACGAAAATCCTGAAGCCGTCGAGACGCGAACCCTCGGATCTTAAGTCAAAATTTTTAATAAAAACTTGAAAGAACATCCTGAGAAAATGTCGTCGTGCCATTTCGGCCCACTGCGCTGCGCGGGCGGCGCGGCGGGGCGGCGCGGAGCGGTGTGGGGTGGGGTGGGCCCAGGGCCGCCAAAGGCTTTCGGTCAAGTGCTCCTCCGGGCGGGGCCATTGTCCTGGGGACCTTCTTTGAGCTCCCTCTGTGCAGCCGCCAAGTGTCTATAGACTGGTGCAAGTTTTTCAAAGCTGCTCTTTATTCTCTTCCACTTCTCAGCTGCCAATGTGTGGGTTTTAAGCACAATTATTTTCGCATCAAAAAGTAAGGAATGCATTTTTGTGACAAGAATATCCTACATTTTTATTCTGAAGTGGGACCATAGTTGCGCTTGTGTATGGAAAGTTTTCGGTTACAATTGAAAGGTCTCGTGCAAGAAGGGGATACTTCTCGTTTTATAGTTTTTTTAATTGGTTTATTTATTAGGATGGCATTAACTACCAAGTCAAGCGATCACTTGATTAGTACAAAATATTAATAATATTTGAAGTTGTCAAGTATTACAAAATGGTATAAAACAAAAGAAAACATGATACAAGAACAAGTGTTACAAAATGATACAAAAATATGAACAATTCGTTTTATATTAATATAAGATAACAATACAATGGTATAATATGTAGACACTTAGTATTCAGGTTGATATGAAAAAAAAAACAATTACTAGAAACATCATATTCCTGGATTATTTGATATTTTAATTAGTATACAGCTGATTTACATTTCGTTATTATTAACAAATCTGTGTAAGCTGTGTACAATAGTAAATTTATTGAGAAGTACAAAAGTACAGTCTTAGTTGAATGAGTATTGTTAAATTGAGTATCTGAGCCAAAGTAATTCATCCATTGTTAACTGTACAGTACTGGAAACATAAATTGATCGCGGCCGTCTGCGGCTAAGTTCAGCTTTTGCACGGCTTGGCCAGCCCTTGTCATGACGAAACGTCGCAGGCGGAGCCTCACAAACCATCGTAGCCAATCTCAACGCAGGGGGGAGTGGCCTAACAAAATTACGACGTACAAAATGGCGGGCGCCGCTAGTTCAGATGTGAAAGTATTTTCAAATGCAAAATACATGAAAGAAACACTTGTATGAACATGAAAGTAAATTCATTGAAATATATATGAACTCATAGCACTTAATCACTGTTAACACAATTCTTTTTGAATAAATTACATTGATATCAGATAAAATAACACTAATTTTAGAACAATTATGTTCTTATAGATATTTAAATTCCAATATTCTTGTCCAAACGCAATTATGAACTTTATCAAATAGCCAGTTTACTACAGAATTTTGCGATAAGAAAAACGATTATAATTGCATATTTTCAATTGTTCATATGTATATTACATTTGCAAAAATGCAAAATACTGTCTTTCTCGAATCGTTAGGACTTCTAGGGAACCATTTCAATAAAAGAAAGTAAAATTCAAAGACCAGCTGTATATTTATCATTAAAGTAACAATTAAATTAGATATTAAGCAATTAATTTGCATCTCATGTCAAAATTGTTATTTTGCTATTATCAAATCAGGGGCAATTTGAGGACACTCCCCGGCAGGAAGAGCGCATATTTCGGAATAGTTTATAAAATTGTTAATTGTTGCAAAATTGTTAATTCGCAGTTTTTGGTTCTGGGACATCAGAAAACCCTTCCCACTTTAAAATTGCAAAATTTGGAAATTGTTTATAAATTTTTGAATTTTACAAAAAAACATTGCTTTTTTAAAATTGCCTTTAAACGAGATGTAAAATTCCGCAATCCGATTAGCGCTTTCTTTCGTTTTAGAGATACGTAATTGTTTATAAGAAATTAGCATGTCATGACAACTATTTTTTTGGCAGTTCCCACGTTAAGCTTTTCTACAAGCCGTTTTGCAACGGCTCGCTTAATTACATTTGAAGTTCCTAACGGGGTGGAGGGGACAAGCGGCCACAAAGCTTGCATTAATTGCCACGAAAGTTGTTGCTGGTTAGATATTCCTGGTTTTCAGCTCCTTAATTTTTCATTTTATTCTAAATACTTTAAGTTCCAATTGTTTAACAATTACAGCATAAATTTTAAAATACTACTCAAATCGGCTACCGAACAATCTTCAACTTGGGAGCAAGAAAGAGTCATCAATTGGCTTCCAGAAATACCTCCCGGTGAAAATTGCGTCCTTCCTCCACACGTTTCAAGGCGAAATAGGCTGAGCTTGTAAGCGTAAATCGTAACACTCGCTTTCCCTCGAGAAAGCCTTTATCCACCTTCTTAGGAAGCCAATTCTTTACATATAAAATTGTGGAAATTTTTCAAATTAAATATACAAGAAAACAATAATTTTGCATTAATTGTCTTGACGTATAAATATAGACATTAAAGCTTCCGGCTCCTCAGTATTCACACGTTCCAAATACGAAATACATTGTTATAACATTCACAATTTCATTCTAACCAGTAAGTCTGCTGCCTTTAGAAGCATATAGCATCAGCATGGAATATGCGAAAAAGTAATAATACTATTATAATATTGTACT
>BLKR01002665.1:0-184019 GCA_011170035.1 Teleogryllus occipitalis
CGCTAGTGCCTAAGCCGTAGTGCCGATTTTTTTTCCAAAATCGGTATACTTTGATCGACTTAAAGGAACTCAAGGCCCCATGAATTTGAAACGGACACTTTTATTTTGGGAGTTCTTTAGGAAGAACCTCATATTTTCAAAATTTTCTCAAAAAATGGCTCCAAAAATCTTGATGTAACTTTGACCTCGAACCGCGTGAAGAACGCTTAAGTGATTAGCGTAGGTCACATTTTCGTTGAAATATCTAATTTTTCGAAAAATAAAATATTCAAAAAGTTTTCGGTGCTTTCCTCGATCTACAATATTGAAGTTAGAGATTTTTTCTTCATGGAAAGTGTTCTTTAAAGGCAAATTTTGAAATAAGGTAATGTACTACAATTTATCAAAAATATGAGTGTTTTTCGCAAATTTTGTGTGGAATTTAGACAGTTTTTACATATTTTAAGCATTTTTTTTCTAAAAAACCGGTTCCAATTTTTTCTTTAAATTTTCTTCTCGGCAGAAAAAAAGGAGTGTTAGTCTCATTTTCAGCAAACTCTGAATTTTCGAAAATTGTTATATATTAACATTTCAAAACTACAAAATTGAAGGTAGAAATATTTTCCATAAACAGAATCTGTTCTAAAAATCAGCTCTTTAAAAGAGATAATTTAAAATTGTTTGAAAAATAAGAACTTTCTTCCGTGAATTGTGCTAAAAAATTAAGCACTTTACATGAAAACATTTTCTCAAAAACCGTCTCAAATATTTTCTTAACTTTTTTTCACAAAAAGAACTTTCTATATGTGAACTTTCTGTATCGCACTTTCTGTATGTTACGAACAAGAAGGCCCTGAGATTTACGTTCATCTTTGACTTCTTCTTTGTTCACAGACAGTGAATATAACGAAGTACTACACGGAATACTCTGTTTTATTTTGTTTGATATTTGTGGTATTCCATATCTTTTTCATCCAGTACTTTAGTTATTTTTCTGTAGTCTTCAGTACTGTGTATGGTTTTATTTTTACTTGGTCTCTATGCATTTGTTTTGTGAATTCCTTTAAATACATGTGTTAGTTTAGAAATTCTATTAACTTCGGTATATTCATAACATTTGCCCAAATATTGATAATATACTGATACTTGTCGCATTTTGCGTTTACTTTTCATAGCGTCAAGTTCAGGTAGCTATATTTTGTTCATTAAGTCCCAAATAATCCAAGCAGTCATTTCAAATTCAATAAAACTCTACAATTCCGTTGCTAATAATATAATTTGAAATGATTTTCTACAAACGATTAAAAGGAGATATGAACATGCCCCTGGCCGAAGGAACTAAAGTAAATGACTGACTACAATAAAAAATATTTCAAAGAGCATTATATTAAGCGTCCAATGCCCCCAAAAGGGCTTGGAGACGCGTTAGGAAGGCGCAACAAATTTAAAAAGAAACTTATTCATTCTAAGAATGGTTATTATTAATTGAAATGGTGGTGTATGGTTTTTGCTTTCCAGAGACACGGGAGCATTTGAAGAACATAATAAATTAAAGAATTTGTGAATGTTATGACTATTATAGTGTAGCGGGTTCCTAGTTGAATCGACTGATTCTTTTATATGCTCGGAGAATTTGTGCGATCTCAGAAGATGACCTTCTTGGCATTTACGTATTTAGGGAACAATTGTACTCAAAAGAACTTAAGTTTCCATGCTTTTGACTCGATAAGCAATGACCTCAATCGACTTACATTCTGAAGGTAGTTTCAAATAGCACTGTGGTGACAGGGTCAGATGGAAAAAGAGTGTACGTTGCGTTTGCAAAACGACTTGAAGAGCAGATTTGTGAGGTAACTGCGAAAAGATTGACTCTCAAACAAATGTGACTTGTCATGACGAACTAATTTCTTATAAACAATTACATACTCGTATCTCGATAATGACAGGAGATACCGCCGATCGGATTGTGGAATTTTGCATTTCGTTTAAAGACAGTTTAGAGAAAATAAAAAAATTGCAATATTTGCAAATTTATAAACAATGTTCAATTTTTGCAATTCTGAAGTCGGAAGAGTTCCCTGATGTCCCAGAACCGAAAACTACGAATTAACAATTTTGCAACAAATAAACATTTTATAAACAATTTCGAAACGTGTGCTGTACGGACCGGGAGGGTCCTCAATTTGTCTCAGAGTTGAATATTGCAAAATAACAATTTTGACAAGAGATGCTAAATTATTACTAAATACCTAGTTTAATTGTTGCAAAAATGTTAAATTTAGTAAAACCGGATAGTTAAATACTATTTTTTCGCCAAAACTTCCCACCCCCAAACATTTTCCCGGTTCTGGAGCCGCCTTCGCACATTTCATTTCTTCGACCCGGATTCGTAATATTCGTTCATATACTTCAGTTGTTTTGCATTAAAATTAATTCAATTGATTTTTCGCAAGTAAATCTAGATCATGTGAAAAATGTAATTAAACATTTTTCAAATCCACTAATTCTATTGTATGTGCTAAATATATTTATGTCGTAATGTATAATATTATCTTTATTGATGTATTTCATGTAGGCCATCGAATGGCTTGCACTAGGACGTAATGTGATCATTCCCGCCCCTTGTGCCTTCTGCGCCAATACTCTCAACCCTTAGGATAAATACACCTATCATACGGAACGTTGATTCTAGATATGCTGATTGGGCGAAATCCGGCCTATCAGCTTCTCAGTCGTTGGCAGTTGGTTGAGATTGTTCTTTTGTAATAGTTAACTATGAAAGAAGCAGATGGCGTTGTTCTCCTTACAGTGCTGCCAGAATGTGCAGAAGTACTGGGACTTCAGAAATTGGCTTTGCCCATTTTACGTGACGACGGCGGTACTAGATGAAAAAATACCCATAACCAAGATAGAAAAGATTTTGTGCACTTGCTGGAGTAATGGGCAAGGAAGGCTTAAGATTTTAGCGAGTGGTGCAAAAAATATGTGATTTTGGATTTTTATGGAAAGATTAATGTAGCACAATTGTTATTAATTTGAAATTTTGAAAAGAATTAATACTAAGAGTAAAGTACTTCAAATGCACGGTAATAACTATGGGCGGATTTTGATGACCTAAAACATCACTATAAATTATCAATAAAATGCTCTTAAATTTTTTAAATGCCTAAAACCAAAGAAAAATTACGTGAAAAAATTGTTCAAAAACAGTTTAGGTGAACAACTCAAGCAACTGGATAAGCTACTGGTGAAATCACGGCTCTTTCCTTTCGTTCAAGTGAACTCAGCTTGCAACCGTTTGGTTTGGACTAAACCAGTAAATCTTTGACTTTAGTTATCATAAAATCCGCCGAACTGACAATGGTGCAGATAGGCGTCACAGGAAGCTTCAATTACTTACTCACAACGGCTGACAATTACAATTTCTGAGCGAAGAAATCGAATAGACTTCTGAGTAATTGTATGAAGAACATTTGTTGCATCTCGTAAATATAATTTGAAGCAATTATCATTAAAATTACAATGAAACTGATGAATTCCGCGAAGAATGCTTTTAAAATGTCGAAAATGGTAAAAAACGACTTAGTAGTCGCAATTGAAGAAAAATACTAAAACATCATATAAAAATTGGTCATTTCCTTTTTACCACAACATAAAATTAATGTCTATTCCAAAAGCCATTGTTGTAAAGCTAGAAAAAAATTGCATTTCATTAAAATTTGCCCCTTAGTAGTAAAGAAGTAAGCGTATAGCAACACAATTATGGAAACAATTACGCGTGTATAACAGAGTTCATAATAGTAATTTTTCGGATATATATATATATATATATATATATATATATATATATATATATATATATGAATGAATGAATGAATTTTATGGATGAATAATGAACGTTTCAGTTTTCATTACATCAATATTGTTATTATTAACATGGGTCTTACACCATATATAATAATCGAAATTTTTATCTCTCGCTCTCCATCATTCTATCACTCACCATTAGACCACTTTTGGTCCATCCATCAAAAAACATTAGGTGTCATTCGACGCGTCTCGGTCACGTGATAGTAAACTGAACTTTTCGTTCTTAACTATAACATGTTTTGAATCTTATGCTGTACCCAAGGATCAATTTATGCTGAGTACTTTAATTGTCTTTGAAAGTATAGATACTTTATCGTCGTCGTATACTATATCAAATAGAACAAGTTTGTGCGATAGTTGCTTTCACTGTTCTTTATTTATAAAAATATTTGTTTGTTCGTAATACCCGCGCAGTTGGAGATTCTTAGCCTAACCCCGATTTGGGTTGAAATTCCTGTGATCATTTTAATTGGCAACTAAAGATTTCTAGCGTTGCCAATAAAGTTTGACTCTCATACTTCCCACCTTGGAATGTTTGGTATTAGCAATATTTATAGTATTAGTATTTAGCAATATCTATCTTAGTAATATTTATCGGAGGTGACGATTTTCTAGCGTTTCCCGGCTAAGGAAATAAACGATCTAATTATAACGGGGATTGTCGTAGGAATTAACTTTGTCGGACATTTATGTAGGGTTATTTTACTTACTGCAAACGCACCATAGTCACTAGACATTTCCTTCTCCAAAACACCACCTATCTCAGCCGATATCGCACCTGCTCTTTGAAATTCGACAGTAAGTTCACCTCCCATCCGTCTTTTCACACTTTGCGTTAATTCAAACGTAAATCATTTGCAGTATTCCATGATACAAACCTTAACCGTATGTGCAAAGCAAGGAACATATACAAACGAGTTCCCTAAGCAATTTACTTCCCAGCGAATATATGGTACCTGGAAGTAAACAAACGCCGCCTTTCTGTTTTTGAAACGAACCAGTGTTTCTTATGAACATCAATTTCACCCTTCACAATGTATGCACATCCATTTTCACGATCTCAATGAATACGGCCGCTCACCTTTGTGATGCCTCTCCATGAAATGGACAGGAGATTCGTTCATAAAACGGCAGATGATTGAATGGTGGGTTGTGCCACGCGAACGGCCATTGAAATCGGATCTGAATGAAATAAACTCAATCAGTATAGAAGCTAGGCTTTTGTGAACTGACCATTGCAACGGGAGTTTGTGTAACTTTGGTACATGTGATACGACGATAATTGATTTTGTACAACATTACTTTTGTAGTTATAACTCTTCACATTTTGTGTTTGTGCTGATTTAATTAGACAAATATAACATGAAATACCGAACACTAGACACCAACAGAAATAGTTGGGATTCAATAGTTTTCCAAACATTATTTTAATTAAAATTTCATGATTTCTTAAACCATTCACATACCACCTGGTATCCCTACTTCTCAAACCCTAGACATACACTAATCATATATCCTGAAAGTGAGATCTCAGAATAAATATTTTGGTTTCTCGAATAATTTGCTCTACTCTGGCTTTATGTTTGCAAATAAATTTAATAACTCATTAGCTTTGCTAAATTCTCAATGTATCTCAATTCATTTTGTATCTTACTTGGATGAATAAACGAACCAAAAGACTAGATTGAGATGTATATTTTGACGCTGAGAAAAAAGAGAAAATAAAAACAAACAAAAACGTTCTATTAAGAACATCATTGTGTGGTGAGCACAAAGCACAATTGTTTAGTTTGTGATATTTAAAAAGATTTAGACAAACACTACATGTTTCATACAAATTTCTCCTTTCTCTAAACAATATTTTATTCTTTGCGTAAAATAGTACAAAAAAAACTTATGTAAAATTATTTCATAATTCACAGATGCAATGTTATCTGCCAAATATAAAACTATACAAATGTGAACGTTTAGACCAGGGCTGTTTAGTTTTAGAAACAAATTGTCTTAGCCAAATTACTTAAAATAAAAATATACTGCTGTGGTCCCACATCCTAGTGCAAATTTTGCGAAACCAAATTTAATTTGTATGTACAGGTTCCTAGCTTGATATCGAACACTGTAAACTAAACCCTTGGCGGACTAATATTACGTTTTACGTTGGACTAACAATACTACATATTAGAAAGTTGTGAGAATGTGAAATGTTTCAAAATCTGTACGGCTGCGTTATAACCAATTATGTCACTAACTATTAAGAATATTCTTCTTAATATCACCCCAGGAACTTCTTAAATCACGATACATTAACTGGTACGTGAGGTTGACTAATATCTGGAGTCCAAGAAAAGGTTTTGTTTCTGCAACTTAAGACTATCAATTCTTTCGTGAGCTCTTGAATGAAAAATACTGACCAAGGACGGAAAATGTAAAATTAGAACGACCTATAACCAGTATTATAATAGTCCAGATATATTATAATCCAAATCAACTCAAATTTTCTGGAACAAGAGGTTCTTTTTCCCCTCACATATTCTGAGACCAAGTGTTAATCAAGCCTTCTCACTAAGTTAATGTATCATGATAAGTTAAGGAAAGATGAGATAGAAATAATACTAAATATCGAATGTCATTTATTTTAATATTTACTGTAAGTTGATGTTGCTATTCCTATCTATATATTTATAACTCTCGCCACAACATGAACTTCTTTCCGCCTTAAACTGATGAGGTTCGTTGTAGAAGACCGATAATACCAGCAAAGGTGTACCTATTATGCCCGCGGCGAAGCAGTAGCCAATTTCTTTCCTCCTTTGCCGCTGCCAAACGTAATCACGATAGCTAGTGGATCCGCTTCATAAATATTTAATTAAAGGAGACAGGAGGGGCACACAGAGTGATTTTGGAGCCAATGACGTCTGTATAAAATGACACCATATTGTCAATTGTTGAGATGTGATGCTGCTTCAATAACATTGTTTGTTATGGTAAGTTAGTACGCGTTGGAGCATCCTCGAATATTTTATGTGGTTACTCAGTGAGGATTATGGACGTCTTCTGATAGATGGTTAAATCAGATTGGTTCATAGTTTAATTTTTGACACGGTGTTAATTGGCTCTTGGAAAAACACAATATTTTATATACTTCTGTGTATGACTTGGATTCTTGCCGAAAACAATCACACAATTTTTCAACAATAAATGAATTTTTCTGATTTTTCAGTGAATATAAACGAAGAATGTTTTTAGAATGCATCATCTCAAATGACATGATTTCCAATTGTTCGTTAAATTATCTTCAACTAAAAGATTTATTACTGATTATTTTGCTTAATAGAACCACAGTTAAAATATTTAATCTTTTTAATCCTTAAAACTTTATTGGCATCGTAAAGAGAGCAAAAGATTAAAAAACTATGTAAACATAAACGTATTTTAATGAAGTTCCGAAGTATATTAGGATTGTGATGAAGTATATTATGTCTACAACGCGATTAAAATGTATGCCTACTCGTGATGATGTGAACATACATCCCTACTGGGATGTATGTTCACATCAGCACGACTAAACGCTAATCGAAATATCTATGGAGCTGTCTTTTCGTACTGACGGTTAATAGAGTTACGACACATTACGTGTGATCCGACGATTGCAGGTAGAAGCGCGTTTGAACGGCGCCCGGAAATAGCGTTCAGCACGCGATGCAGGCGCTGCAGCGGCAGGCAGGAACACTCAGCGGCGGCGGCCCGATTATCATCCGACTAAGTAACAAAAACGCCGACCGGTAAATCGGTATTCAATCGTAAAAATCACTGAGGATAGTGGTTTTAACTGCGTTGGTCGACACGAGACGTTTAATATCTGCAGTCCTTGTCAGATCATGCCCAAACTAACGACACTTACTCTCTATTTAACCACAATCTCAAATTTTAGATATTCATTTAACTGGTGAAGGGGATGACAAAATGTTTTTTGAATAAAGAATAAAAATCTGTAATAACTACGTTATTTCTAACCTCATGAACCTGGAAATAAGTATAAAATAAATCAATAACACTTAACACATGCGAATTTATAACTTGTGGAGTTTGATATCTTCCTCTAAAACCATGCTACGCCCTGAAACCGTGCTATGCTATATGCCGTGTCCAAAAGAGAGGTTGGTGCAAAGCATAAAATGGCATGTGCAGCTACATTCAACGGTTTTAATACTTTTCTACAGAAATAAATTGCTAAACTAACCAACAGTTGGCGTTCTTTAGCGATCTTGTAGTACAATTTAGCAACAGAACAACACATCGGCGAAAAAAGTCGCTAACAGAAGCTAGTAGGTGCAAAAATGTCCTTACGCGCACGGGCGCAGAGGTAAGTACGTACGACGGGCAGAAGTTTAATATCAGGCTAAATGAGCTGAACGAGCCTGAAGCTAAATATGCTGCCGTTCGTTAGATCAAAACAAAACCAACACATTTCAACTAATGCTTAGATTCCACATTTGTTTCTAAAAATATCAAATAATGGCCTTGAACGCCCGCCAATTAGAATTTCACATGGTGTTGAACATCCAAAATCTATCCAGCCGTCAAATTCTCCGAAGCATTATGTCAAATGAAAAAAATCATTTGGAACTTACGTCAGTTAAATTAACTGGTATTGGACCTTGAATCATTTTCTTTCATCTCTACTGTATGTTTAGGTAGAGCTTCAGAATTAAAAAAGAAGAGCACTCATTAAAACTCAGTCTACAATGAAAAAATATAACTATAACTATCCTTAACACGGATAAGTAATAAAACGAAATCATGGCTAAAACTGATCTAATAAATTAAAAGCCTGAGCGAGTGATCTGAGAAGGAGAAAAGTACAACTAATTAGTGGATTCTGTGAACTTACTATATCGAATAGATTGGTCATCCATGATCCAAAAAACGTTGGATTTCCCCCAAAATTAAGAGGTAATTCAATAATATTTGCAAGAAAGAATGGAGAACAATTTGCTTGCGAGCAAAATATAGGCATTCCCTTTAGAAGGAACGCGTAATCTGTGATACCAGGATTCGTGAATCCATTTGGATATGACTCTCAAATTATATTGACGTGATTTCAGTACGATTAAAATTACTGATCCCAACATTAATTTTTCAATCAGATTTTGTGAGTAACATTGTTACTGCTGTTGGTTACATACACGGCATTCATTTTTGACATTTTCCTCTCACTCTACCATTTCTGTGACACGCCAAAATGCTATTATACAAATAAAGTTTGATATAATTACTAATAAAACTGCATGTTCACGGGTGAGAGTTTTCGTAACACGTCAAATTAATCCCCAAACGAAATAAATGAATTTAGCGAGGGGGCAGAGAGGTGGCCGGGGGCAAAGGGGAGACCGGTGCACACTTCAAAGCTGACCCCGCACACAGTGGCTCGTGCCGCCCATGTCGCTCAACATGACATACATGACATTTTATCACAATTAAGATTCTTTGTATTAATTATAAATATTCTGCGTTTCCAAACCCGTTAAATATAACTTGTAACAAATACTGCACTGTTGGTGTGAAATGTACATTTATATAACATAACAGACAGTATAGTTTCAAATAGCAGTTTGTGTATTTTCAATGAGTATTTCAACCATGAAATAATTTGTGTAATTTATTTATAATAAACTGCCTCATAATTATTAATATTTGAAGCGCATGAGACCAAGAATATAAGCCATACCTGTGACAAGAAATTTCCCTCTGTTTGTAAATGTTAATTACGCTGTTTTGGCCGAAGTGTGACTCATCTTGTTATTGCGCCCGGCCCTTCTTATGAACGTGTACAAAAGATATAAATTTATCTCAGAATAAGTATTAAAAATTGTAATAGTTTAAATAAATTATTGAAAAAGTATTTTAGTGTCTGTTTTAATAAGGTCAGGAAACTATTACAATTAAAGGAGACACAGACGTTAACACATTTATTAATAATTTTTAAAAACTTCTAGGGAATGTAGGAGAAGGTCGAAAATTATCACCTTTTGTCAATGGACGTATAGTGGAATATTTTATATAACGGAGTTATACATGTGGCGAATACCCCTGATTGTTATGGAAGTGTTGTGCGAGAGGTGCATAAAATACCCATGACTGTGTCAGAATGTAACCTACGTAAGAAGTGGTCTGACATTTAGGAGCATGTATGATATAGGAGTACATAATTCAGTTTTATATTTCCGCCTACATTTTAAAAGGCAAAAGTAGTCATTATCAACCCGTGTACATGTTGTAGAAGTTTGTAACATTTATTCTGAGACATTCTTTATAGTAATGAAAAAAATCACATTCCGAACAAATTCCATAGATAAAAATTTACGAATATCAAACTTACTGTGGCTGGTATCGCTTTTATTATTACTGCTGCAGACCATTAATATAAAGAATTCTTACTTTATAAATTTAATTGCAGAAATTATTGTATACAAAGTAATAAAAGTTACACAATTATTACTGCACTTACTTGTCTATTAGTTATTATAAAAAAAATTATGAAGTCGAGTGCTATGCAGTTTTTTATAGAGACTCCTAAACAGTAAGAGTTAATTTAGTTTACTACAAGACAGTACGAGTATTGGAATATTCGTATTTGCTAGACAATTTTTATCCAGAGAAATATTTGCTGTTACAATGTCCCTAACACTTACAATGGATCTTTAATTCATAGAAACTATTTAGTAGTAAGTACAGAAGAAGGAACTGAACTGAAAAAAAATATAAAAGAAAGAGGGTGAATTCATTGAATTATCTCCGTTGTATATTTTATGTAATCTGGGGACGACTTGAACCCTTCCCACAACAATTTCAAATTTTACAACAAATAAACGAACTTTTCTGCTTTGTCAGTAAATATAAACTAAGAATATTTTCAGAACGTATCACCTCACATGACATTTCCAACTGTTCGTTGAACTCTCTCAACGTAATGAGCTAAAAGATAGTTTACCGGAACCACTTAAAATATTTATTCAATGTAATATTTCAGATTTGAGAGCATCGTAAAGAGAGCAAAGGATAAAAATTCCTTTCTGAACATTAACGTATTTGATGAAGTTACGAAATATATTAGTAATTTTATGAAGTATATTAGAACTACAACGCTATTAAAATTGGACTATCGAGATGTATGTTACACATCAGCATGACCGGACGCTAGAAGCCATTGAACTAAAAGAGAAAATATAAAAGGAAGAGCGTGCATGCATTGAAATATGGCCGTTGTGAAACATGGCTCCGAATGAGAGAAATGTTCGGGCCAGAGGGGCAGCGCCCCCGAGGCCACTGGGTGCCAAGGCCCCCGCGGTTCGCACTTCGCCCATCGCCGCTTGGCGCCGCCTCGAGCGCCGCGCCTCCCGCCATGCGTCGGGGTCGCCCGCGGGGCGGCGCATTCGGCTGCCAGGGAAAGCGCGATCGGAGGGGGCGCCGGAGGCGGAGCGTGGCGAGCCCGTGTACAGTGGGACGTCTGGCCGTTGTTCGCGCGGGGACCGCTAGGCGCGCCGCAGGCGGCCGGTTGCCTCATACACGCTCGCTACACGCGGGTCCAGCACAGTCACAGAGAGATCACGATCAACACACATTTGTTTTCTCAAAAACTTCAATCGTTGCAAGGGAAAAGGGAAAAGGGGTGCTCCGCGAGTTAAAATGAAGCAGTTACGTAACTCTGATGATAAAATTTTAAAATGCGCATGTAATGGAACAACATAAAATCCTTGATGGGAAAAGTACGTTTAAAAAATGTTACTAAATAGCAAACACTGCAACAATCAATAAAACTTTGTTATAATCTCCGTAAATCGGATATTAATTACTTGCGTAGTACAATCATTCTAATTTAAAAATGAAAAGATGAAGAGAAATGAAGTATATTGTTTTATATATTTTTTATTTTTACAATTTACACCTTACGCATGTATTATTTCAAGGTTTTTTTAGTAGTAATATTTCCTAGTGAATTAATGTAAATGCTTTCGCAATACTATGAACGAAATTAGCAATGCGTTGTATAATCTTTGTAAAATCTCTTTTGATCGCGTTGCGACTATTTTTAATAAATGCTTTCCACGTGTTTTCTGCATCACTCCGTTCCACAGTGCGTGGCAGGGCGTGGCCAGGCAGGGACGGGGCGGAGACAATCAGCCGTGAAATTGCTTGGAGTGGCGTGGCGTGCCGTGACTTGACATGACGTGATGTGACGTGGCTTAGCGGGAGGTGGTGTAGCGTGGCAGGGAATGGCGTGACGTGGCGTGACATGGCTTGGCGTGGTGGAGCGTAGTGGAGGGGTGGGGTGGGACGGGTTGGGCTTGGCGGGTCGTGGCTGGGCGAGGCTTGGCGTGGCGTAGCGGGGCAGGACGTGGCTTGGCGTGCCGTGGCGGGGCGGTGGGGCGGGGCAGGTCGTGGGGCAGTGCGGCGGGGCGGACGGGGACGGAGAGGCGCGGCGAGGCGCGGTGGAACTGGGTAGGGTTTTGTGGGGTGGTGGGACTGGGTAGGGTTTTACGGGGATGTGAGAGGTGGGGAGGGGCGGGTAGGGGAAGGGGTGGATGGGAGGGCGGGGAGGGGCGGGGGAGGTGCGGGGAGGGGCGGGGGAGGTCGTAGGGTAGCGCGGCGGGGCGGACGGGGACGGAGTGTGACGGGGCGCGGCCGGGTACGGAGGGGTGCGGTGGGGCATGGTGGAACGAGGTAGGGTTTTGCGGGGGTGTCGGAACGCGGCGTGGCTGGGTACGACGGGGGGTGCGCGGCATGGCGACGAGGAGCGTGGCGATGGCGGGAGGGGAGGGCGTGGCTGGGCGTGGCGGCGCGGTGCGTGCTGCTCCGCGGGGCGCCGCGCTGTCCGCGGTGGCGCGCCCGCGGGGCCTTGTTCTCCGCGGGAGGCCTTGTCGCGCGCGGCCGCGATGCGACCTGACGCGCGGCGCGACGCCTTGTTGCCCGGCCGCAACAATGCGCTCGCCAGGAGCACTCGGCGCGCGCCGTGTCTTCTGAGCTTGTTCGGCCTCGTTGCGGCGCCCCTGCGCGACCCGCCAGGTGTGTCGCGGTCACAAATCCTCCCTTTTGCTCCACGTTGCACCACATTGCGTTCAAGAAGGATTCATTTAATGACGTTCCGCGGTTTTGGAAGTGATTCATTAAATATGTCCACTGCAGAACCAAATGTTGAGACAAATTCTAAAATAATTTGAAAAAAACATTAGGTTAGGTGGGTTTTATCGTGATGTACAAATCTTGAAATCCTCTTCAGAACTTCATCTGATCCCTCGGAAACCATTATGAACATATGTTTATAATTGGAAATAAGTACGTGAACAATTCAGACTTGTCTGAATGATGCAGACTGTGTTTAGCATCTTCAAATGAGAGTGCGTCTTACAAGATGCTTGAATATAAAATATCTGATTATCTCAACCATTGGGATTGACTCTTCTTTCGCACTACCTTATGCAAACTGAATGAAGATAGTTGATCGACATTATTATTTTATACTCAGATACGCTATATCATTTTGTAGCCCATTGTAATGTTTACTTATATTCTATATGCGTATTGTTGATTATTATGCGTAATTAATAAGTTATACATAAATATTCTTGTAAACTTCACTGATTAATATAAAATTAACGATATTAATACATGAAATTGAGATCAAAACATAGATTTATAATTGAAATTGCAAGTCAGAAAAAGTTGATTAGTAATATTACCTTTTGAGAGGCATATCAAACTTCGAATTAAAAGGAAATGCAAATGCTACAGGTTCTAGAAAATATTTCAATACGTTGAGGGATGCATTCATAAGAATTCTTTATATTCACTGTAAAAAAACATTTGCGGAAGACTGGCATGCAAACTATCTATGAAGAAGACCAGGAATAGTAAAAAAATATTTTGAATGAACACAGTAATTATAACTCAGAATTATAGAGCAAGTCTTCAAATAATTTTGAAAAACGATTTTATTTCAATCTCTTAAACATTAATGAAGAAGAGACACTTATCTGCTACTTTTGTAGAAGGAGATATGCTGTTATGAATTTGTTTCATCTTTTAATCAAGAAATGTACTCCAGTTTCACCACGGGCAAAGTTAACTTGATTTGTAAGAATGTTAAAAAATCCTCAAAATTCGCTCTTAAGACTTCGATAGATGAATCTCACGAGAAATCTCGTAATCGCGTGATACGAACTTCCCGCAAATAAAAGAAATCTCCAGAAATCTCTGGTCTCCCTGGACGCATTCGTCCAGAGGTCTGAATTGCGAACTTCACTACCAACTCGCAACGACCAAAGAACTTTTTCCCGCCTCCCTCTCGACGTGCTCACCTGTTGTCCTCGCTCTCTACGGAGGAGCTCTGGCAGAAGACAAACACGGCCATAAAGCAACGCGAGTCAGATGAAAACTTAACTGCACCCGGGAAGCACCGGGAGGGGTGGAAGGGTAGTGGGGAGGAGGGGGGGCGACTGTGGAGGAACGCGAACCCAGGATGAGTGTCTGCCTCTGTGGGCCGCGAGAGGCCGCGGCAATCTAGCGGTTTCCCCGCGCATCCCTTGGGACTTTCCTCGCCAACCGCTCTTAGAAAACAGAAGGATTTTCTTCTCCTTTGTGCACACATTTGTTCACATATGTTGATTTCAATACCTTAAAAAGACATCTCTAGTTTCTTGTGATCATAGATTTTAGTTGAGAATCTTTCCTAGTATGTAATTGGAGAGATATTGTTCAATTTTTTTAAAACGGGGTTTCTACGAATTTTTTATAAATAAAATTTTCCCCTCTTACATTACACATTTCCATCATTTCAAGTTGTTTAAGAACCAACATATTTGTTGGAATAATGTAAAGATACAGACATTTTTTAATGTTTTTGGAATGAGTTTTTGTATGAGTTTCACATTTTTCTCTATTCGCGAGAAAGGAGGTATGTCGTTAGCGTTATTTTAACGTTTTTCACACGCAAATGCTTGTATCTTACGTGATACTGTCACCTGTATCCAAATATCCCATCAATACGGGAGCATTAAATATGCTCCCCAAGAAACTCCACTTATGAAATGTTAAAAATAAATTCTTTGAAGTGTATATAAACTTACAAAAAAATCAATTCGATAGTAAGTGTTAGATCATAACTACGTCTTGCACCAATTTTCCAACATTAAAATAAATTTCAATTTTCTGTGATTCATCTAACATGTCGTTTTTAATCTTCAAAAACATACTAGTTCCCACGTGAAGTTTGTTGAAGGAAGACTATTTCCAAACAAGTCATCTTTGTCTCTTGAGTGATATCTTACGGCCATCCCACACCGAATTTATCAGCTATACGTAATTTTCACCTTAGTATCCATGTTTCTTGTTTAAATGTTTTTGTTATGTCTATTTTAAACGTGTTATCTTTAACTCATTTTTCTACTGCTGTATTAAAATCGGTATAAATATTTTATATGAGCAAAGGAAACGTTTAAAATAATTACCTGTGATATCAGGACCTATATTAAAAGATTGAGAGCTAATAATTTTTAATAGATTCAAAATTATATTTCAGAAATTTACTTTCTCTTACATTCTCAGAAAATTTCTGACTTTTACTAACAGAGATTTTTATAAAACATAGTGCGTTTCATAATTATCTTTTCAAACAGCATTTTGTATCAGAAAAATAATAAAAAATAACAAACAGCAATTATTTTAACATTTCAAATAATGTCATTGATAAGTTTAAATTCGTTAACAAATTAACTGAGAACCAATTTATACATAATGAACGTATTGACTGATTTTTGCTAATGTATTTGATAATCACATTGCATTTTAAATTAATTCAGTGTAACGGAATATTCGAAAATTAAACTAAATGATTAATATGTAAACACGCCTAAGTCAATTTTTGTGCGAAATCTGTTTATAGTTGTATTCAATTAAATCCTGTGGATTGTACGCAAAAATGGTTTTAATTTAATTATTTGTCCAAGGAAAAGTACAAATTTGTCAAGGTGTTCTTAGCCATGTCCTGCTAATGAAACAAATACTTGACAAATGTTTCTTTTATTGGGTTAGTAACAGAAGGATAGACAAATTCATATCTACTAAGTGAACTGCAAATTACTCACGTAAATAAACGGACAAACAGCACATTTATGAAAACGCCGCTATCTGCACGAAACACTCACTATCTGCAAAGCTGTTATTGATTGCTTGAAGGTCGAGTAAAATCACATGTCTGTGAAACCAATCTTCGAGTAAAGTAACATTTGTTTCAATTTTGCCCAAACACAACTTAATGCAATTTAAATTAGAATCACAAAAAACAAGTGCGCAGAAACATCCACTACTATAAAACGATCAACTGATTGCGTTTTATATTCACGCTCCAAAAGAGATGCGTCGCCGGGCCCACGTTCATGGCACAATTTTCAATTTCACGGTACACTTGCAGGCCGCGTTCCGGTGGAAGCATACGCGGGTTCGACAACGGCCTCTGACGACATTTTGAGCCCAATGACCCGGAGAGCTCAACACGCTGCCCTTGTCGATGCCGCGAGCTCAACACTTGCTGTTGCCCGCCGCACCGCGCTCCGTCGCACCGCCTAAGCCCAACAGTAAGCGGTGCTCACACGAAATCCTCATACAAAGCAAAGCCTTGCATGACAGTGAGATAAGTGATAGCGTAAAATAATAAGTTGTATACGTAGTGTGCAACTCGAAGTAATAAACATTTTTGATATTGTACCTCACTTTATTTATTTCTCCTCTGGCTTGGCATTTACATATTTTCTGCCCTGAGGAGTGTAAGAAGATAATGGGGTATTACCCACAGTCATATCCTGAAGAAGCAAGTGGGAACAGGATGAGGATGGAAAGCTCAAGTGTTGTGCGTTCCAAAGAGAAAGTATTTTCGCATCGAGAGTTTTCAGAACTGTCTAATATTTAACTCGTGTTAAAAATTCACTAGTAACAACAAACAATATCAGCAAAATGCTGTTAAATATTTATTCTAATTAAAGAAATGAATAAATTAATAAAGTATAATCAAAATGATATTGTTTCTAAAATGTTTGACATGGAAAATGTGCATTCTGCCTTTAACTTCAATTTCTTTCAGCAGTCACATTGGTATTACTATTCCAGCTGATATTATTTATGATTCAATTAATATGAGTGCTTTTAGAATTATCCTTTGATGCAAATACTTCAAAAACTAGAATTGGAATAGGCTAATCCATTTGTATAAGCGATGATGATTATTAAAACAAAATATTCACTGTTTGTTATAATTGTTAATTCATTTATAAAATAAATTGAATTAAACCGTTTATGGACATATACTCACATGTATTTACACTTTTGATAATGCGTATTAACTGCATGTTTCATGTTTGTTTGCAGAAAAATGACTACCGACATTACATCAAAATGAAGGTATAACAATATATTGAAGTAAGTACAAAGGGAAATGTTATTTGAAAAGGAAGCGTTATTTATACAATTTTGTAAAACCGAGAGGGGAAAAATGTCTATTTATAATTTACTCTATAAGAGGAGTGAGAAAACGTGTGATTTGAATATTTTCTTTTTAAAAGTAAATTACAAAATTTCTCTCAGTATTACTAAATCGTCTTCGCAATCTATATAATTGATTTTCAAAGTACGCAGATACTGAAAGGAAATTATGGGTCTGGGGATGTAAAGATTGTATATGGTTTTGTTACGAACCTAAAAGCCCGAAAAAAATCCAAAAATAATGAAACAAATTCAATTCGGACTGAGAAATATAATTATTTTCATGTGTCATTCCACCTTTTCTCATACAGCGTGTAGATATTGAATTCACATATTCAGAGCGTCATATTTAGAACATTTTTTGTTGTTTGCACAGCAATATTTTGGTTGCACAAGTCTATTTCTAATGAAGTAGATGTTGAACGTTAAGGTTAATCTGAACGGTCTAAAATCTAAACAACGAAATTCCCTGTAGATTAAGCTGATCTTTGAAAATAATTTCAGGGATATTTTATAGCAGATACCGAACATCTAAATTAAATATGAAATTCGACATTTGAATACCCGAAGGAAAAAACAAAAAAAAATGATGTAAAGCACCTTTATTCTTCATTCTTAGAACTTCTAACAATGGATGGAGTGGAAAATTGGAAATTTTTGCCTGGACTTCCGAAGTGCCTCTCATGACGAGTTCTCCGAAGGAAGTGCCCTGGAAGACTTCCTGAAGAACCCTTAAGCGTCCTCACGACGTTGCCTCTGTAACAACCAGAGCTACAAATTGAGGCTTCGTCTTCTCCGCGGCCTCAGGAACCTTCACCCCTTCCCCCAAATTATAAAAGGAAGAATTCAACACTTGGGGTGAAGCACCGATTGTCATTTTTACTTTCTCATACACGTACGTATATACAAAGTAATGTACGTAGTATAGAGAAAGTTATGTAACGTTGCACCAAAAAAATCGGATTTGCGCCAGAAAAAAAATTCATTGCCGGTCCCTGATAACGAAAAAGGGAATAAATACAGCTGCTACATTAATAAAACAATCCTCAAACACGTGGTGTAGCCAGAATCCCTATTTTGGGGGTCCTAGATACTTAAAACCAATTGACGAGAAAATGCCCGACCCCCTGTCTGTCCAACCGTCCGTCTGTGAACACCACTGGCGCCTAAACCATGCGTAGGATTTCTTCCAAGTTGAAAAAATCCCTGTCCAAATGGATCGAGTCGAAGCTTTGAGATTTTGAAACACAATCTTTGAAATTTGAGGGTACTTTACATGAAGACCCTGGGATATTTTAAAATTTCCTCAAAAACGACTCCAAATATTTTCTTTACATTTATTGTAAGAATAGACTAATATACACTTATAAAGGTTCCATATGTCCAATTTTTTCAGGTTTAACTCTCAATTTTTGAAAATTTCAAAAGTTTGAATTTTTTCGGCATCTATCTACGACTACAAAATTGAAGATAAAGATTTTTCCTTCAAATAAAAATTTTTGTCCATAATTAGTTCTTTCATTAATATCATGTACATTTTTTTAAGTTTATTAGTTTTCGTGCAAAATTGCCTGCAATTCGTGCAATTTAAAAAAATAACAAAAAAACGATTTTCTTGCAAACGGCACCAAATGTTTTCTTTAAACCTTTGGCGGAGTTAGTACTAAATTTACTCTATAAGATGACATAAACGCCATATTTATCTGTTCGTTGGAATTTTTAAAAATTACAAAAATGTAATTTTTCACTTGTCTCTCACGTCGTTAAAATTTACATTACGCACTTATTTTGTTGTTCAAAGCGTTTCTTAATACATAGACTTCAAAGTATCTAGAATGATGTTTTTTAAATGTCCATAAGTTGTCCATAATCGTTGGGTATGAGGAAACTGAATTGGCAAATTTTTCGAAATGTTCGAACCAAATTCTCCACATTGGGAAAGGGTTCAATTTCCTCTGATATTCCGGAAGCTTGGTTTCGCCCAAGATATTTGAGACCCAGAAATCAAAACAATGGTGAAAAGTGTAGTAGGTATTTTTTAATCACACACAGATAAAAAAATATTGCACAAAAATAACAAAATCAATTGAAAATATTTTGTTTTACACCATTTTCTCTAATTATTGTAAATATTTGCGGAAATGTGATTTTTTGTATTTTCCCGCATAGGGAATTTGCCAGTGGTTTGGAGATTAAATTGATTTCCATGACAAGAATGTTGTTATTAAACAATGTCTTTGTTTTGACTGGTGAAATTGTGAAAGAATATTACGTATAAGTGTGTGTGTCAGTCATAATACATATTAGTGTTATGTGTCATCGTAGTGTATTAGTTACGTGGTAATATTATTTCATATGCATCCGTTGGAATCATTTTATTACTGAAATATGCTCTTGCTGGTTGCGAAAATTATACCCATTACTCCTGTGTATCATATATCAAATTAAATTGCCTAATATGCGTAAGAACCACCAAGATTCACTTGATCTATCATCATCTACTTTTCCTTCCCAGCTACAATCATTTGAATTGAATTTGCCTTATTTTATTTATTTTACGTGGCGACACTAAGACCATGAGACCTGCTCTTCCGTCTGACCACGCAAATTTCGTTACACTCCTTTCACCAATCATGGGAGAATGAAGGTATTACTTGGGCGACGAAACAGGCTATTTGAATTTAGCTCAGAGGCATCATTTAGGCTTGAGGATCTTTTACATGCAGTAAATCTACTAACATGGGACAGCCGGCTTTACTTCCCCTCCGAAGGAAGGCGTACGAAGGATTTTTTCGCCCTTAAAAATCCACGGCTTCGATCGGGTTTGAACCCGCGAACTTGGGTATAGCAGTCCGATACGCTAACCGTCACACCATCGCCGCCGCAATGCTCCCCCTCTGCACGCCTTGCTCTCACTCTTTACATCCACTTTTAAGAAGGGCGAAACTAAATTGTCTTCAGAATCGGAATTCTACTCCATCACTACGTCTCCTACCTACTCTGCTGCCACAAGGCGATCACCTGCCCCCACAGAAAGGGTCAAGGGCCGCGGCTTCATTAGGCCAGACCGGATCGCGGGGGTTTCTCTCCTCCTTCTTATCGTCTTCTGCTCTCTCTCTCTCTCTCTCTCTCTCTCTCTCTCTCTCTCTCTCTCTCTCTCTCTCTAAAGAAGGATGGGCAAGTGGACGAGGCGGAGGGAATCCAACGCGCCGCGGTCATGGTAGCTCCGAACTGCAAAAGTTGCCGAGAATTGAAGTGAGGGTCCAGTCAGGATCACCTGCCTGCTACGGCTGCTCTTGACGGGTCGGCCTCCCCCATCATCAGTCTCTTGTCCCATCACAGGCAACCACATGCCTGACAGAGTTATTATCTAACATCTGGGAGGATATTTTCTGTTTACGTTTTCGGAAATAACGTGAACGACTAATATTTTTTTTTTAATTTTTCATTGGTACATCACCCGTACTATTAGTACGTCTGCTTCGGTTCAGGATATTAGGAATTTTTGTATCGGCTTTTATATTACTTTATCTAAATATATAAAAGAAAGTCGTGTTAGTTACACTATTTATAACTCAAGAATGGCTGTACCGATTTGGCTGAAAATTGGTGAGCAGGAAGCTTAGAGCCAGGAGACGGACATAGGATACTGTTTATCCCGTTCGACAGCGTTCCTGTGTGAGAACGCACGTTTTCGCGTGATTTCGCATGTTTTCGCGTGAAGGTACTTAACTGAAGAGTGCAACCTATGCACCAAAATACAGGAACAATAATGAATGATTAATCTACTTAATTTTTTTATTTGTATTTTCTAATAAACAATTTAACTTACTAAATTCCAAAATCTGCTTATTTATTGCCTTTAACAGCCGGTCCCTATGATTACAGCTTTGTATTTCTCTCTTAAACAAAAATCAATTAAAAAAAACGCTCTGCTACGTAATATATTTTTTAATTATCTATTTAATATCAGAGCGTTTTATTTTAAATTCTTCTTTGTTTGAGAGTAAAACACAAATCTGCAATTGCTTTATTATCACGAGTGCAACGAGGATAGTACAGTTTCTCACAGTGAGTGCGACGCGAGAAAAATATGGGACCGGCTATTAAGGCGGAACAGAGTTCGCCGGGTCAGCTAGTTTTACATATAATTCCCTGTTCCACGGTCTTCTGTTTTGTTGTGGATTTATAATACACGGTCGTACTACTTTGAAAGTGGGAAGAGGACGACGTGGCAAGCGCCAACAGTCAACCGTATGTTTAAAACAATTTATGAACTATTATTTTATTTATGCGTATTATTATGCGTGCCTATAATACTGAGCGTAGGACAGAGAAGACGTTTACAACTTCATACTTTCCTCTTTCCCGGTCTGTCTAGAAGTGAATTCTAGCGGCCGGCTGCTCTGATCGGTAGTTTTCCGTGGTTTCTCCGATCAACACCAGGCGAATGCCGGAGCAGTACTCGAACAAACGGGTTAGGGGAAAACCCACTAGCCGACAGTAGATCGGCACCGGATCTCGCCATCCAGCTGGGGAAGATCACCGCCATTTCCCGAGAAAAGAACATGCACTACAGTAACTGGACTAATGACCAAAGCAGTTGACGCGCCCGGAAACATGAAAAAATCAATCAATCTTTCCTGGTCAGGTGATCGGAGTAAAGGTTTGATGTTGGCCTCCACGGAACCATGGACGACTATGAGGTGTAAATAATGATATGTGAAATGACTGATGTTCAGACAAAATGCATGATTGTGTGTGAAAGCCTGTCAAGCAACAATCCCATGGTGAACATAGCCATGCGTTACATTGAATTCGCTGCCTCAGCATCGCAAATAGATATATGTAGTTCCAAGCTTCTGCTCTACCGAAGCAAGCTCATGCCTTTTATATTTTTACTTTCTCGCCTTTCGAAGTTCATCGTAAGAAGAGGAAGTTGCACCGAAAAACGGCGAATTAATTCTTAAAGTTGTGAACCGACAATTCATTACATCACTATATTATGTAAAACAGAATACAAATATCTTATATATATATTTTGATATATTATAATGTACATATATTTATAATACAAATATATTGTTCATAACGTAAAATATTTTTGAAAGAAATTTTATTACACATGTGGTTTATCTCGATACGTGGTGAACTCAGACTTCGCCCAGACAAGGTAATACTGACAACTTCTTCAATACTCAATCATTCTTGCGCTGAGGTAAACTAATAGTTCTTAAATAATTGGCTTTAAGAATGTTTCCTGAGGTCAGGGGAGTAAAAAAGCACTAGGAGTCCGGTTTTCAACGAAAACATCCCCGAAAGCTCTCCCAAAATATCTCAAACTATTTTAGAGCTAGCAGGAAAAAAATCTCAAGCTATTTTTTTCTTTTTTATTTTCATCCATTATCTATTCATTATCTATCTAATTCATTTATCATTAATTTTATTTTCATTTTAGACTTTACATTTTCTTTTGTTTCCTAAAGAGTTTTAATAACTGAAAATTAATCGAAAGGGAAATTGTATGTTCCCAGTCCTTTTGCGCCAATAACAAAAGCGTAGCAGTTTTCAAAGACCTGAACCAACAACTAATGAATTCAATGCCTAATGCACAACATAGTATTTATATGTTAAATAAATAAAAGGACAAATATTTCATTACACACATGCTTGATGTGTCGAGGCAATGAGAAACTAGAAAATAATTAAACTTGAAAATATCCATTTTCTTATTCATTTATTATTCGTTATCTCATTTGTACATCTTTAATTTCATTTTCATTTTCATTTTACGTGAACTCACCCAGAGCTATTTTTTGCTTCCCAAGGAGTTTTAATAAATCTGAAAATTAATGGAAAAAGGAATTTTATGTTCGCCAGGCCTATTTCACTAAAAAGAAACAAACAAAAGCGTAGAATTTTTTGCTGACCTTACATTTTCATTTCATCACATTAGAAAAGCTTTCTCCCCTTGAGATGAGGATTTCTGTTACCATCCGGCAACCGTATTTCTTCGGAGGCTTCCTTTCCGGTAATCGGCCGGTGGCCATCGGCGCGTGGACGCAGAGGGCGGGAGAGGAGGAAGCGGAAGTGGGCGGGGTGGACGCGCGATACTCCCTGATTGAGCACACCTCCTCTTTGTTGTTGACTCTATTGATTTGGCCCCGTGCAGGAATGCTGTTCACCGACAACGCTCTCTCTCCTTTTCATCAATCGTCCCTTGATTTCGTTCGTCTTTCCTTTTTGAACTCCGTCTACTGATTTTTCACGTCCTATTTTTCTCGTTTAGTCGTTTTTTTCTGTTTGGAATAATATGCTTCTAATGTAATATACTTATCCTCACAATATTTAATTCGTGAGACAAATCTCACATGTTTCTAGTATCTCTCATTTTCTCTTTCTTTTCTTCATTTCGTAAGTTTTGCCGTTGCAACTCTTCCCATATTTTCGATTTTCCTGCATTTCTAATTTATTGCACTACTTTTACAATTGCATCTCTACCTCGTTTTTTAATATTTGCTTTCCTTTATTCTTTTCATCATTTTCTGGAGATTTTTCCTTTTGCTGCCGTTTTGGTTGTTCCATTTCGTCCGTTTTTTCTCCCTTAGACGTCTGAAAGAACGCCTCAACTCCCCGGAGAAAACACTGTAGGAAACTGATAATGGAACTGTGTAAACAGCGTTTGTTATTTTTCTAGGGTGGGCCGGCGGTATCAATTCGACGACGTGGAAAATTATTTTTGATAAAAAGCAGAGGAGCGTTTCGCTTCGCGGGGGCACGGTCCTCTGATAACAAGGTGGATTGAGAGGAATTGACTGGAAAGACTGCAGCCTCATCTTTGGAGCACGCAGGCCAAAACCTGCATTACACTAACTCTATCGACGTAGAGTTATAATTTGATAACCAACTAAAATGCTTTTGAGATCGAAATACTGGACAATTAAGGTTTTCAAACTTTTTATAATTTTCTAATTTTTCGAGCTTCGTAAAAGTTTCGAATGAGGTAGAATATGGACTATAATGTAGAAAATTATTTGCTTTTTGCAGTAACGTGGAAATGAATAGAAGAAAAATAATATAGAAATACGATTAATGCAACTCAATCCACTTGCATTTTATAAATAAATTTCAAAGAATAATCTTGAAGACATTAGTGCTTTATGCTATTTACAACGACTTTATGATTTTTACACCAGCCTTGAGGCTGGATTAAAAATATTCCGAAACGTGGGTAAACTAGTGGTTTAATTTTTCTACTCATTCCGACCAAACTCCGAGAACGACATTTTCTAATTCTGCATCATGGTCGTGAATTCTACAATGGCACAATACTCGAGATGACGATTTTTTCCTTAATGAAATCTGTTCTTCAAAATGAATTTTTAAATACGGTCATGTACCCTCTCCCTCAGAAAAAACGTCGTTCAAAATTCTATCTTCCACACCGCGCCGACAAACTTGGCCACCCTTCGGCCTGGCGGAGGGCAGGGGGAGGGACGCGTTGACCAATCGCTAGCAGGTAGAACCACAGTTGTCTGTGATTGGTGCAACATCCCAAGGGGCAGAAAGAACGCTGTCTCAGGGGGAGGGGGCTAGTTCGTTTACGTACGAGACGGAAATATCGTCATATTTCCCTGCCGAAGAAGATAGTTTGCCTGCGCGTACGCCACGACGAAAAAAATATTTCTAAGCGGGGTTTTCCGTGCAGAATGATTATCTATAGACCAGTAAATATTTATCATTTTAGCAACAATTATTCTAACTTTTAGTAATCGATTTGTAACTCCTGAGAAACTTCTATTTTGAGATATTCATTTAAGGCACAATTTGCGGAGCCTTCCCGGCCGTTCTAACGCATATTTCGATTTTGTTTATAAAATTATAAATTGTTGCAAAATTTTTAATTCGCTGTTTTTGGTTCTGGGACATCGGGAGACTCTCCCCACTTTAGATTTGCAAAATTTAGAAATTGTTTATAAATTTGCAATTGTTGCAAATTTTTTTATTGTCTAATCTGAATGGCGTTTAAATGTGATGCAAAATTCCGGAATTCGTTCGGTGCTATTATATCTCGTTCTCGAGATATACGTAATTGTTTATAAGAAATTAACATCTTAGTAGACCCCATTTGTTTGCGCTTAATTCATTCGCGCTAGCAGAATAGCGTGGGATGGGCATACTGAAAAAACAGTTCTCCAATGCCGCGCTTTTGCCTGCCACATACGCTTAAAATGCACTTGCTTGTAAACAAATTCTGTGGTCAATTTAATTATGCTAAATTCGTATTTTTACGGCGAGTATGAGCATAACTTTTATTTGGTTTTTATATTCACTTTTAAGTCCTACAATTTGCAAGTCGATATGTTTATCAAATAGGAAAGAAATTGATTATAAAAAAATATTTTTCAAGGTGCATTACGGCCAAACAATTGTTTCTGTTTTTCTATCAAAGGGATGTTGAGCAATCGAATAACTGTATTATTAATTTTTTTTTAAGTCCCCTGTTAACACCGAGAATCAGAAACTATTTGTTCCTCTTGTTTAACCATTACCATTAAAAAATAGGGAAACATATTGCTTAGCTGTTTCCTATAAACTGCACTGGATTGGATGAATGTAGTGTTAAGGTTTTCAAATACAGAAATATTCAATTTTGTGTTTTGAAAGATCACATAAGTAGAATCACACATGATAATATTTACACAAGTATAGAAATTTCTAAATAAACGTATATAAACTTTAAGTTAATATTTTCAATTCAATTTATCATTCCTTTCTAAAACTGTTAATTTGATGATTTCATTGTATCATATTCAAATCAGAGCTTTATGTGCTAAATCTACGCATTGGTAATACATATTTTTAAACAACATTAATATATTTAATATACATTTAAAAGGTTTTTCGATTGGCGAACGTTTCAATGAAATTTCATGAATTCCTAAATGCTTGAAAATAAATTCTTGTAAAATTAAATTATTGTGGCGTGTAAAAATATCACAAACTCACGTATTTGGTAAAACGAGTTGATATTACTAAAAGAAAGCAAAACAGATGTTATAACAATTCAAAGAGATTTAGCGTTTGTTTACAGTTTAGTAAATATCAATGCACTAGCATTTCCCAGTGAAAATACACAGAACGAACTTGGTGGTCAAGTGATATGACCTTCCCAACACAGACTACATTTCAGTATCGTCAGAGTTCGAAGGTGGTTTGTTGGCCGCCATTCTACGAATCTATCAAAACCTTGAATTTTGCACGACCATCTGTACAGGGAGAACGTTGCGGTTTATTAAACGGAAACGGGCCATTCGAGGTATCTAAGGTGCACTCTTTGAAAACGTTTAACCATTATAAACTATCCCTAAGAAAAATATCAAATAAACCATGTTAATGGTCACCAGCTTAACATTGCCTTTACTATTTGAATGTTTTCAACATCCCCAAAACCAACAGAAAACCCATGTTTTTACAGGTTATTATAAAACCAATTCACTTTCACTTTTCCACAATTCACTTTTCCCCATAGCACGTCATACGCAGTTTTTAACTGTTTTTTGACGTAAAATAAATAAATAAATAAATAAATAAATAAATAAATAAATAAGTAAATAATAAATAAATAAATATAATAATAATAAATAAATAATAATAAATAAATAAATAAATAAATAAATAAATAAATAAATAAATAAATAAATAAATAAATAAATAAATAAATAAATAAATAAATAAATAAATAAATAAATAAATAAATAAATAAATAAATAAATAAATAAATAATAAATAAACAGCTGTGTTCGGGCAGGATATTAATACAGGCCACAAGTGTCTGACAACACGATCGAGTGTTTAATCAGCCTTATATTTACTCATAGTTTGTCCAATGCGATAGTTTGTCCGCTCTGTTCAGCTTCACAAAATCGCAATTTGAAGTTACTAGATTATGGCACCATCATCCTATGACATCAACGTCGTAGGTTGGGCCACTACTTCCGTGAATGTGGAGTAATAGATCTACTTCAGAATGAAATATTTTTCAACGATTTTTTTAGACCAACAAATGAAAATAAGTTCATCGTCGTTTTAGATAATATAAAATTCTTCAATATTTTCTGTTCTAGTTATTCTGTTTTACGCAATTAACTGTTCTCTCCGGTTTTTCATTCGTAAGATACTAAAGTGCATGGAAGGTTTTACATTTCTAGAAAATGTACGTTTATCTACTCAATAATTTCATTTACTTTTAATTTAAAAAAATTCAAGCTTTGAAACGTAGTGTTGATAGTAACGTGCAAACCCTCTCTAATATCAGTTTGAAGTAGGGAAACACTAGAACTGCTCAGGGCCTATTTTAATTTATTTCGTACGTACACAATAGACATGTATTTTGCTGTCAACCAAATGTAGAATAAGTATATCAGCAAGTTAATAGAAAACTATGGTAGTACATCTGCATCTGCCTGCAAACATTTGCATCTTATTTCTCAGTTTCAGATTATCGTTTTGCCAACAATTTATATAAAAGTCAGATTTTTTAGGAAACAAAGGAATTTTCAAATGTTTTCTACAATATTATTCTAAAATATAATTTTAAATGTCCTATTTGATTGTATGAACTATAATTATTACTTGGTAGATGTTTGATCAAATAAAGAAACTTTTTGTTTTAATTGTAAAAAAAATACTGCTCTCCTCAAAGTAACCAATCACGCTGATCCAACCCCACAAAGAGTGTAAAACTACAAAACTACTAAATAGATTTTATTGGAGATCTGGCTGGCAGCGAGAATTCGAAAAATAGTAGCTAGCGATTGAAACCCTTTAATTAAATTCCTCCCGACTGCTTCGCTGGACGCACCTGTCCGGAGTCTTGGCAAAAGGCGAGGTATTTCTGGAAGCGCAGCTCGATTTTACTCGACCAAAAGGTTTTTCGCAAGGTTGTTTTGTAGACTACCAATAACTGCAAATTTACATTACAGACGAGTAGATAATGTTTGCTCCTTAACCTTTCGTTAGACGCACGAAGTTCTGGAGACCCAGTGCGTTCTGAGAAAATATCTCGCTGAGTTGAAGGTTTATGTTAATGGGATGCGATGACATCCTGTGTTGAACGATTTGGAATCCAATGGCACGGATAAACAAGAGGGCGATAGGTCACGTAGCCTCTTTCCTTTGGCATGCGACGCGTGGTTTTCCCAGACCCCGCGCGCCTAATGGAAACACATGCAGTTCGGAGAAAGACATGGGGCCGATGCGTAGTGTAATCTTCTCTCTGCATGCGTGCTTACTGTGTTCGTGGGTTTTTGGATAACGTAATGTTAACTGTCATTTGTAATAAATTTCCCTTATTATACTATATGAGTAAACGTTGTGACCTGTAAATTGTAGACGGTGTAGAGAAGATACGTTATCTCCTTTTTGAAGACGTTGGAGACCAATATTATTAAGAATAAAATAGATAGAAATATTCTCTCACTTTGAAAATATTGTGGTAGAGAGAGAGTGTGTGTGTAATTTATTTAGGAAATGCTTAACAATATCTGCATAAACGAATGTACCTAAACAAATAACTTGGTTCGAGGTTTGTCTGCTATTCCCTGCATACATTCAAAAAATGCTGACTAAATGTTAAAAGAAACGAAAATCAAAGTAAAAGTTCTTCCGACCCCAAAGCACGGAAAGAGAGTACAAAGTAAAAAAGGAATGTGTCAAAAAACTATATTATTTTTTAAAATGTTATACTTTTTTGTTTGCGCAAACATTTTAAGAAAACACTTTAATGTGAGAATCATTGGTATTCAAAAGAATAAGGCAGGAAATAATTATGACTTCTTGTTCAGTGTTGTTTTTACATAATATTATTGTTTCATACTCAATATCAATGAGTAAAATTAGTCATTACGAAAATATGCAGTATGTACTGACTTTCATTTCTTGTCAAATACCTTTCTAAAACTTTCTGAGATAACGTGAGAATAAATTTCTTCCACTGGATCCATAGATTGTTCTGAAATTAAAAATTTTGAATGGGGCAGCCAGATGACCAGACCAGCACGACTAAACGAGAAGCCGCTGGAAAGACTCTTGATTGGTCCGCACCAATGTTGACGAACATATGTTGTCGATCCTGAAGTGGAGGTAACGGGGTGACGGGGCAAAGATGGAACGGAGTAGAAATAAATAAATTCAAGGTTTTATAAAAAAATCCTATATTAACGTTTCATAACCAACATGGAATAAAGTACAACTAGAATTCCCCTTAACCTCTTCGCAGACGTCGAACAGTTGGGATGGATTTGTGCAGAACGTCGGGCATTATCATCAACTGTTGTCACTACAGCGCCTGTGACCGGAAGGTCCAAGGTTCGAGTCCTGACGGCGGTAGGATTTTTGACGCTAGCTTTTCAGCTAGGTCGAATTCAGTCGCTGTCTGGGGGAGAATTCTAGCGGACTGCTGCTCTGATCGGTAGTTTTCCGTGGTTTCTCCGATCAACACCAGGCGAATGCCGGAGCAGTACTCTAACAAACGGGCAACGGACCGCGCATTCTTTCTTTTCTCTTCCTAGTCCTATCCTCTCCCCTTACACACACACTTACACTAACATGCACTTCACTACCACATATTCCGGGAGACCGGTCGGGAGCTTAGAGCGTGACCCGGCTGGGGCGGTGCCCCACTAGTGGGAGAGTCCTGGTTAGGGGGAAACCCCACTAGCCAACGGTAAGTCGGCGCCGGATCTAGCCATCCAGCGAAGGAAGATCACCACCATCTCCCGAGAAAAAACACGCACTACACTAACGGGACTAATGACCAAAGCCGTTGACGCGCCCGGAAACACGAAAAAATCAATCAATCAATTGGACATTATTATGCTTTCATCGTCAAAATATCAAGAATCACTAGCAGATTCTCTTCGTTTCTAGGATATTGCTCACTTCAGTCACATTTTCCGCATGTTTTGTAATATATATTTATTTGTTATTAGAGGCGGAAAGAAGATTGGCTTCTAGACTATAAGTTTTTCTTCTGGAGAACACAGAAATAAATTCTTAATTTCATCTGTAACTATGGACACTTGTAATACTCTCGTATTTTCATTCCTTCGATTAGCAGAGCAATTCAAAGCAACGATAAACATTCTATGAAATATTTAGACTAGCTTAGCTTAATTGGTGGATGTGTTTGCTTGACACTGAAAATGTTGTGAATGACTCTACTTTGTTAAATTAGTCTCTACATTTTGTAGCCGCCAGAGAATAAGCCAGTAACTAGAGAAATAACTATTATGAAGTATTTCTTTGAGAAGTGTACCTCTGAAGAGGTGTTGCCAGAAAGACATGAAAGTTAGACAGAATCTGATAGCTGAGAAAATATACTATAACGTGAAAGAACAGTTTACAAATCACATTAAATGATCTCCCATATTGAATCGTAAGCTTTGAGAAACTGAAGCAAGTTATAAACTAGTGTTGTGTTGCATATTATTACTTACGGTTTAACAATATTCCGACCCAAAAGATTTCTCGGATAGACCGTCTCCATATCCAATAAAAAAATACACACCGAACCGTTTGTTATAGTATGTGGTGCAAATGGACCGACATCTGTCGTTACAACTTGATATTTTTGACGGAGCACAAATCGGTTATTCAATTTGAGTGTCCAGTTAGAAGAGGCAGTAATTCTGTCATAGGAAGCTGACACCGCCCGAACTCTCGGGCAATCGCACGCTTCGGAACTCGAGATCTGTGGAGGTAGAAGGACTAAACACCCCTGGTCGCCTCGCGCTCAAGGAATGAAGGACGAATTTGCTTACGGTGATAGTTTACATTGAAGCTGCGTTGTAAACGCACTGTCAAGTCCATCTCAATTTACTATCAATTAGTAGAATAAACAACAACACAGATTTATTACGAAGAATGTATGCCATACAAAATGAACATTATAAAATTATTTTTGTAGAAACAAATAAGGACAGAATACAATAAAATACGACCGTCAGGGGAGGACAACTCTAAGTGGATAAGACCGAGTTACCTGTCCATGAGGCAAACGAATTGTGGGGTTACGTACCCGCACGTGCAATTTCTGGAAACACAGTGGACCGAATCTTTGATACACACGTTGTTGGTGTCCGAAAACTCAGTGTGCAAAAACGACTAAAACAAATATATGAGAGACACTACATTCAACTCCTTTATCGGACGTGCATCAGTGGAAAAATTAGTAGATACCAAAATAGTAGATAGTATGATAGTAATAGTAAATTGTATATGATGGCTTTTAAGGATCTCCCTAAATTTTTATGCGTTCCCTTAGAAGACCGCGGGTCCCAGTTTCAGAATTTATTATTCAGACTAAACGAAATGTTCAAATAGAAAAAGCCTTAAATTTTTTATTAAATAAATTAAATTATGTGTAACTAACCACTCAAAAAAAAATAATACACGAGTTTAATTTCGTCCCGTAAGTTTTGACGGGTTGACTCTAGTTTTTGATAGACACAAATTCAAAATAAATACTATTTTTGTTGTAGACTATTTCAATAACGTTTACAAAGGGTTGTTCAAAAGGATGGATATTGCTAGTTTTGCTTTATAACGAGTTATAAATTAAGAATTTCACCATGTTTTTTTAATGAAATATACTTTAAACGCAATTAAAATATATTTCAATTATATCAAATAAGAATAAAATAAACCAGATTGTAAAATGTAATGATCAATAGTTTTCTCAAAAATCTCGCATATCATTCTTCCTATTTACAGTACCTTTGTACAACATTTGCATGTCTTAAAATAATGTAACAATTTAATATATCAGTGCATTTCATTATTTTAGGAGAATGTTATAAACAATCTGTGATAGAGTTCGAGTGAATAAGTCAAAACATTAGAATACACAATCACCATACACCGAAGACCGGTGACGGGATGGGTTACTTTTAATCACGACATAAATGTTACAAAATCGTTGAATCAATTTATTAATAATAAAATATGAGTGAAAATAGAATATCTGAGAAACGAAAGGTGTCAAGAATGTATATGTACTATATAATGTAAATTATATCAACCTAAAACACTATGCATTGTATTGTTATTCGTCGTTAAAAGTATTTATGGAAATTAGGACTTGAAAACATTAATATTTTTATTAACCTAAGCAATCGTATCGCAATTTTCCTCAAACATTCACGTACTTCTTGAAACATTAGAAATGAGCAACTCACAAACAAGTAATGTATTATTACGTGCATTTCTAGCCTTTCAAAATCATTACAGACTTTTAAATCTTTTTTGTTTCTCCTCATCTCTGTTTAAATTCATTTTTTTTGTTTTCTCACAAGAGTACACATAACTTGAATGTAACTCGTGAATATTTTATATTTTTCTTTTCTCAGAAAAAAATTCACACGATTGCTCACATTTTATGTTTTCCAATGTTTTAATTACTTTCCTAAAGCCCACATTAGATTATTAAACCTCAAATTTTCCCTGAACTCGTAAGCTCAGAGTAAATTAACTAAGATCTCCTGATGACTTTTAAATTAAATATACATTACGACTCTGAGTGCGTTTTAGGAAGGCAACTTTACCACTTCCACGTCGCCACGCCACGACTCGTTTGCCGCATTAAGCCTCCACATATTCACACACGGACCCACACATACGCGCACGTGGCACTCGTTTTCTCTCTCCCGTCACACGCTTTACGTTGAAGTTCACGAACGTGCAGATGAATAATATTGAACTCCCTGTGGTGCTGCGACGCGGCAGCTGAACAGTATTTACCAGGCTACATTCATGTTGCGGTGAACGTGGCTTCACGGTAGCGTTAATTTTTCAATTAATATTTGCCATTTTATTTGTAATTAAAATGCATATGTATTGGCTGAATTTGAATTACGTCAATATGATTAACACACACCATTTTTATTATGTATTTTCACCTCGCACACACAACAATCATAATTTATTTGTTGTAATAATCCTATATTTCATACCGTAAATTTGTTTTATAGAATAGCAATAACCACATTTTCAGTCTGTGGCGTGATTTTCATCTGTTGTGTGTGCAGCAGCAAATGATATATTGATAAGAGTGCAATAAATCAGTAAACAAGATTAGAAGTAACAAAAAATGAATTCATGTTCGGTGAAATAATAATGTCAGTTTTTCTTCGGAAACTGCATTAAGTCATATTTTTCTTTGCATCAAAGAATATTATCTTAAAATGATTAAAATATGTTGAAAAAGTAATTTAAACTTAGAAATGCATCAAATAGTTTTTCGATTATTTGGTAAACATATTAGTACTCTTCTTGCTGGAAATTATTTCCAGACACAAAATAAATAGAAGTTCTAATGCAAAAATATTTATGCATAAATATTAAATTATTTTTATTAATTTATGTGGAGAACTTTGAGGGAAAGTCAATAAAAGTCTGCTTTTACAGTGCCTACGTTTGACCAATGATTTTTCCTGCTTCGGGGCTATAACTATACAATAAATATACAACTCAGTGATTAACCAGTTCTCACGATTTACAACTACATAAATTGTCATTATTTTTCCTGCTTCTGTTGAAATTGTCGTCTGTGTGGCACTAGATTTCGTGTCTGTATTGTAGTGTGCTAGGAAGATGTATCAGTCTTTCGCTTGTACAGCCATTTTCTTTAGCTTATCATCAAGAAAGATAAACATTTCCTTTATTTATTCTAGGAACTTGCAATGCCTGAATGTTTATCAGTGTCTGCTTCATTTTCTTTGAAGTTGGTGTAACATTATGACAGAGATATTTAAAGAAAGTTAACACCTTCCAAGTTAACCTATCTAGTTTAACAACGTCTGCTCTTTGCTACTCAAATTTTCCAAAAGAATAAGTATATGTGAATATTAGAATTCAGTTTTTACTGTTAGTGTTCAGAATTATTGTAGTATCTATAGTTGATTTTCTGGGCGTCCGTTTCGTCAGAGTGACCTATTGAGTCACCTTGTGGATAAAATTTAATACCGTAATAATTACTGTAATTGAACTTTTATCGACAATGAAATTGCAAACTAATATAAACATGTGATAAGCATCCACTAGTATACGCTATATTTTTTTCCTTCAGCGTGCAGAAATTAGAAAGGTAAATTTTAAATGCTATTCATTTGTTATGTATGCTCCTAAAGACTTCATCTTTCTGATGTTACTTTCTACCATTAGCTGTTAGAATACATCTACATAACATAGTACAGCTACTTCTGCTTATTCATCTATTAAATCACTGAAAAAATTCAATCTTACAATACTGAGAACAATTCAAGCACTTGGAAATCTTTGTTTTACTATGTTTGGGACATCATAAATGTCACTCCTGAAGTTATTTATTGATAGACATTTTCTATCGTGGTTCGACACTGTGTGTAAAATAGCAGTCTTGGTGCATCAATCTAACCGCAAAATATATTTTTGTTTCTTCGTCTGCTTAAATCGTTTACCCGAGAAACCGTGCTCTACCTCTTACCCTCATGACGCACATTAAACCACCAATCCGCAACGAAGGGTCCGTCGTTGATGCAGCCGTCGACGTCGCGGTGTCCGTCGTGGTTACCGTCGACCCCGTCGCCATCCCCCTTACGGCCGTCATCTCCGCCGCCGCCGACAGCACCGCTTTCGCCATCGCTGCTGTCGCCATCATCGTCACCGCGACCGTCACCACCGCCATCGTCGTCGTCCTCTCCACCGCCATCTTTTCCCTCCCAGAAGTTGAAACCCTTACTGTCCTTCCAAGCCTTCCCTCTGGTACAGGAGCCTTAACCCTTGATTTCGCTGCTTTAGGTTTCCTACCTCCCTTTGCGACTCGTCGAGTACGATAATACAATCGTTACGATATGTTACAATCGTTACAATATATTACGATAAGTTATCCACACTCCACCATCGGTCTGACACTGACGAGTACAGACACTTTATCATGTTTTAACTCTTCAGTTTCTCTGAATTGTTCTTTAACACTTTTGGTCTCGTGTTTTTTAAATCTATTTTGAAAAGCATGTGTTCGTAAGAAATTACTTTTTATATTATCATTGTATACCAGCACTGTCTGGTGAGGGTTGTGATTAGTTTGATTCAACAAGTTGCCTTTTTGTTTGCCGTCCCAGTGTCTTACATTTATCTGTTTTTATAATGGATGAAGTATTCTCGTCGGTAAAGAACAATCAGTCAAAAATGACTTCAATTATTGTTTTCTCGCTGACACAATTTTCGTTTCAACATCATTATAATCATCAGCAGCATTAACAAAGGAGGCCCGTCCCTGGTTCACGTATTTGCGTCCCAGGATGCGTGAGCGCCCTGAAAGTGGCGAAGGGTCTCCTTCATTTGAAAGAGAAGCCCCGAGGGCCGCACCAACCCGCATTGCGTCTTACCCTACCGGGGCGCTTCGTCAGGAACGGCACGGCACTGCACTGCACTGCTCTGCTCTGCTTGGTAAATACGCGCGTGAGTGGCGGGTTGCGTTTGTACGCGTTCGCAGGCGCTTCTCTGCCCTGGCACACAGTGTTGCAAGGTGAAGGATGCGATTTTATGCAGTATATTTCATTGTTGCAGCCACATGTACATAGATGGTTCCGTAAGTTTCCGGCCTACCCAAGATAACGCTCATCTACTGGGAAACTTTCTGAGCAATGTGTATCCTTAACTTTAATTGTTGTAATTATATACGTTTGCAGCCAGCATCCCACTAAGTTTTGTGGAGGAAGGGACTTAAGTTAGGTGCGGTGCGTGATATCTCATGGTGTTTAGCTTATTCACGACAACGCACCTGTACGTACTCCTCAAATTGCATAGAATGTTGTGAAGAACTACGGCTTTAAGGTGTTGGACCATTCACACCACAGTCCAGATTAGGTTCTCTGCGACGTCTACCACTTATCAAAACTGAAGAAAAACATTCGGGAAAGAAGAGATTCAAACGAGAGTGAGGTAAAAGAAAACATTTTAAACCTATTCGCAAAATCAAAATTTGGAATATTTTTTCATGGCATCTTACTCATGGCACTTATCAGGAAACTACGTTCTACATACATATGACGTAAATTGGACATGCCTATGCTGGATGTTGGGGTAGCAGTGAAGCCAAAATAAATACACATGATGCTATCTTGCTATCCGTGCATTCTGAGGTTTTGTACCTAAGCGCAAGCTCATTGAGTTGTATTCTCATACCTCTTTAAGAGTTATGAGAGGTACTAGTAAGGATGTGAATCACTACCTGACGTATTGACGTAATTTTAAAAGTTTTAAGCATTCTCACATGGAAGCCACTCAAAATATTTCTCTGTTTTCGTAAGAATTGATTTTGCACAACAGCAGTTTCTATGTGACACACTATATATCACCCATTTTGAGCGGTTCAGAAAACGATTTAGATTGAATACGACTAAAATACTGCAAGAACTAATTTATTGAATGGTCAAAAGTAGATTTCGTAGCTACTCTAAGTGAGCTGATGACACGAAGCGACAACAGAAAAGGGAATTCCTTGGGCGCAAGTTTAACAAATGAGGGGCATTTAAAATTTCACACATTTTAATATAGTGCGCCGAAAGAAAAAAGTTTATACTCGTTGATGCTTTCCACTTGATGATACTTGTTTATAAATTTATTGCTGGTAATACATCATTTAGTATAGTTATTAGTATTAAAGTATCATTTATTTTTTATAGTATTATATTAGTGTATTATATAAGTATTATTACAGTAATTATTAATATAGTAATATATTTATTATAGGATAATAAAAGTTATTATTTAATAATCTTTTCATTTTGCAAAACAAGAAGGCTGCAAAACAAATTAGATTCAACAAACGAATGAAATATAATTACCATAAGACTTTTAGGGCAATGCTACTCATAAAAATGAAGTCAAGGATAGCGAGTTCGGCCTCCCTACGTTATCCTGCTTGGTTTCAATATTAGGGGCATCGCTGTCAAATTTGTTCTATGTATCAGTGGATATAACCAAATATAATTCGCAAATCTCTACCCCATCCCTGTAAAGGGGTCTTTAGGGTTTTAGGGGCGAGCGCTCGTCAGAGCTAGAGAGTAGTGAATCCAGCGTTTGCATTGTGATCTTGGTGATGTAGGTTCAGCTCACGATTGCAATTCCAGATCGGTGAATTAGAAATCAGCTTTACCGCATGCAAAGCATTTGCAAATTCAGTATATGATTCTGAAACTATTTGTATTGCCGTGAGAAATACCCACGTGATGTGAGCGTACAACGTGATTTCCGAAGTTAGTAACATAATACGGATGAGGAATATGGTTATTACTCTTTGCATCTCGTGAAACGCTTGTTTCAGCATTTATTGTATCTTTTATGAAATAAAATAGAATGTTTTTGCGCTCTTTTTCAAAATGCTTTTTGTGCTATTGCATTAATTTTGGTGATTTTTTTCCCAATTATCGTTCACTAGACTTATTGTTATCTGACGTTTTCATAATTTATTTATCAACATAGTTGATACATAAAGTATATGACCCGAAAGATTAATGTTTACATACCTTCAAACAATGGAAAAACTATTCTTCCCTAATTTGATACATTTTGTAATAGTTACCCACTTATCACAGTAATTTAATAAATTTCGTCTCAAAACTACTTTGTTGGAAACATAATTTAACTATATTCTTAATCCCAATCATGCAATTCGTCAGGATAACACGAAAGCGCTTGATACATCTGTTGCCGCTTTTATTATTAATTCAAGAAACCTGCGCCTAACTGCATCCCTTTTCCCTTTGGGTCCCTTCCTCTCACATTCCTTTCTTATCCGTCTACACTACCCCTATTAACCAGCAGGTTCTAACGTCCCCATGAGTGAGTGACAGGTTGAACGCACACGTGAATACGCCTGCTCCACATGACTCCCGTAAAAAGGGGATAGGATGTCCACTTCTTGAAAAAGTCAAAAAGTGAATAATTTAGGCGTTTCAGGGAAAAACCAGAAAATTTGTAGAGAAATATGTACATATCAGCATAGTTTTAAAGTAATTTTATAAATATAACTTCTTAAACATAAGTACAGCGTTATTTGTGGCACGTGTTTTTAAAACCAAATATTGCCACTTCTGTCTGTCAGGCCGAAATCAAGGAGCTGAATACAAACCCTGCTTTTATTCAATATTATGAAATACAGTATTTTATATGAATGAACACGGTGTTGCCCAGCCAATAATTTATCATAATCTTTTATGGGACTGGATAAAAAAATAATTCTCTCTAGCCTTTTGTGAAAAATGAAAGCTATATTATTTACATTTATGCTATACGTTTCATGGTTGGAAGTGATGGTGAATTAATAATAGTCAATTAACGGCAAATAGGATATATAATGACCTATAACTACACAATGCAAGCGCGAGTCACCAGACTATGTCGCCTGCTAAAGAGAGGCGTCAAAGAGAGTGGTAGCAGCTGCATCCCACGAAACCTCGAACATTGAGGAGATGGGGCAGACAGTTGGAGTATGAACTCCAGTACACTGAAAGGACTTGGCAAAAATTGATGGGATTTTGGTGTTGGTGGGAAGTTGGAGGTATAGAGTATGGATAACTAGGAGATTGTAATAATATTAGTGACACTAGATGGTTGGTTCACTATACAAAAACAATTATTTCGACTATTTTCATATATTCGCAAACCTTGAATTTAATATTACTTGTTGGTTAACCCCGCATTTTGTTCTTCACATTCTGAAACTTTTTAAAAAACTTGACTTGAATTTTATATATTTTAATCTATGAAATTAAACTTTACCATGATATTAAAGTATCAATAGCATGAAATTTTTTAAAAAATATTAGTAATATTCTTACCGTCTCATAAAATATGGACACAACTCATTTTAGAAACCGGTTTTCTATTTATAACTTAGGAAACTAAATGGAGACACTTTCAACACTTTAAAAATTCTAGATGTTTTCTTTTACACATACATTTCTTGTCTCGGCTTTATCAAAAACTGTATTTAAAACAAGCCACAATAAACATGGCAATATCCTTTTCTGTCTTTCGTAGACATCACGCTACAACTGGCGTGAGAAATGCTTACGAGGCTGGAGGACAGAGGGCACAGAGAAGAGGGCGGTAGAGAAAGGAGAGCAGGGGGGGCTATGAGTAAGATAAGCGATGAGTGGCAGTAGGGGGGCGAGGGGCTGAAGTCGCTGATCATAAAGTACAGGGCAGAAGGCGGAGGGCAAAAGACTTTGCACAAAAAGGAAAGGGTGGACGACTGCGGGCCACAGCCTTGGCAGGCCCTCCGGCATGAGAGTTAGCCAAGGGGTGAAGGAGTGTGTGAGTGGTGGGGGAGAATGGGAGTGTGAAGGACGAGGGCGGACGACGAAAAGGGGAAGCGGGAGTGGGGCGGGTGGTGAGAGTGGAAATGGAGGGAGAGGTGTAGTAGAGGGGCGGCCAGGGGGGATCGCGGACAAAGGCAGAGAGTGAGGGTAGATGACGGTGTTTTGCGGGGTAAAAGAACGGCAAAGGTAGATAGCGAAGGAGAGGGCAAAGAATGAGGGTGAATGACGAGAAGGAATGGCCGGAAAAGTGCAAGGGCGAGAGTAAAAATTACGGGGGAGGTGGTGAAGTGGGGCGAAGTGGGTGGATGGCAAATGATGAGGGTGATCATGAGAAGAGGTAGCGTGAGGTGGGTGAGAATGAGGGAGACAGGGAAAGGTGGGAAAGGGAGAGATGGACGTTCAGGGAGAATGGGGTGCATGGCGGAGAAAGGCGAAAGATGAGGGTTTGAGACGGGGGAGGGTGATGGGACATCAGGGTTGGGGGGAGGATGAGGGGAAGTTGGGGGCGAGGGTGGAAGGCTACGGCCCGCGAGCTGAGGGCCCGTGGCTTGTGAGGTTGGTGAGTCGCCACCCAGCACAGCGATACGCCAGCAGCCGCGAGGTTGCAAACACGGTCACCAGGCGGCGTTGCAGTGCTCGCGCTGTTGGCGCTTTCCGAATTGAAAGCTCCATTCACCGCCCGAGCGAGTGGTAAAACGCATTCTGCACGCTTCCTTTCCTATTTGTGACTTTTACTTTAGCCAATACTCATTTGCTACAACTCATTTGCTGCAATTACGAAAGAATATTAAAACATTGGAAATTAATTTAAGATCTACATTATGCATCTTTGGTGGTGTAACGGTTAGCTTATGGCAGTATTATACACAAGTTTGCGGATTCAAATCCGATCCAAGCCGTGCAAGAATGGGATGTAAATCCGGCTCTTCTATGATGTAGATTTACTGTATATAAAAGATTCTTAAGCTTAAAATAATTGTGAGTTAAATTGTAATTGCCTTTGAACTGAGTTGAATTAAGTTCGAGTTTAAATGCTCACGTTTACTGATCCTGATGCAATATTTTGATAGAAAATAAAAATACTGAGAGAAACCCAGGAATTGAAGGTCAAATAAAGTAACACTTTTGCGTACAGGATGTATTCATAACTAGAATTAAATTATTATGATCGTAGACAAAATTCGCGAGTCCTTCATTTGCAATTAATATAATCGCATACAAGAATAAATTCATGGTTCAATCACTGTAGAATAGTTTATTCCTTGTTCTATTATTACTAATCCTGTTGAATATCTAACGATTTAATTTCTATGTAATTTTGACTTTTCTTTTGTAAGGTTTAACAAGAATAAAATATTACTTTAAATAATTTCGAAAAGAAATCGTTTATGTAGTTTAACAGGAAATTAATATCTATCTAAATTCTGAGACCCAACGCATAGGAAAGATGCACTCATTTTGCTATCCTTTTCCTCATGAGTATTCTACTATGCCAACTAGAACGAAAAAACTGTTCCAGCAAGTGATTTGAAGACCAGATGAGGACGGATGTGCACTACACAGTGCTTTAAACTGGAAGAAGAAGGTACAAATCAATTAAGTTCAAAAGAGGAATAGAAATAATTTTTATAATCACATTCGTGTTTATTACGGTAGTCAGAGATTAGAAATTTTTTGTAATAAATGAAACGTGAAAAATAATATGATGATCATAATTTTTTGAAAGAAATGAAATTGATTTTCGATCTTCGAAACTCAACTGTTAAAAAATTGTAAGTTTAATAACAAAAACAAATGAACAAGTGTTTTTGCTTTCAGAGTTTTTAAGTTTTAACATTTTATTTGATGAATATATTCTTCAGTAAGTCTATCTTTATTGTGGAGATTTTTCTTGAAGGGATATAGTAATTATTCATTTCAGAAGAACTTTGTAAAATGTTGAATAAGGTAAGAATAAACGATGAGTGTACTATGGTAATTATTTACCATTCTCATACGTTTAACTGAAGTTGCTCTTCAAATATAATTCGCATTTCTTCTATTGTGATATTATTATTAAATGGAGCTTATATAACACAATAAAGTCTCAAAAGTATATTTTGTGATTCAAGAACTGATACTGTGAAGCATGGTATGACAAACCGGTTCCTTTGAATGGTACGTTTTTGCTTTCATGCTATCAGATAATGTTTTATAAGTTTTCTTTGACGACTGAAGCCAGTGAAAATAATTAATCTGATAATATATTTGATTATTGGTACTAAATAGCAACATACAATTTCATGATTTAATTTAAGTGAGGATGTGTAATCACGAGGCTTCCTCATTTCGAAGTGAAGCATTTTAGATCTTGTTTTAAGAATTATGAAGCTCTAGATAAGCTTCTTAGATAAGATAAAGCTGTTTATTAACCACTAATTTCTAGAAATATAATCAAATTATATTAATATTTTGTATGTATTCTGATATATTTACATATTGGAAAGGTCTAATTAAAGAATATCCAATTGTTTTATCATTATGAAAATTTTAAGAAACAACAGTACTCGGTTGTAAATTTCAATAATTATAATCATATCAACTCACAAAAACTGGAAAGCTCACACTAACTGGCTTAGTACACTCTCTCAGACGTTTTTCAAAAAAAGTTCCAAATTTTTTAAAACTTTTTTTGCGAGTAATACTAAATGGACTGACTTTATCATAAAAGCTAACATGATATAAATGCCATTTTAATTTTTCAAAAAAAATTCAAAATATATTATTTTAAATATCTCTGACATTGTTAATATTTACTTTACAGATATTTCTTTATACATTATTGCATTGCCAAGTACAAGTGCTTGAAATGGTTTCTGATAAAGTATCCCAAAAATTAAAAAAAATATCTGTAAAAATGAATTTCAAATTGGGTTTTTTCAGAAGAACAGATCCAAATTCTTCAATGATTATTTGCTTATAGAACTATATTTTGCTCTCTGGTAATATTTTTAATTTCATGTTGCAATTCTACTATAAGAAGACCGAAAAATTGAGGAAATGTAAAAACCTGTATTTTAGGGATCAATACGTAGCAGCTAGGAAGGGAGAAAAAGGGCTAGGAAGGGAAAAAGATTAGAAAACTAACTAGATCGGGAAAGATTGTGCTATTGCATAGTATCACTAGTTTAAAGAGATGATAGGCTGACGTGGTGCACACTATTCCACAACAATGTCCTTATCACAAAAAATACTTATTTGACTAAAAAATGGTGACACTGTAGTCGGAATTAGGTTAATTTTATGTAAGAAACATAAAAATATACGTACAATATGTATAAAATGTACATAACAAAAGGTAAAAAAACATAAAAAGATAAATATTCAATTTACAAACGATTTCCGGAATGGAATGTCTCATGAATTACTCCCAACTACCATTCCACCCAAGTCTTTTAATAATCGCCGTGCAGCTATAATGTCAGAAACATTTTCACACGAATCACTTGAGTACTAATGGAAACTCTGCCAAAAACACTTCCTTTTTACATCTTTTGTACAGTGTAAAACTTATTAATTTTTATTTGTTTTCATGACAAATTAGTTGTATTCCGACTTCAGTGACAAAATTTGTAACTCAAATAAGAAAAGTTTTTCATCAGTATATTGTTATAAGATATAGTGGGCGTCTATTGAAAATTACCGTTAAATAATACTTTCTCCTAAATTTCTAAAATGTAGCGCAAAAAAGGAAAAAAAATATGTTCGTGGCATCCCTAAATCCATTTCAAATGTAAGACATACTGCGTAATGTATAATATTATATTATTTACCATTTAAACTTCAGCAAAATTTTTGAAATGCAACAACATAAAATGAAGTCTTCCATAAGCGAAAATGTGCAATAGTGCGGGAGTAATTTTTTGAAACACTTATTTCTTAACAAAGTGTCCGTTTATGAGTAATGATGCAACAATGCCTAGTGCACAATATAGGACAGTACAGGTTATTTTGGTTTCCTGAAATTGAAGCACAATAACTATAATGCAGCTCTCAGAATCATAGCTAAAACTGAACATGCAGCAAGCTGTTGCTATGCACCTGCCGAAGGTTGAGCATCGCAAACCATTCAGACCGTGCTGCATGGAACTCGAAGTATTTACGATCCCATTGGTTTGAATGACGTATATGAACCCAACAAATACCTTTAATATTACGAAGTGTTTATGAAGCGCGAATGTTGGAAGATAATGAAGCCTCTATTGATTAATTCTGCTATATTCCAGAAACATATGAATTGTGACTCGGTTTCTGTTATTCTTCCACTGCAAGCCACAATGATGAATAATGAATATTTAACAAATTGTTTTCATATACTCATGTTGAAACATAGAAAGTCGATATAACACAAAGCTGATGTTCAATAACAGAAATTCTATCATCAACCTGTACCAATTTTTATTGTTTCGAAAATACATTGTATATTATGTTTCTTGCAGTCAGTTTGGCACCATCATACGTTCTTTTATATGTAACTCTCGATATAATTATCGTAAAAATTTCTAGGAAGTTAAAATGTAATATTCCTACCTTTCCTAAATCAGCAAATTGTAAATTAGACAAGAATTAATTCTTGATTATTTACAGCGCAAATTCGAGATCATGGCGCGCTATCCTAAATAAAACTAAAGCAACCTTGGATATTTTGTGCTCTTTATACTGTACTGCCTATCAATCAACTCACAAAACTAGACATACGGGAATCAAATGAAGCCATTTAAAGGGTTTAATAATAAATATACTCTGTCATACATGAGTAAAATCCTTGTTCATATGAGATGATGGAGTGTGATAAACCTCCTAAGTACTGAAAGAAAGCTGCGCATCATTCATACTATCAAATATCTTAAAACGGATAGGTCTTTTGGGTTAAGAAATGAGTATGTGAAACTTATTATATTTGGGTAATAAATTTTCTCACATTTAAAGAAACTTCAAGCAAAAATACGCTAGATCAGTGGCAAGATTTGTTTGCATGCCAATAATGCTTGTCTGCCTGAAACGTGGATTAGCTGTGCGCACTCAACCCTTGCAATTTGAATTTTACAATGGATGTCCATTTAGGAGACTGCTGGCGCATGGCAATGACGTCATCGTGGAGTTAGTGTGCCCCATAATATCTTAATTGTTAGGCCCGCGCGGTTGTTTGATTGTTAGTCGCAACACAAATACCAGCGATGATATAGGGGGCGCCTGTTTGTATGTATATATATATATATATATATATATATATATATATATATATATATATATATGTGTGTGTGTGTGTGTGTGTGTGTGTGTTAATATTATCCTTTTCACTTAGATTATTTATAGAAAAGATTACACACACAAACCTGTGTAATCCTTTCTATAAATAATCTAAGTGAAAAGGGCAGCTTTGATCCATGCATATGATAATATTAACATAGTAGCCATAACAGTGCTACTTCTTCAGAAGGAATTAACTTGTAATCGTGCATCAAATAGATTTAAGATGAGTGAATAGAACTTCGCTGATTATGAAATAGAGCAAAAAGCAACGCAACCTGCATCACACAGAGTGGTACAACGATATCGTGCATAACTCAGAAACGATGCAATTCTAGGAAACCTTAAAACTGTATTTACGTGTCCAGTAAAGGGCAAGACTTTTATTTCTTAAACAGTATTTCACAAAATAAGACATTTGTTGTTTTTTTTTCATTTGAGAGGTAGAAGGGATAGGCATTTTTGGAAATTTAGCTCTTCTGAATATGCACACTCCGCAATTCAATATGAGTACAAACTAAAAATTTATGTCAACTTAAATTGAAGAAATAGAGAGTACATCTCTACACTTCGAAAAAAAATTGGAAGGACAATTCTACATATTTTGAGTAATCTTATTTCCACGCGTTAAAACATTTGAATGATTATATGGCAAAATTCTGGGCGTATATTGCTGTAACACACAGCTCAAGTTTGGTTTCGTTTCTAAAGTTCGGTTCCAGTATGAATCGGTCCGTGCGGGTTCAGCTACTTTTTATTCTTTCTCTTGATGTCCTCGTCGCACGGTGGAATGTTGAGCAGCTGTGCGGGCTGTGGCAGGCCAACCTGTCGTTCCTGGCGGCGGTGACGGCGAGCGCGGAGGAGGCGGCGCGGTGGGGGGCGGGGGCGGGGGCGGGGCCCGCCCACTCGGCCCTCGCGCTGCCGCTCAACCCCAGGGCGCGCGCCGACCAGCTGCTGCGCATACGCCTCATGCAGGCGCGCGAGCGGGGCAGCAGGTCAGCGCCCGCGCCCGCACACTCCCATTCGCACAGGCTCACACCCACCCACTCACACTCACCCACACATACACAGACACTCATACTCACCCACTGACTCCCACCCACACACATTCACAAACATACACTCACCCACACCCACTCACACTCGCACTCATATACGTACACTCATTCACACATACTCACACTCACCCACTCACGCTCACACACACACACACACACACTCACTCACACACACACTCACACACACTCACTTACACACATTCACCCACACACACACACTCACCCACCCACACACACACACACTCACACACACACTCACACTCACACACACACACACACTCACACACTCACCCACACACACACTTACACACATAAACCAACCTACACACTCACACTCATCCACTGACTCTCACCCACACATAATCACACCCACCCACAGCCAATCTCATTCACAACATACATTCACCCACACCCACTCACACTCGCACTCACACCCACTTATTCACCCAGGCTCACACGCGTACATTTACAGTCACACCCGCTCACATACACTTACCTACAAACACTCATATTCACCCACACGCATACACACCCAAACGCATACACAAACATACTCAATCAAACACACTCATACACACACACACATGCACAAACATGAACTACCCAATTATTGGCTTATTCATCTACACTATCACATTACTAATGAATGTTCAAACACTCACACATTCACATACACACATTTACCGGATCATTTTCCCGGTCTCACACTGCCCAATCCCATGAAGACATTTTTTGTTTCGGGACACCAATGTTATTGTCACATACGGGTCTGATTTGCATCCGGAAGAAAAAGAATTTGATGGGGAGCACTAAGGCAGGAAATGTGTAGCACACCTCATACAGGTAATTAATTGTATCTCCCTAACAAAACCCGGACACCGGTAGCAGGATAACGCCTAATGATCGAAATCATCAGTCATTACGAAGTCGTGAATTTGCAGGGTACTGAAACATTTCCTGTGTGATATTGGTCAGCACTAGTAAGTTTGTGCTGATGTTACAACCGAAATTATTGGACAACTGTTCTAAAGAGTGGTTTATATGACCACCGCCTGACGAATACCGGAGCAGCAGCCTGTGCAACAGGTTACGAACCGCATACGATTTTACCTTCCCATTGCCTTCTTTTCTCATCAGATGAAAAACCAAAACAATCGTGTGTGCATAACGCTAATAATCAATGCAAAATAAAAGGCCCACTTCCATTTTGCATTTTTATATATATTGCTCAACTAGTTAAAAACAAAATCAAATTTTGGGCACTATTTCAAGTAATTAACATGTATGGTCTATTTTATTTTATTCTATTTATTTTTTCTCATTCTTTTCTACACTCTTTTTCAGGAGTAAGTTGAATACTAATGACATTCTGGGCACCACGTTATTTGAAACTGCAATTGTCATTTCTCCAGCTTACATACGTTGATTATCTCTTTAATATACAAATTATTGCTATCTACAGTCTAGAACTCCTTTGTTTTTTATTAATGCTGAAATGTTTTAAATTTTCTCCTCTACCTCTTTATATTTTCTTAATGACTTGTAATTTTTGTTAGTATCCATCACATCGTAAAACCATGTCTGCCATCTATCCACATCTGTCATTTTAATACAAAACACCGTTGAAGTAAAATATATCTGAAAAATATTAAATAACATTAACATGATGACATTAACCAGTAAGTTGTCTTATATCATTCTTCATAAAGCATTTAACGTGCCAGCACTACCATTTACCTTTACGGAGGAATTAACTAATACACAAAAACGGAGAAAATAAATAACGGTGGAATTTCCTTCACCACAGATGGCGCCAAAAGCACAAACAGAAGCCTCCCAAGAAAGTTCGCTCGCCGTCCGCCGACCTACACAGGGCGTACAGACAGCCCATGCCTCCGCCGCCTCCCAACTCCCCGCGCTACAACCTGCTGGGCCTGCCCACCCCGCTGCTGGGGGTGCCCTTCATCAACCCTCGCGCCATGCTCGCCTCGCCGTCCCCGCCCTCCACGGCGTGCACCGAGAGCGCCCGGGGCGACGAGCAGGCCGCCCCGGAGGAGAAGGACTTCGACTCAGACGGCTTCCGCGACTTGGACAGTTGCGCCGGTGACGCCGATGGCGGCGACGCACGCGAAGCGCGCTCTCCTCAGAAGGCGTCGCGGGCGGCGTCCCGCAGGGGCCAAGAAAGCGCCGCGGATGCCGCGGGGAACAAGTGCTCCTTCTTCGATGTGTTTTACAGCGCTGTCAAAGAAGAAGCGAAAAGAAGGGAGGAAATGACCTTGGATGATTTCGGTTCAAAGACACCTGCAACTAAAGCATTGCCGAAAAAGCGTGTGAGGTTTCAAGAAAGTCCTTATATTATTCCTGACGAGTGTGATAGTGTCGCTTACGCCAATTTACAATCAGGTTTAGAAAGTCATAGAGTACTCTCTCCAAATCCAATTTTTACGACGAAAAGTGTTGGTAGAGACGCTGATAAATTTGGTACTTCTACAAACAAAACACTGGATGTTCGAAATTTCCAAAACGAGTTTCACTCTGAAGTTGAAAAATTACATGGTTTACCACCTCTTGTTTTTAAAAAGGATAAAGTAATCACCAGTTCTTTAAGATCTACTCCTATTCACGAACCTTTTACTACACCTCTCAAAAACCGAGGTAATTACCTTCGTGTGAAACAATCGACGTACGAAAAATCAGACCAGAAAACAAACAATAAAACCATAAATCATCCTACCTTTTTAGCCAAGCGTCATGAGGTTGGAACAGAAAAAATAATCAAAGAGTTAACGCAAGAAGGAATACATTTTTCCACTCTGTTTGATATAAGAAAAATTAAAGGATCTGAAACTCCAAATGTATATACTCATTCACACGTTAACACAAATAGGAGTAGCAAATCCCCAGCTACTTTTGACAGTATTTTATATGATGCTTGCAAGATTGGAAATGCTATTAGAATGCAAGCAAATGCCACAAGAGAGAAACAGGAAATTTCATCTTCTTCCGCTGCCCACAGACTTTATTTGTCTGCTAAAAATTCAATTGAAAAATCAAGAAAAAATGTTGAAGCAAAATTTGAAAATAAGGAAGAAATGCAGGAAAATAGAAAAAGTATTTACCGACCTAAAGAGTCTTCAGAAACAAATCCTGATATTTGTTCAAAAGCCATTTACAAAGATACAAATTATACACCCGCTGAACTGAATGAGTTAACAAAGCTCAATTCAACAGTAAATATTGAGAATGAAATTGCCAGAAACAGGGCTTTGAGCAGAGAAATCGATGAGTCACTTGCACGCGCGTCATTGCAAGCGGTTTCGTCCTTGAGTCATTCCACCAGTGTTGCGGATGATGTTGATCACATTACTTTACAGGAGAATGCACTTCCAAGTACTAAAACACGTGCTTTGAGTTCAGAAAATATTAGTATTCCAAACAAACAATTAGGCAATATGAAACCAAAAATTCTGAAATCCACTGATCAAGATGCAGTGTTTGGTCTACTAAAACAAATGGTGAAATTGAAAAGAGCTCGAAATCTCACCTGAAATTTTGGAGATGTGAGCTAGCAGTTTTAATGATCATTATAATGTCAGCAGAGCAAATATTAACTAACGTTACGAAGATAATACTCACAAGACATTCAATACCTTGGGAGAAAAGGAACCAGTGTTTTTGTTTGAGAAATGTATTGAGTGGTTTGATCGCCGTGATAAGACAATTTATTTACATTCTGAGATATATGTTCTAAGACGTTTCTTAAGTAACTCTTAACATTTGTAATTCTACATATGGATCATTTTCAATCTTAGGTCGTATCTCATGGTGCATAAGTGTTTTCTTGATGACCAAAAAGAAAATATGTTTTATTATGTGAAAATTATACATATTTGGAGGAATTATTTATTGTTGAATTACGAATTTCTGAGTTGATGTATAAGTATTTCTAGTATCTAAAATTAATTTTAAACGAATCTATGTATTTAACTTACATCTGTAGATACATTATCACACAGAATAGTTATGTTAGTTTGTTGTACGTTTCCTCAGATAATATTAATTCTATTTAAATATTAAAATTTTAATTCTGCAAGTAGGTGTTCAAGAATCTAGTGGATGAATACAGTAAATTCAATGGTGATTCGATCAGCACTTTATGCATACAAGTATTACTACATTTACGAACAAATTAATTATAAATAAATAAATATTTACTTTTTATTATGAAACATGTGAATTTTGTATAAAGCTCTACTAGAGAATGAACGGGAAAATGATTCATGATCATATTATATAATTATGATTAATGTTATACATCTATTTTCTTAATTTTATGCTTCCAGTATCTCGATTAAGTCTTGCAAATTAGAGCGATAACTAATTTGACAATTGGTTTATAAAGTCTAAACACTACATCAGGAATTAAAGTTCAGTGAGTTTAAAAATACGAAGATCTTTCTATTCTGAGTAGTTTAATCCAATTGCTATATGTTCTTTTTGGAGAAAAAATTATTAATATAGGAAAAACATTTTTATATTGATTGCTAAACTAGAAAAACATTCCTACATTGATTACCACTGCAGGGATGTTGGTTCGGTCGGCGGGTTGGGAAGGTTGTATGAATTCATTGTGGATGAGCGTTGATAAATTTCCAGGTCTAAAAATTTTACACCTGCATCTCGTAAAGCTCACGATTTACCACTTAAGAGAAAGGATCGTAAGTTAAGAAAATTTTAATCTCATAAGTCTGTCCTTACAGTACAACAATGCTTCAGAATGACGTTTAACAAACATCTACTAACTACCAATTCCACTTGGTGATATGCGCAGCTTACTGGTTGAGAATGCCTCCGTATGGGAAAATGAACGTCTCGGCGTTCAGGGACTGAAGAGACAGTTGAGCGCATGCCACGTAGTGGCGATTACGTGGGCGAGTTTCCCACGTAGCCCACAGAAGTCGAACAGAGCAAGCGGAGAGCTGAACATTCCACAACCGATCGTTTGGAAGATCTTAAAACGATTCAAGCAGAGGCCTTACCACTTGCAGTTCTCTCATACTCTGACGTCCAACGCTTCGAATTTTCAGCCCAACTTTGCAGATTATCGAGAGAATAGATTTTGCGCGAAACTTATATTCAGTGATGAAGGATAATTTTTGTGAATGACACAATGAACAGCCTAATTTGCAAGTATGGGGGACAGAGAATCCCCAAGCTACCGTGCAGCACATTAGAAATACTCCAAAAGTTATTGTGTTCAGCGCAATCTCACATATTAAAGTCTGTAGTCTCTTTTCCTTCTGCAAAAAGACCGTTTCAGGTCACTTGTATGAGAAAATTGGCCGGAAAATTGGCTCGTGTAATTACTGGAGACCAACAGTGTGCACTTCATCCACCAATAGAATGGGGGTTGTAATACGATGTTCCTCAAAACGTAAACAAGAGATTAAAAAACTGGTGCTTTGGCCGTGGTGGGGATGATGATCAGCAATTCCTATCGTAGTCTGCGTTCTCCCGACCTAATTCCATGATACTTTTTGTGTGAGGGATGTGAAAAATTCAATGTTTACGCCTCTTTTACCAACAATCCGTAATCTTATTTAATTCATTTTGCATTTCGAATCTAAGCACTGGAGATAACATTTTTACTGTCTTGTATACGTACGTATAAACGTAGTGTAGAGAAAGTTATGTAATGCTGCGCAAAATAATGGCGGATTTTTGGCACAAAAAGTTAATTGCCGGGCCCTGACAAAGAAAAAGTGAATAAATCCAGTTGCTAAAATGAAAAAATCCCCTAACACGTGGAGTAGCTAAAATCCCTGTTTTATGGGTCCTTGATGCCGAAAACCCCATTGAAAGCAAAATGTCCGTCCGTCCGTCCGTCCGTCCGTCTGTCTGTCGTATGTCAACAAACCTAGCGCCTAATCTACACATTCGATCTTTACCAAATTGAAGAAACCCCTGTCTATCTGGCTCTAGTTGAAACTTTGAAATTTTGAAAAACATTCTTTGATTTTTGGGGGTACTTTACATGAAGCCCTCCAGACATTTTCTCAAAAACGGCTCAAAATTGTTTCTTTAAATTTCTTGTAAAAAAAGTAAAATGCATTTATAAAGGTGGCGTAAGTCCGGTGTTCACGGTCAGCTCTGGTGTTTCAAAAATTGGAAATGTTTGAATTTTTTCGGCGTCTTCCTACAACTATAAAATTGAAGACACCGATTTTTCCTTCAAGTGTAATTTGTTGCCCCCTAAATAGTTCTTTCATTAAGGTCATGTAAACTTTTTTGAAACTTTTAGTAATTTTTGTGCAATAGAGCGTGCAATATTTGCAATTTTTAAAATTTACAAAAACAAGATTTTCTCAAAAACGGCTCCAAATTGTTTCTTTAAATTGTTGGTAGTGTCGTTGCCCAACCAACCCTATCCGATGACAAAAACGCCATATTGATCTAGTCTTTTGCTTTTTTCAAAAAGTACAAAAATGTAATTTTTTCAACTTGTCTCTCACGTCAGTAATATGTACCTTAGAGGCAATTTCTTCTCATTATTAGATTTATAAGTACATGTGCATTGAATAATGTCAAATAAAGTTTCTCGAAAACTTAACAGTTTTCTGAAAGAATGAGCTCAAAGTTCCACGTTTTCAGAAACGCTTAAACGCCATTTTCTCAAAAATTGCTCCATTTTTTCTTCAAAATTTTTCAATGGATATTGCTAATTGCAGACGTAAAGTTCATTTTGTTGCATTTTTTTGTTTTTTCAAAAATTACACAAATGTATTTTTTAAGATATTTCTCACGCCGTTAATATGCATATTTCCATCGATTTGTATACATTATTATATTTTTTAGTGGAAGCGCTTGAAAGGACTTCAAATGAAGTCGTTGGAAAACAATATATTTCTGTGATAAAGAGCTTCAAATTTCGCATTTACAGTATTGCTTAATCGCCATTTTCTTAAAAATGGCTTCAAAATTTCAATGAAAATTTCTATTTACGACGAGGTTTTACTGTTATTTAATATGTTTAATGCAATATTTTGGTTGTACTATTAAGAAACCCAAACGTTGAGAAAATGTCAAAAAAAATTACTTTGAGCAACGATAGATGGCAGCTGACCAAAGAATGGATCAAGACCTTAAAACCTGTACACACATAGGAAATTAGAAAAATTTAGTACGAGAAAGTCTATGCCATTTTGTAGCATCTCTAGTTTAATTGTTTGGACAAAAACACTGTCCAAAAAGGTCACAAGTCTCTAAAATATAAATGTTACAAACTTTTCGGAGACGTGGAGGGTTCTGAAACAATTACTTTTTCGGCAAAGAATATATGGTGGGAAAATTTCAAACACGCGTTATTAAATGAATATGGCATTTGATGCCAGTTATGCAACTGCATATGCACAAATGTCGTACAGGTCACATTCTGAGGCAATCAAGGAAATTTAAGATGACTTCCAAACATCTGTGAAATCGGGGTAGTCTAATATTCCGTTATTCAGATATAAGTAAGTTTGTTGCATAAAAGGCGCAATGCTCATTTTCTTATTATTCTCATTTCGGCGGTTCCATTAGGAGACCCTTTTTGCGTCCAATTTCTATAATCTGTAGAGTGTTTTTTAGTCGTAAAATATTCAGTGAGTATACTTTATAATTACAACTATTATCACAATTCTTGCAGAAAAAATTACCTGAGTAACAATACGATCCGTTGTTTCGTGCTCCCCTGGGGAGGGTCTATCAAAATCAAGCGTCGTCGACAATTTTGCAATGTAGAAGCAGAGAGTAGGGATGGAATTCAAAATTTTTAAAAAGTAATTTGTTTAATGCTGCTAATCGCTTTGGGAAGAAAGTAAAAAGAAAAGGATAGTTGTAAACATCTTGCCTGGAAAATTTAAACTTGTGTATAAAATATTTCTTAACCTAATAATGATGTAATTACTAATCACACTATCTCCAATTATTATAATTAATCATTGGAATAATTGTTTGCTAAAAAAAATACCAATCATTTTAAAGCACATTCAATACATAAAATTACGTAATAAAAAGTTATAAGAGTGCAGGAGTTATATTTGTTCTAATATAAAGGTATTTTTCCCTTACTGAACTACAGCTAGGAAGGGTACTGTAGAAAAATAATTTACATTTTGCATAGGGTTGTTTCAAAAATCTAAAAGCGTGTAATATAATGTTTTTGTACTTTCTTACTCAAATTACATTTTCATATTGTATATATTTTTTGACAGTGCAATTTTATTTGATTGGTATTGTGTGAGTGTAATATATGTGTATTGTGTTCTTTCTGTGTCTGTTTGGGAATAAAATTGGTGTTTTCGTTTTCATTTATGAATGTAAGATTTTTTCTTGTCATTGAATATTTTTAACAAACATATTTCGTAAATTTGATGTTTTTATAACTACGCCAAACCCTGTTAAAATTCCATTTGAGAAGGTTTTTTATTGCATTGGATAGCAAAATAGTTTATGAAGAGAACATATTTAAACGGCGAATAGTTTAAACAAAAGCGTCTTGACGGGGGCGACATTTTCAATCATCTCAGTGGTGTTTCAATTTCTTACATCTTTCAATAGTGTTCATTACCTCTCTTACCTACATACAAGCAAAAATAATAACACATAAATGACCAAGGCATGTAGTTTGACACATTTCTTAATAGTTAGAAGCTTTGTAGAATCGTCCTTATCTGAACCTTGTTATGAATGTTCAAAATTCTCTAATTTCAGTCTCATTATTCACATTTGAGTTGACATTAACTTTTTATAAAGTGCAAACTTTGACGTTTTTCAAATCAATGGCATTAAGGTGTTGACCGTGTTTTTTAACCAAGAAATTTCATGACTTATTTGCAGTTGAACAAATGGTTTTCCCTTTGATACGTCACTTCCATTAGCTGTGCAGTCAAGTTTAAATTTACCAAGTTTAAAACACTTTTGTTAACACTGTTTCTTCCTCAGGCAAACCATTTCTCCAGAAAATGTCCAAAACACTAAAGAAGAAACACAGTTTTGAAACGCTAGCAGTCTCTTAACAAAATTAACGTCAATAATCGAAAAAATTCTTATATGAAATACATTATATATGTTTTTGCAACGACTGCTAAGGAAACACATTCCGACGAATGGGGATCATATTAACATTAACAACTCAATCAGAAATAAGAAATCGTGTCTTCTACATCGGACGACTTTATAAACGTTGTCACACGAAAGACGTTTTCTCAAAATATTTTATTTCGTAATTTAAAATTATTTGATTATCTCTACTTTATTTCAATCTTTATCCCGTGCATTCTCATCAATAAACTCTGTACAATATTGTACCATTACCAGTCATGACTAAAACATTATAAAGTCTGTACAAATGCAACATTTTCTCTCTTCTACTTCGTTAATTGTCTAGCAAGTGAGAAATCATATTGAAAATATTACAATTCTTTTACTAAAATAATTGGTTATATTTTAAGAATATGAAGAGGAATGTGTGGGTTTACACTAATATTTACATTGTGACTAAAGTTTTGCAATGCATTGGCATAACATTTCCACACGAAAAATTCGCACTAGAACAATATTTAGAGTCGTTGGCCACCCTTTTAGCGAATCAATTTTTCTCAGTTTAGCATCCTTTCTTCATCCGCCGCTTGCAATACGGCTTACAAAGAAGCGGAAAACGAGTTGATGCGCATCAACGGCAGGCTGCTCATCCTTCAAATGAACGCCCATTCGTGCTCTTTCGTTTGTTCCATGTCATGACGATGATTGAAGCAGCAAATGGCCGCAGTAATTGGTTCAAATCCCGGTAGGAAAGGGATCGCCTCTGACAAATGAAAATTAATATACTTTTGCCAAGGCAAGAAGCAAACCCCATTTGCCATGACGAAAAATAATCATTGCCATATATTTTCCTTATCAGCGAACATTATCGCAAAGAGACTGATTGCTCGAACGTTGCTGTCGCCCTCGGAGGAGAATAACGGGTAAGGAATTGATGCACGAGGAGGGCCCGCTTTTAACCTGCCGAGCCGCGAGATAGTTGGGCCAACGCCCGCCACATTTTCTAAATCAACACTGAAGCAGCCAAGAAGGAACTTTTATTGCTTTTTTTTCCAGCTTGACAACAATAAATTGTGTAGTTAAATATAACGGAAAATAAACAATACTTTGTAGATTAATTTTTGGATTTTAAAATTACAGTTTACACCATTCGTGCAATATGATAGATTTTTATGGTAATTTCAAAGTAAGAGATGATCCTTTTTGCCTTTTTGATACATGTGTTTGAAAATAAGAAAAACAACTGCAACGCCTAGATGATGTTTTTTCGGGGATTAAAATTAGTGAAAGTAAAAATGTTAACTTTATTGCTAAATATTATCATACTGAGAAATCAGTATATCAGAAATGTGATTTTATGTTATTCATATTTTGTTTGTTCGGCACTCTTTCTTGTTTCCTCAAATTAAGAAAATGTTTCATGCGTTATTACTTTCCATATATTTAGTAGATTATTTTACGTATGCGAAATTTACAAAAGCGAAAAATAAAAATGTACCGTTTTAATGATGAGTTAAAACTTTCAATCACTTAGAATAGGTAATATAATACCCAAGAATATTTTTTTTCGATCTACCATAGTTGTTCATCCAGTATAGGTACGGCTATATGACTTAGGAACAGAAATATACATTATATTTTATAAAGAAATGAGTCTCTTACTACGGGAATGGGGAATGACTGATAGATGTGTGCGAGCAATATGAATTGAAGATATGGAATGTTTTTTTTCAGCACAAATATATCCATAAATGTACTTGGCCTCAACCATCAAGGAAATTATACTCTATAATTGATTACATTATTGGTAAACAGAGTAATAAGACCAGAGTGGAGGAATGTAGAGTTTATAGAGGTGCAGAGTGCGGATCTGACCACTTCCTTTTGCGAGCCAAATGTCTATTCCCTTCCAAAATGGAAAAGTAAAAAATCAAATAAAAGAAGAAGACTCTAGAAGAAAAGGCAAAGATATTAAGTACAATGTGTGTTTACTAGAAGACCCATCAATCCTGTTCTTGTATAAGCTAAGGCTCAGTGGGAAGTTGCAAATTGTGGATGACTCCTCTCCAAAAGCAATGTACAAAGATATAACAAAGTATATACATGAAGCGGCATACGAAAGTTTGGGGGAAATTGAAAGGAAGCAGCAGAGAACCGGGACGTATTGGTGGAGAAACAAATTTGCTGAAAGGGTACGGGAGGAGAAAAACGCCTATCAAAAGTGGCTGACGACCCATGATCTAGAAGACAGAAAAACTTACACACGAATATGTAGAGAAGTAAAAAAGGAGATTATAAAAGCCAAAAACGATATGTGGGACATCAAGTGTCACGAAATCAGCAACACCATTGGAAGCTCAAGATCACGGGAGGCATGGAAAGTGTTGAAAAAACTGAGAACAAATGAAGTGAGATATGGACATTTGCAGCTTATAAGCCTTGTGACATACCAATATGTCACTGAATATTGTACAATTATTTATTATATATGGCGTCAATTAAAGGGGATAAATTATGTGAATATGCTAGCATAGCAACGGTAAGCGAACCGTCGTCAAGGTCAACATATTCATGCAGTGACAATCGCGGAGACGGCTAGTTAATTCTATATAGAATTCTGGGATTGGCCGAAAAAGCAGTGACAGTCGTGAAGACGGCTAGTTCGTTTTGCAAGAAATTTAGAGATTGGCTAGGTACGAAAGTACATCAAATTTTATCTGCAAATAAACAATCGAAATTAAGAACCGAGCTTTGCAGGGCTGTAAGAATACGAGAGATATTCATTCTGACTGATGCCGTGCTCATGAACGGATCGTGCTCCAATTAATGTTAGGAGTTTTTTTTTCTTTGGGGACTTGTAAGCATCTACTAGGGAATGGATGTTGAGAAAACTTCAAAATTGGAACTCTAAGTGTGGCAGTGGAGCTTAAAATATTTCATGTGAACGAGTTGGAGGGACATTGAGGGCTTGGGCGAAGTTGTCAGTGATTGGACTGGAATGTTAGCAGCAAATAGTTTATTGATTTGATGAACGGTGATTGAAGTGAGCTTCCGAGAAAAGAGAGAAGATGGTGTCTGGACCTGAGGACGGCGGCGTCGGAGATGGATAAAGATGGCCGAAAAAGCGCGCGAAGACATAAGGTTGGAACGGTCATGACAAACGTTTGATTTTATATTGGGTAAAGTTATACAATATAAACAATTGTTTTAAATTGTTTAATAAATTTCCATGTTTTTGTGAAATGAATATATGATTTTTCATTGAGCCAATTCTAGCAATGAAGTAGAAAGATAGAAAGATATTTGCTTTTCAGATTCCTCGACAGAGTTTGTTTGAGTATATTCAGTTTATTTCAAAATGGCGCACCAACTGGGGCTGAATTTCTTTTAAATCAGTCAGATTATTTCACCCTAGACAACTGGGCAAAGTATTACAAAGAACTTCTGCAGGAACACTGTGCAGAATACCGCACTCTATATCAGCTGAAGGATACATCTGATAATCCGGTAGAAGATATATCAGCAACTGAAGTTGAGAAAGTGGTGAAAAGTTTCAAAAGCGGTAAAGCTCCCGGACCCGGTGGGATAAATATAGAACTAATAAAATCGGCTCCATCGGTGTTGTTTGAACAGCTTTCAGAATTATTTAATGCACGTCTCAAGGGCCGTGTAATACCTGAAGTCTTTAAAGTGGGTTACATATCCAATATATTTAAAAAAGGAGATAAAGAGGACTGCTCCAATTACCGTCGTATAACTATCCTGAGTTCCCTTGGTAAAATATATGGTAAAATTATTAAAAACAGATTGGAAAATGAAATAAATAAAATGGAAGAACAGAGTGGTTTTCGTGCTAGTAGATCCTGCACAGATAATATATTTACCATCCGACAAGTTACAGATAAGCGGCAGGCGCATAACCTTGAGACACATCTAGTCAATATTGATTTGCAAAAGGCGTACGACTGTGTCCTCCTTTCAAAATTGTGGATGGCCATGGAAAACCACCATATTAATAGCGTATATATTAAGGCCATTAGAGTGTTATATACGGACAATATCGCTTATGTGAAATTAGGAAATAGCACATCAAAAGAAATCAAAATAAATAAAGGACTATGACAGGGGTGTTCTATTGCACCAACTCTCTTCAAAATATATCTAGGAGAAGCTCTAAAAAACTGGAAGATAAAATGTGAAAGGATGGGAATAAAATTAAATGACGATATGTTATATTCACTAAATTTTGCAGATGACCAAGTGGTATTCGCAGAGGATAAATACGATACACATTGTATGTTAAGGAAATTAAACTAGGAATATGGAAAATGGGGCTTGAAAATCAATTTTAAGAAGACAGAGTACATGGTGGTAGGAGGGACAGGAAAAGATTTAGTAATGGAGGATGGCTCGGTTGTTAAGTGTTGTCAGACGTATAAGTATTTAGAAACAATTTTAACAGACCAAGGGGGCAGTGAAGAGGAAATTAAACATCGCATTTGGCAAGGAAAATCTGCTATTCGGCAATTGAATTCAATAATATGGAATAAAAATATTTCTAATAAAGTGAAAATTAGAATTTATAAAGCAATTGTGGAAAGTATATCACTGTATGGTGCTGAGTTGTGGGAGATCTCAAAAAGTAATGAGAAAAAGTTAGAGGCTATGGAAATGGAGTTTTGGAGACGCAGCTGTAGTGTAACGTTAATGGAAAGAATCAGGAATGAAAATATAAAGCAGCAAATGGATGTCATGTCGGATATAATGGATACAATAGAAGGGAGAAGGTTAAAACGGTATGGTCACCTTAGAAGAATGCCGGAGGAAAGATGGCCATTAAAAACTTGGAGGTGGCAGGTGCCAATGCACAGAAAGAGAGGTATACCAAGACTCACGTGGTATGATGGTGTGCGACAGACAATGAGAGGTCGTCACATCAAAGATGATGATTGGCAAGAAACAAGATGGAAGCTTGGGTGCGAGAAGAGAATAAGAAGAGTCTCTTACTGAAAGAGGCCGCTAAACGAGGGCTGGCTCATTGATTACATTTTGAATTAATTTTGATAATTCAATTTTCAATAGAAGTTTGAGTAATCGTGGCATGTAATCATTAAAGGGTATTAAATAATGTACACAAAGTTCGAGAGACATTATTAAGAGAGGAAACTCGTTGCTCAAGAATATACTACACACATATCATCTGAATAGTCTCGTAACATGGTGTCGCGAAACGGTAATTTTGTAACGCGAATCTATATTATAATACGTCTGCATTACGTGTATTCTGATAATGAAAATGAGACAAATTCCTATTGTTTCAAACCTGTTATTCTTTAAGATCATTCAATATCGTTTTCGTAGTGAGTTCAATTTGAATCAAGTTGATCCATGACATCGGCATAAGGAAATATTAACACAACAAAATAAAGAAAAACTCCCAGCTCCTCATTTTCCTCAAGAGATTTTGACTTTTCAGGTCAGAGAGTAAGAAGCAGAGCAAAAGAAGTACCACACTTCTGGAATTAGCCACAAGACCGTGGTTTCCCCAAAGACTTTATGATTCTAACCTCGAAAGCTTTTAAACATAATTAGCTACATAAATGAAGATTTCCAAGCGAGCTGTCTTGAAAGCAAGTTTATGAGGAAGACAGCAATCTATTATCATTTTTATTTCTTCCTTGAGGCAACAAGCTACTTGGAAGAAAATATTCCACCTTCTCTGTCTTTTATATTTTGTCAGAAAACAGGAGGGCACTAAGTATCTCCTGAGAGAGAACCAGTAAAACTGACTAAACAAAGCTGCTTATTTGAACGTGTTTGTTTAAATTATACACATTTTTGTTTGCCGCCTTAACAAAAAGAGGTACATAATGACAGGAGATTATATGGAGTTAAATAAGACCATGTATTGCAGTCTATTATTTACAAGTGAAATTAAAGTTGTGTGTGTGTTAGTCCGTGCGTGCAAGTTCCACATAAACGTTTAAAACAATGAAGTGAAAGCTATTACATTTTTCATGAAGTAATTTCTTCCAAAGTTTGAGCGGCCGAGAAAAAAGAAGGAAAGTGTTGCGATTTAAAATGTTAGCAAAAAGGTGTCTTTTAGAATATTTAGCTCAGGGCGAAGCAAATGAAGGGAGGCGGTGGGGGCGGGCGGGGCTGGCGGGGTGGGAGGGAAGAGCGGGGCGATCAGGTCAAGGTAGACGATGTGGGCAGGGCCGTAGGAATAGTAACTTAATTCAGTTAGGTAGGTAATTTTTATTCTATAGAATTGTAAATATTTTAAAAGAAATTTAAATAAATTAATAATACTTGAGTAGCAACAGTGTCATCAGCTGATATTTGGAGAAACAAGGATTAAATTGTATCTAGAACTTCAAAATTCTACCGACGTAAACAGAAAAAAATACACATTTTGTCAGTGTCAAAATGAGTAAAATACATGTCAGTTAACGACATCGTTATATATATATATATATATATATATATATATATATATATATATATATAACAATGTCGATGTACATATACATATATACATGTGTGCCTATGTTGTAATATAATTAGATACACGTATATAATAATGTGTTGTAATAGCACAATTACATAAATATTTTTCTTCATCCTCTCTGAACATCTGGTATGAGAGTATGCAATTTCATTGACTACCACAACTTGCTCAAGTGTGTGTCCTTCATGTTAAAAATAGTCTTGTATTTTATTGTTATATATTACGCTCTAATTTTCACTTGATAATCATATTAAATAAAAGAATATGAAAACGTGCTACAAAGGAACCTACCGAAAAAGATACCTACAAGACATCCACCATAATGTAATGGAACTTTGACAGCGGCTCCTGAGCAGGTAATGACATAGGAAACATAAGCTGGTGTAGTGCTTCAGAGGCATAAAAACCCTCTTTTAAAAGTCTAAAATGAAATATTTTTGAGTTATGCCAAACGGAAAAGGGTGCGTGGCATGTTTTTCCTAAACTGTAATAAGAGAATATTACTTTAGTAAGGAATTTTTACTCTCAAGAGATAGCACACTCAGGAAGGGTAGCGTCGATTATTTCTTATAAATGATCCCAAATCCATCACCTTTTCTGAATTAAAGAGAGCATAGAGAGAATTGCTCTTACCGTTGGCAGGAAGGATTGAATTAAGAAAGGAATGAAATTAGAAATGGAAAACATTCAAAACTAAATCACAATCCGATTTTCAAATTCTATTGTTGAGCAGAGATATAATTTGCAGGCTCTGAGAATATGACACATATACTGGAATGTTTAGAAGTGTTCCGATGACCTTTTAACCGAAGTTATTCATAAAGTTTAAAGATGTCACTTAACGACACATGTTGAAGAAATAGTTTTGATAATTGACTTGGCGTTTGATAATTGACGTGGCTTTCAGATCAGAAATAATTATTTATGCACCAAGTTCGTTAACACGGTTCTAATGATCGAGCGACGACAAAATGTCAGAGGACCTTTGGTCCGACGGCGTTTGGTCGCCCGAGATCTTTACAACCAGTTAATGCCCTTAGTACATATACAATTTTATTTTTTCTCTATTTTTATTGATTAAGATTTTTATTTACTAATTAACAAGATATTAACGTGACTGGGTTTGTTTTTTTAATTTTCCCTTTCATAATTCCTTGTATAAAAGAAAATAAGCAACATTCATCTGTTTTCACATCTCCCTCGTAACCACGATTCTTTGGATTCCGGTAAGTTATGCAGGGTATATCGAGCTCCGTATGGAAGGCAAAAACAAGCTATAACGTACCAGTAAAAAATAAAAGATATTTACTCTCCGACAATGAACATATGTTATTAGTATTCATCAAATATTCCATCGTAAATATACTCGAGCCTCTAGGATGGTTCATGGTAAGCGTACTAGCATTCCGTGGCATGGTTCCGGATTCGATTCTCGGTCAAAGAGAACAGAGTTGTAGCTTTCCTTGAAAATAATTTCAGTTTCTGTAGCCGTGTGAGGAAGGAAGGTGCGGGCAAGAGTTAGCTACTTACGGTGAAGGGAATGCGTCATGTAAACCACGTGTCTCTCTTACCCCTCAAGCGTTGAAATTAATACTCGGACTAGGCATGGGGGGCATGACTAGCTGGCCGGCAATTTCAAACTATCGACCCAAAATACCAAATACATACAAATATCCTCGTCAAGGAATTAAGATACTGTACAGGTTTACACTGGTGTTACTGTATAAATTACCACTGTACAAGTTTGACAGTAGTGTTGTAGGTAGGATTAATTGATGATAACGAATAATTAATTTGTTATTAAATGGGTTTCTGAAAGATTCAATGGTGAGGTACATACAAATTATTTTAATTGGTTTGTGGATTAAAAATTAAGAAAGGAGCATTTTATAAATCTTGTGAGCATGTATTTCTTCTACAAAGACTCTCGGTAACCTGAGCAAACCAGAAAATTTTCTTAGAATGAGTTATTGATTCCACAATATTCCTAATACTCAAGTTAACCTACAAAAACCAAGAGTGGGTTGTAATTATTCTCTTTTCCCCTTTGTGGGATTGGCTTATGACCCACAGCCCACAGAATTTAAATGCGTTTCCTCTACAATTCACAGATTTCCTCTTGTGTCGATGTTTCTCCAAAGGTGCGAAATGAAAATATTAGCGCTGCTTTATTGGGCACCGGGGCATCTGTCTTTGGAAGCGGATATGCCTCGCCGAGTGTGCAACGAAAGAAAACGAATTCCGGCTCGTCCCTCCCGTCCCGCACGTCCTTTCCAATTTATCGTCGCCACAAAGGGAGAGACGGCTCGGCTCGGCGCGAGCGCTGCGCAAACAAACGAGGCAATTTGCGAGTTTCCTGCTCGCCCGCCCGCCCGCCTCGTCCGGCGAAAACTGGCTAAGTTGTGAATACTTGCGAGGCACGCCCGCAGCATTAGCACTGCCACGTTGACTTCAGAAACTTCAGCTACACACAGTTAGAAACCCAGGTAATTAACAACATATATTACACTAGGAGAAGGAGCAAATAAGCTGCATAAATTGAGGAGAGGTGTTGTTAAAACATTTGAATGAAAATTATCATTTGCATACCCGATAGTTTTCATTCGCGAACAGTGTGCCGGAAAATATTTAACGTTGATTCAAGAAGAGTCTGGTTGGAGACGTGGAGAATTGAAACTGCAAATTGTTATTAAAAGAGAATGAAATGGATCTAATTAGCATCCCGTAAATAAAGTCATATACACTTGTGTAATAATCACGTGCCTTTTTAAGAACGGAGTAAAAAAATAAATTCAGTTATATTACAATGCAATTCTATACAAATTTATTGAGTCGGGCAGCGAGGCCGGACTACTGTGTGCATGTACGTTACAGGGACGTTACGTATACAAGTGCGTTAAGGGAAGAGGGTACCATGAAATGGGTCAAATGATCGATTTTTGTTATTTTGGATAAATAAATAGTTCAAACTTTGCCCTTACATTTTTCAATCATTAACAATCATAACTCAATGCATTAACATTTTTTTCTTTTGACACGTCTGGAAGTACCTTTAATTCTTGTTTAAATATCTTGATGCGCATGGTTGATTGATTTTTCGTGTTTCCGGGTGCGTCAACGGCTTTGATCATTAGTCCCATAAGTGTAGTGCATGTTTTTTCCTCGGGAGATGGCGGTGATCCCCGACTTCCCTCACTGGATGGCGAGATCCGGCGCCGACCTACCGTCGGCTAGTGGGGTTTCCCCCTAACCAGGGCTCTCCCACCAGCGGGGCACCGCCCCCGCTGGGACAAGCTCTAAGCTCCCGATGAGTCTCCTGGAATATGCGGTAGTGCAGTGCGTGTTAGTGTAAGGGGAGAGGATAGAACAGGACAAGGAATAGGATGAAAAGATCGCGCGCGGTTCGTGGCCCGTTTGTTAGGGTACTGCTCCGGCATTCGTCTGGTGTTAATCGGAGAAACCACGGAAAACTACATCACAGCAGCTAGAATTCTCCTCCAGACAGCGACTGAATTTGACCTAGCTGAAAAGCTAGTGTCGAAAATCCTGCCGCCGTCGGGACTCAAACCTAGGACCTCTCAGTCAGAGGCGCTGTAGTGACATCAGTTTTTGCACTGAGCTACCGCTCCCGGTTTGATACGCATGAGTCACGCCCTCTTTTTTCCAATGTGTAGAACTAGGACTATTTTTGGTAACTTTGAACGCACGTTCGGTTGTTAATGAGTTATTGAAATGTTCCTGTTCATATGTTTGTAGAATTGATGCCGCTGCAAGAAATGATCCAGAATACGGAGCAGAAATGTTCTAGTAGACCAGAGGCAAGTGCAGACTTGAAATTGTGTTTATCAAAAATGTTATTTTGTAATTAATGCAGCTTCTTTCAGAAATTATTAATTAAAATTTATTAAAATGTATAGTATATAAATTTCGTATAGTATTGGCAATAAATTGACAATTTTACATAAACCTTCTTCGATTATAAACAACATAAAAGTTTGTCAAAGTATGTTGAAAAATTGGGGCAAAAGTTATAATTTAAAAAATACTATTTTTTCAATCAACTTAAAAGAATTTCAAAATTATAACAAAAGCTTCCCCGTTAAGTATGCGAAATATCACAATTTTCTAGTCAACAATTTTATAGGAAAGGTACATCAAGAGTAGCCAATTTCGAATGGGCGGTATACATGTTACCGTCTCCCCATAAAAGAAACTACATAAAAAGTGTGCGAAAGGCAAGAATACTTTGTTGAGGGCAAACATTCTTTCCTTATATCTTTGCTAAACTTATCTATGTTATGTTTGCCAAAATAAAACACTTTTTCCTAACACATGGATCAATCAGTCTCTACGTATCCATACGTATGCTTTGCAGCTCCTATCCGTGATTTTACGAGACCTTTTGATCTTATTCCCCCAGGCACTGCTCATAACAAAACATTATGGGCTGAACTTGTAAATTGGCTATCTTCAAGAAGTTTACTACTATTTCAAGACGCGACTTTTATGCATGCACCATCGATCCTCCTTCGAAGAGGGAGATAAAATTTATTTCCATGCAAATATTTCCTTTTGTCATAAACCGTCTCTGGCACGCGGGGCGCTACCGTCCTGCCCGTCCAAGGGCGAAATAGAAATCGGCGCGTCAGCGATGAGCTCGTGAACCAGCCTTTCTTCTCCGAGAAGAGCCTGGAAGTATTTGCTCGGCATATCCGCTAGATGGATGTCGTACTTTTCCGTTTCCTTTCTTCCTCTTGCTTCCCTTTTACACTTTTCTTTGCTGAATTCTTTTTGTTACGTACCGGCTGAAATGGGAAGGTAATAGCAGCATGGCTAATATATCTGTAATGTAGCTGATTTGGAGGTTCTGCACTTCGAGACCCGATGATGGGGGATTTTTGACAACAGTTACATAGATAGATTGGATTTAACCATTGTTTGGATGAGAATTCTAGCGGTCGCTTGATGTGATTGGTAGCTTTCCGTGGTTGGTCCGATTCATATCAAGCGAATGTCGGAGCAGTACCCTAAAAAACAGCAAACAATCTCGCGTGATCTTTCCGTTCTGATCCTTGATCCATATTCTCCCTATACACTTACATTTACACCCACATTTACAATTCTTTGCACTACACTACCAGACAGGTCGGAACTTCAGAACATTTTCTGGCTGGAGCGATGCCCCATTGAGATACCTAGAGATGAAAACAAAGCAAATCGACGCAGAGTCCGCGCCGTATTTCACTTTCCAAAGAAGGTTGAACCCCTCGGGCTATAACATTCACAACATCTCAACGACTTAATGACCGTTGATGCTGTTGTGGGTGAAAACACGTATTGTATTTTTTAGTTGTAAAAACTTACATACACTTACTTACACAACTTTCCTACACTTACTTCATCTCCGAATCTGTTTATCTCTCTACGAGATAATTGCCCGTCGTCAGATCCTGGCGGCAGAAGTGAAAATGAAAGTGGATAAAACCTGTGGTGATGCTCCAACAGCACATGCTTTCTCGCATTATATGCAATGGCTAAGTAATGTTTTTGTACTACATGCAAGTGTTTTCAACCAGCAATATTTTTTCGCCGCGGTATTCGAACTCAGGACCATTGAGATAGCTCGACGCACACTTTACCGTCCATCAGGCACTCACTCAAACGTTCTCAATTATGTCTACGCATAAAAATCTAATTGACTCTCCCATTATTTCCAACACGCGCTTTTCGAGTTTAACGAAAATGAGATGTACGCAATTCTTTTAAGGATACGTTGTTTTTCCGTAGAGAAAATTTAAAGAAAAAATTGGCAGCGATTTTTGAGAATTTTTTTCTAAACTACATGTATTAGAAGCAAATATTAACCGAGATGTGCAAATGTTTTCAAAAACTTATACATGCCCTTGTTTAAAGAGCTGAGTTTTTAGAAAATTTTATTTAAGACAAAAATCTTTAGCTTTAATTTTTATTGTTCTGCAATGTTGACTTTTTTTGTAATTTTCAAAAATTCAGAGTTCCTCCGAAATGAAACTAGCTTCACTTGATTTTCCATCAGATACCATTTGATAAATACGAGGAAAAATTTAGAGAAACGTTTGGAGATGTTTTTGAGAAAATTGTGTACAAATTGCCTGTATACCTAAATTTCTTATATTTAACGGAAAATTGGAGAAAACTATTTATATATTTTTAACAAAATGTATATGACTATATATCAAGATCTGCCAAGGAAGAAAGTCTGTAACTTTAATATTAGAATTGTAGGAAGACGATTAAAAATATTTAACTTTTTAGTCGTCATATTTAACAAAAAGAAAGAGATTTCAATATTAAGACCTGCGACATTCTTTTAAGCGTCCTTTAAGAGCCATTTTTAAGCGTCCCATTCGAAGATAGTTTAATTAAATAAGTTGCAGCCATTTTTGAGAAAATTTTGAAAATGTTGAAGCTTTATTTAAAGTACCCCCAAAAATTAAAAGATCCGTTTCAAATTCAGAGAGACTCAAATTCCTTTCAACTTATCGAGAAGACAGTACTTTCTCGTCTGACCAGTAGGTGCTCGCATTAGCGTTAGTCGTGACATCTGGGATGACAGGTACTGAATTTTATTCCTTGTTTATTAATATTAGTATGTCCGTATGGCATATTAACGATTCCCAATAGTTAAAAATTATTTCTGAAGAAATACCACTTTAAGAAGTTGGTTTTATATTTTCATCTCACGCAAAAAAGGTAAATTTAGTGAAATATATGGCATACTTCATACCGTTAGGAAATTAGTAAATTGTAACTTTATATTTGCAAAATGAATAGAGCCGCTTTATGTTTTCTGACTTCACCAGACCGCAAAGGAAGGTCCGTCTCTAACCTTCGCCGCTAATATGTGCAGAAGGCTTCCATCAAAGGATTTCCATCATCGTTGTCACGCGGCGTCAGCGGTCACAAGTAAAACAAGCGATTTGCTTTTCAAAGGGCAGCAATGAGGACGGCCTAACAAAGGACTTGTGACAATCTTCATACACGTGAATGAGAGATTTTGCATCGCAGGAGGTGGTGATGCGAAAAACGTAGATATGTATCAAGAAATCTGGAGAATAAAGGTGACTTTTGCAAATTTGCAATCGTACAGCATTTCATTCTTAGTAGTTCTTTGCTTACTGATAAAAAAGTTGGTTGTGAAAGTTTTCACTGGATATTCCATGAGTGCTTTGGAAATCCTTGAGATGAATTGACAACTCGAGATGCGAGGTGTTAATTGTCTGAGAATTTTTGAAACGCATGTGATATTTACTAAGACTATTTTCAAATGGAATAAAATATTAAGTATAAAAGTATTTTCTTATAATTAGTAAATACTTAATATATATTTAGATATGGAACAGAAATGTAAATATAATACAAGGGAAAAGCGAGAAAATAAACATAAAACAAAGAGCAAAAGTATATAAGCGTTGTTTGTAAAAAAAGAGTGCAAACGTTGTGATCAATAAGGAGGTAAGTCGTCTTAGATTGGTTGGTATAATATAAAATTTCTCTTTCGTGTATTATTGAAAGATAATTTGTAAATGTAACCGAATAAACCGAGAGAGAAGAAAGCGCTGGTATCCTCGCCAAGAAGATAGGGTGACGGGTCATAGTTGATGTAGTAGCATGCTAAGTCGGTTTTGACCAGTGCACTGAGAGGTATGTTGGCGTTAATTTCACTTATTGCTCTTCAATGTCTCGTTGTTTTTGTCACTTTGCGGACTCTTGAAGCGCCATGGCAGAGCCGGTGTAGCCTAGCGTTGTAATAAAAATACACAACTGCGGATAATAATTTAGTGAGCTCGGAACGGTACAATATTCTTTAATTAGTACGTTATTTTGTCAACGTTATCTCGAGATGATAAGCAAAACGTCATTACGAGCGCAGACATTCTGAGCCGATGCGGATATCAATAACGTGCTATTCTTTAACTCAACTTGCACGCTGCAATTCAAACGTTCTCAATGAGGTCTGCGCTTAAAAATCTAATTGACTCTCCCATTATTTCCAACTCGCACTGTTCGAAAATTCAGAGTTCAACCAAAATGAGATCTCTGCAATTCTTTTAAGAGTACGTTGTTTTATCCGTAGAGAAAATTTAAAGAAAAAATGGGAGCTATTTTTGAGAATTTTTTTCTAAACTACATTAATTAGAAGCAAATATTAACCGAGAAATATACATTTTTTCAAAATGTTGTACTCGCCCTTGCCTAAAGAGCTGAGTTTTTTTAATATTTTATTTAAGACAAACAGTAATCACAGACCTTTCGTAATTTAAATGCCGTTTGAATTGCGAACTGATTTGAAAGCGTGTAGAGACTAACTAAATACATGTGTTAGCCAACTGTGAACGTATAGACATTTACACAAGAGGACAGCAGTAGCAGCAAAACTGCTGCTGAACCGCACAAAACGGTTTTACAAAATTAAGCACGCACATTGCTCAAGAACAACAAATAAAACACTCTCTTAACCCTGAAATAAATAATATACTTTAACGAAAATCAATCTCAAATAGTGTTGCTACAACAGCACGTACTTTCTCGCATTTTTTTAAATTTGCAATTTTCGGGAATTCAAATCCTTCAACGAAAATGAGACCCACCTCATTCTTCCAACTATTCTTGCTTATATCCGCGAAAAAAGATTAACAACAAATTTTAGTGATTTTTTAGGAAAATATTAACTTTTTTTAAATTCACAATATTTCGCGGCAAATTACACGAAAAATACTCATTTTTTCGAAAAAATCAAAAATCAACTTATTTAAAGATTTATTTTATGAAACAGATTTCACTATAGAAAAATTTTTGTCCTCAATATTATAATTGTAGGAAAACCTTTCAAAACCTTACACTTTTACAATTTTCAAAAAATCTGGGATTTGAAGAAACATGACACCTATAACATTCTCTTAAGCGTCCTTTACACTATCCGAGGATAAAGTTTGGTCAAAGAATTTTTGCCGTTTTTTAGAAAACTGAAAATAATTTTGAGGCTTTATGTAAAGTACTCTCAGATATCAAAATATCAATTTGAAACTTATGAAACCTTGAGCTCGTTTTTATCTATTGGGGAATATTCATTTTGATGAAAATTGGCTAAACGGTTTAGGCTCCAGCTTTTACCACAAATGGAGAGAGAGAGACAGACGTTTCGCCATTAATCGATTAGTCGGTTTCAAGAACGCGCAAAACATGTATTCTGGCTATGCAATGTGTTAGAACTTTTTATATTTAGCAACAGAATTTATCCATTTTTTCTTGCCCGTTTTCCGGTGCACGATTACTTAACCTTCTCTTCTTAAGAAGTACCATAGTAAGGGCGAGAAAGTACAAATGGAAATATCCTTTCGATTCAATTTTTTATTTTACTTTCACTATACTTCTCTTCATCTTCTTCTCTTGATAAATCGTTGATATATTGCCTCACAAATCACACACACACCCACACGCACACGCGCACGCGCATATATATATATATATATATATATATATATATATATATATATATATATATATATATATATATATATATATATTGTTATGAACCAGATTTTGGTGCACTACAACAAAATTAATTTTAACAAAACACTGATAACAGACGTTGTAACTAAAAAAAATCAATACTTTATTACAATGATTCTCTATACATGACTTTACTTCATCAGTTACTTCTATTTTTGTTAAAATTCAGTGACGTTTACCCAAATTATAATATCTTAACGTGTTACTAGAAACCTGATCCTCGGAATACTTGTGTCCCTGTGGGCGGCTGCCAAGTAGGCGCTAGTTCCCTCGGCCGTGTCCGGCGTCGCTCGGGGTCGTTCGGCCCGCCGGCCGCCAGAGAAAATGAATGGTATCCCACGGTATCCGCGGGCGACACTGTCTCCTGCTTCGACATCTGCTACTGCGATAGCATTCCTTGGCTGGTCATTCGGTGATACCACATTACTCTCTGACAATCGTCTGAACTGTACTGTACGTCGCACAACGTTCAACAAGCTACTGTCTCGGTTGTTGTTCAGCTTCCACCAATGTGATGCAAATTCAATGCCTGGGTGTTTTAACTATCACACCGCTTGTTTTTGCACCCTATAAATTGTTCCCAAATAGTCATCAGTTAGTGCCTGCTTCGGATTACGATGCTGTCCTATCGTTTGCACTGTTGTTGCCTTTCACTATCGGTTTTTTTTTCACCGCAATATCATTCGCTCTTATACTTTGATCATTTTCTCGTTATATGCACCCTAGCTACTAGTACTGCAGTTTCGGCATCTTCCACGCCTCGGACCCAGCGCCACCGTTCCCTTCGCCTTTTCGTCTCTAAATATCATACATTTCGTTCCGCCGCCGTTCCCTCTCTCGCCAACTACCTCCACTAACTCGTTCTGAACGAATATTAACCTCCCTTCAAATTATTGGCAGTGATGTTTTCCTAGTATTTCAAAAAATTAAAAAGATTGTCAAAGAGTACATCATAGCTGAAATATTGCCTCAAAAATCATAGAAAATATTATTTTGTTTGTAGTTTAAAGGGGTAACTGCTATAGATCGGCAAGCTGTTTTGAGTGCGTTTCGAATGCAATATTGTTGACTCCGACATCTCCGCCATCGACTGCTGTAAGGAGAGCTACTGCAACGAGCCTCCCCTCCCGTCACGGCCCTGCCCCTTCCACAAGACTTCCAGAGAACGCGGGGCTAGCTAATTAATTCTCGGAAACAGAATCTGCTAATTGGATTCCCCGTGTGAAAAAAGGGACGGAGTAAAATCGAGATATGAATAGTCTCCTCGCTATTCTTCATGAATATTTTTCTCTCAAGTCTCTTGAAAAAGTATTTTGTGACAACACAAAAATAAAACAAACACTTGCATTTGAAATATAATAATTTTCAAACTGTAGAAATTACATTCTATAAATATTATTATACATTTTCTTAACATATTTTCGAGCGTACTCATTAATGTTGAGAAGAAGTAAAAATATAAAAGCATATTATCCTTTACATTTTGAAAGTTATAAAAGAGAAAGTAGTGTAAAAAAAGAACTGTTACCTTGCCTCTAGCCAATCCATTGCTTGGATGACAAAACATAAGCGAGAGGAACGTTTGTGTTACCTGAAAACAAAGAAACAAAATTATTTTATTGCTTTCAAAATAATATTTATTAACAACAATATGTAAAATAAGAGAAAGAGGAATCACAAGAAACTTTGCAGATATCACAACTTCACCCCAACATGTTACACACATTTATTATTCTTTTTTGGCAGTAAAGAAATAAAAAGTCAGAAATATCCAAGGTTTTTTTTCTGTGCGAAGAAACGGATGAAATCTCTGGGACTGGTTAACATCTGAGACTTTGATATGATATTTGGTTTACCCTTGCTATTCGAACTTGTTAAAATATAGCGAGATAGTACCCCAAGATACGTCGTAACGTAATCGTTCCCGAACCACAGAAGTGAATGGGAATCGTGACGTTGCAATCGTTGGCGAACGGGTCTCGCTACTCCCTCCCCTCAGCCTATGCCGCAGATGCATTTTGGTCGCCATGGTGTTCTGATCGAAAGCAGTGTGAAAAAAGAGAAGTAATTCTCGCCTGACCAGTACTAGTAGTTCTGAGTGTTTTTTTAAACAAGCCACGAGTTTCCGAGTAATCTTCCTGTACTTTCAAGAAATGTGAGCATGTCGTATTCTCCGCTACTTCGAAAAGTTACGTCTGCAGTTTGGTTTTCCCGTAGTGCAGCCTAATCGTGGATAAAGCGAACCAATTTGAGTCAGAGACCGCGGCCATCTTATGCAGCAGCGCTGAGGTGATCACGTTTGTATGGAGGCCACCGCGCCTTCTAACCCCTTATTTGCTAACTTAATTATTACGATGAGATAACCTTTTCTTATAAATGTTGTGCTTTGTTATGATAGAGTTCATTTCAAATTAACTATTTTCTGTTTGTATGAGAATGATTATCTTGAAGAAATGCTAGTGTTTTTTAGGGCCAAGGCTCTCTCTTTCATTGACCATATTTAATACCACTGCACTCCAGAAATCTGTCATTTAACAGTTATTTTTAAACTGCGATGAGAATTTACCTTTTAATTCTACCCTTGGGTGTGAGGTTCTGTAATGAAATACTTGTCTTCATGTGAAACTCCCATTATTTTTTATAACACTGGAAGCCTTGTTGAAGACCCCTTAATAATATACACAAAATTCCGTAATCGTAATGTAAACATGCATTTATTATGAGAAAACTATTAACAAATTTAAAAAGTAAACGCATGGGTCCTGCAATATATAGTAACTGTTCTTTGAGAAAATATCAGCAGACATCGGAAAACATCGTCTTAATTCCAGGGTTTGTTTGATTTGTACATGCTGAAAAAAAAATCCAGAAGAAAGGAAAGGTTTTGTATGATTGAATTTTGTCATCATTGTTTGCATGATAATGTCCATATCAGTAGCATCAAAAGGTTGTATGTAAGGTACCATAGACCCACAGCACATCCTTCTAAGAAATTTCCTGGAATCCAAAACTCTCAGAACACCTGATCAACCACCACAAGCGAAGTCACGTGTCTGCCGCCAATGTCGACGTCCTGCTTACGCGCAGGTAATCATGAAATCGCCGCGACTCTTGAGAGTTATCACGTGATCCGTGCTACAGTTGGCTTCGTAAGACCCTGTACGATGGCCCTCACCATTCGTCGTCTGAGTATCATTAATTTCCGATTTCTATTGGTTCCAGGAAATGGCCGCACGCAGCGTATCGTGTGCGGCGGCGGAAGGAGGAGGCGGAGCGTGGCGGCGGGCAGGGCGGGGCAGGGCGGGGCAGGGCAGGGCGGGGCAGGGCGAGGCGGGGCGGAGGAGCGGGGCGGGGCGCGGTTAGGGGGGGAGGAGGGGGAGCGGATCGGCGCGGAACGGGGCGGGGCGGAGCTGAAAGTAACTCGAGTGGTTGCGCCTCGTGCGAAAACTACTTTCGACGAGACTTCTCCCAAACTCCCAACCCAACATAGGTTCAAGTCTTCGCCTGCACAAAAGTTTTTTTTTCACCAGAGAAGCAGCTTTCGATGGCTTAGTCATCGTTAGATGTGCTGTGTGCGAGCCAAGATAAGTTGAATTTGCGCTAATTATTTAAATAGCATATATCGCAAATTCACCTAATATCAGAATAATAGATAATACATAATTATTGCCAACATCAAACAGTGTTATTTATACAATTATTCAAATCAACGCGTATCTTAGTCCCGGCATTATTCTGGGCGCCAAAAACAATGATTGGATCTAGAAATAAAAAAGACTGTTCCATACCTAGCATTTATAGCACTTTATTTTACAGAACTTTCTCAACTCTACACTATGTATTTCTGTAAAGTTATTCGTATTTATAAAAAAGAGTATTGCTTGGATAATGTGAAAAATGTTTTATCTCCTACTGCTGAAAATTAAGAAATCGGTTCGCCAAGTTTAGCCACTCTCAATCCCGCCAGCTATATGCACCCTTTTAGTCGCGCTAATATCTCAGGACTTTCCCTCCAATCTGTGTGACCCTGCCTAAGAGACCACTCGAAGGGCAAAGTGTAATGTATTGTAGGGCTACAGCTAGCAACCGCCGGGGCACCACAATGGTGCGGCGGCAAAGGATTAGACGCCAGGGGCCAGGCAGGATGTGACACGCCGAGGTATTCTGAGAAATCCTAAGAGCTAGGGAAAGGGATGCCCAAAGTGCGGGACAGCGCATTTTTGCCGCGTGCCGCGTGACAAATCCATGGAAATGGATGTCCAAAAATTCCTGGCAAAGCGGCTAGCGCGGGCCGTGTGCAATACCCAGTGATGTCAGGTCACGTGGGTGGTAGCTATATGAGCGAACGCAGAGCGCGGGGGCGGGGTTTGTTGAGCTGAGTGGGAACCCTCGTGCGAACGCACAAAACTTGCGCCCAGGGCGGTGCGGAGCCGAGCTAGGCTCGTGCGGCAACCGATGTGTTGGGACGCCGTTGTGGACTATATCCACGGGTGACCGAGGTCGCCGGAGCTGTCTGCTGTGTGCGGGAGGCTCGATGAGGAGTGGCGCGGGCCACGAGTCAGACATTTCATTTTTAAGGATCGCTCCTGCGATCAGGGAAGTAAACATCTACCAGAGCTGAGTAACTTAAATTATTACTGTACATATTTTGAAAAAAACCTGTACATATTTATCATTGAAGCTCGAGTCTGTGATTATTGTGTATTCCCACGACGTCACAAAAGAATTCGGAGGCCAGTGCCGTCTTGGCTTCTCAGCACAGTACGTGGTACATCAAAATCGTGCGGTATTTATTCAAAAGATTTCTATTGAGAGCGCATTTATTGATGTCAGCCGATAAGCTTGTTTAAATTCTTAAAGAAATTAATGCAGTTGCGTTAGTGCAATGATTCAGTAGGTTTGGATGGCCTTGGAAAAACATGGTTGGAATAAAAATGTACTGATTTAATTTGTATTATTTTGAAGGTTTCTTTATCAACCATTGAGTGATTCCCTTGAAACTTTCAGATCTGACCGATCAATATAATAATAATCGTTTGAAAAAGTTGAATGAAAAGTCGATAAATTTCTATGTCCATAACTGATAAAGCCAAAACATTTATAATTATTGCGGATGAGATGGAAAAGCTATTTTTCTGGCGTCATCGAAATAAAAACTCGTAAATCGCCACTTCCGAGAACAATTATCTACAGAATGGTTTTTGGAATGAATTACAATATGTACATTTCGCGCACCTCACCGCATGGTGCTCATAATGTTGGTCGACCCATGAGAAATTTTCGTTGGCACAGCACGCTGGCGATGGTTTTCACACATTTTTTTGCTTATTTTTTTCTCTGCCTCTCATATCACTATTTCTCCATCGTTATTCATGTTATACCCGCACTTCTATTAATTCATAAAAACCGTTTTCCCACACCTGGTGTGTATATAAAGCTTAGAACCTATTTCCTTAATGCTATTCTGAGATGGTTTCATGTAATAATAAAACGAAGCTCCTTAGAGCAGGTAGTAGCTTGAGAACAGCACATGACAACGTACGAGTATTAGAACCAATAACGTAATCAAGAACTGCGGCAGGTTCACAAGCACACATCATAACGTGTGACCGAACGTTCAAAACTATTTTTATCCATTCTTGAAATTCTTTGGAATGTATACAGAGGTAAATTCTCTTCTTCGTAGAAAACAAATGTTCTCAATTTTGTTCAGAATGCCAGGAACTATAATTTAACCCGAACGTCCTAAATCATACTTTAAATTTCAGTATACATAACTGTATATAAGTAACAGTCAGTTTTAAATGATCATTATAAATGAGCAATTCACGGGTTAATTTTTAATATACAAAACGTTTCTATACATTATGTCATGGAGTAGTACTAAATATAAAAGGAACTCTTCCATAGTATCAGTGAATAAATAGTACAACTAGAAACTAACAAAGTAAACAAAGCCAACAATTATAAATAATGGAAACATTCAAGAGACCAAAATGAAAACTAAGATTAAGAATGTAATAAAAAACCCGATGGCCGAATCGCTAAGGCAGTAGTGGTGAAGTGATCTCGGATCGAAGGATCGCGAGTTCGAGTCCTGCCTCGGGCATGGTTGTATTTGTGTTCGTCCTTTCACCCCTTATCATCACCATTTCGTTTCATCTTCGTAATTACCATAACGTTAACTCGAATAGAGGTCGCTAATGACCTAATGTACGACACGACCTAATACACGACCTTAAATAATAAAAAAAACCTCTACTACAATTAGACGCAATTGTTTACACAAGGATTTGTAGAAAAATGCTCAATATCCACAAGGAAGATTGTTTAGAAATGTGACAAAGTTGTTGTTTAATGATGTTGGGTAATGTATGTATACATACATATGTATGAACGTACAGGGCTTGATTTCTGGCGAAACGCCACAGAACGGCGTTCCGGTACCTCGGAAATAATTCTTTTAAATTATATTATAAATATATTATATTATAAATATATTATATTATTACTATTTCTATTAAATTAATAATTAATTTGGAGCAGGGTATTGGACCTAAAATTTTATAAATCAAGCACTATATGTAATCACTATATCATGTAACACACTGAGGGGAAGAAAGGCATGGGATACTTCTTAATACCGTGTCGGACCTCTTTTCGTTTGTGAAGGGCAGCAATTTGACGTGGCTCAACAAGTCTTTGAAGTCCCCTGCAGAAATAATGAACCATGCTGCCTCCATAGTCTTTCATAATTGCAAAAGTGTTGCCGATGCAGGAAAACGTTTGATGGGATTCGTGTCAGGCGTTCTAGGTGGTCAAATCATTCACTTGAATTGACCAGAATGTTATTCAAACCTGTATCGAAGTATTCTAGTCCAGTGACTTGGCACATAGTCATCCATAACTATTCCATCGTTGTTTGCAAACATGAAGTTCATGATTGTCTTCAAATGGTCCCCAAGTAACTGAACATAAGTGTCCTGTCAATGATAGGTTAAGGAAGATCAGACGCCCACTCCAGTCAATATAAGATCAGCCCATACCATTATGAAGCAATCACCAGCATGCACAATGCCTTGTTAATAACTTGGGTACATGGCATCGTGGGGTCTGTGCAACACTCGAACCCTACCATTTGCTCTTATCGACAGAATTCGGAACTCATCTGACCAAGCCATGGCGATGTCGGGCTGTTAGCAAATGCACTTATGTCGACCTTCTGCTGGCATTGCCCATTAAAGTTAAATTTCGTCCCAGCGGATTAGTTCGTTGTACGTCTCACATTGATTTATGCGATCATTTCACGCAGTGTTTCTTGTCTGTTAGCACTGACAACTCTTTGCAAAGGCCTCTGCTCTCAGTAATTAACTGCAGGTTGTCGGGCACTGCGATGTCCGCGGTGAGAGGTTATACCTGAAAGTAGGTATCTCGGAACTCTCTTAACACTGTGGATCTCGGAATATTGAATTCCCTAATAATTTCCAAAATAGAATGTCCTATGCATCTAGTTCCAACCTCCATTCAGCGTTCAAAGTCTGTTAATTCCCGTCGTGCGACCATAAGCACGTCAGAAACCTTTTTACATGAATCTCTTGAGTGTAAATAAAATTTCTGCCTATGCATTACCCTTTTATATCTCTTGTACGCGATACTACTGCCATCTGCAGATTTGCGCATTTTAATCCCACGATTTTTGTCACCTGAGTGTATTAGGGGTTGAATTATATTATAATTTTCAAACAACTCTTCCTGCAAATATTTTAAAGTAAAAATATAATAATTAATAAAATGCAAATGCATTATATATCATAACATCTGACAGATTTTAGAATTTTGAAAACATAAATAATTTTTATTCGAATATTAGATTGTTTGAGTTTTTGAATGGTTTCATTTCACGTTTTTATATTTTTCACAATACCCCGAGATATTAATATGTATTAAAATTGTGAAAAATACCACGCACATGAATGAGGAATGATTACATTGCAAAGCGTTCATAATATCACACACAATGCAGCACTGAGGTCAAATTATATTAAACAAACAATTTGAGAACAAAAAAGAAATCCGTTACCTGCGAACAACAGATCAATTAAGGTACTTTTTAACGAAAAGTGGTTTTAAAATCATTTTCTTCACTCATCTGTACACACACCATACAAAAACGTTTTTAAGTAATTGTAAGCCACACTCCAAAAGATTCAATCTGGATTTCAATACATGGCATGAACTCAAAACTTAATACAAATTTCCTATCAAATTACGTTTTGCTATTCCAGCTCATAACGAATGAACGTAAAAAAATAAAGTGCACTAAAAATAGATTAGTAAGTTAATGAAGTAAATATGAAAAGTATAGTAGGACATCAGACGGTAGGTGTGTTGGATGATAGGGAATGTCTCAGAGGACACGTTAATTTATTATATTCTCAAAACAAGTGAATAATGCAATACGTACTAAGGGAACATCACTAATGTAGACACTTTACAACAGTTATAATCCCACCCCAAACAATCACTCTAAAATCCCATACAAGCTTCCCAACAGCTTTCCCAAAAAGAATTTGATTGACGTAGAAATTACCTCTCCTTATTATCAATAAACAGTGGAAAGGAAGAACTCAAGCGTTTTGGAATCTTCCGCACAATAGCTCGCTTATTTCCTTCCATCACGAACCACAAAGTGAAAACACAAAACCTTTTGAGTTCCACTTCTCAAACGAGATTCTCTCAGCGATTAAACCGTCAGAAACCCATCTCTAGCGGATTTGAGTTCAAACACCGCCCAAAATCGCGGTATCTCTCCTATAACGCCCTCCCAGCGCCCTCGGAGTCCGTAACGAGATAGCATCAATCAAAGGTGTGACCAAGAATACGGTTCTGGGCGGGGGCGAAGGTCACGAAAAAGCGACATTACCACTGTAATAATTCCACAAAAATATATCCGAAAATCCAAAACAAAGCTTTCGAATGGCATTCCCAGAGAGAATGTGACTGATTTAGAAACCGTCTTTCCCTATTATCAATGAACAGTGTAAAGGTAGGACTCGAGCACTTTAGAATCTTCCGCACGACCGATTTCTTATTTTCCTCCATTACGAATTACAAAGTGAGAAGACAAAACCTTTGACTTCTGCTTCTCAAACGAGATTCTCTCACCCATTAAATCGTCACGAGACCATCTCTAGAGGACTTGAGTTCAAACACCATCCAAAACGCGATACCTCTCCTGCAACGACCTACGTGGCGCCCGGAGTCTGTAACGAGATTGCATCAAACCAGGGTGTCACCAACAATATGGTCCTGGGCGGGGGGGGGGAGGTCACGAAAAAACGGCGTTACCACAGTAATAGTTCCACAAACAAAACATACGAAAATCCAAGCAAAGCTTACCAAAGGCTCTCCCAGTAAAAATGTGACTGGTTTAGAGACAGCCTTTCCTTATTATCAATGAACAGTATACAGGAAGGACTCGAGCATTTTAGAATCTCGAGATAGTTCGCTTATTTCTCAAACGAGATTCTGTCAGCGATTAAACCGTCAGAAACCCATCTCCAACGGATTTGAGTTCAAACGCCGAACACTCAAAATTGCAGTACCTCCCCTACAACGACTTCCGTGGCGCCTTCGGAGTCTGTAACGAGATAGCATCAAACAAGCGTGTCACCAACAATATGGTTCTGAGCGTGGGCGGAGGTCACGATAAAGCGGCGTTACCACAGTTATAACTCCACAAAAAAAACATATAAAAAACTTTAGAAAGGCTATCTCAGAGAGAACAAGACTGATTTAGGTTTAGTCTTTCCTTATTATCAATGAACATTGTAAAGGAAGGACTCGAGCTTCCGCTCAAATAGCGCGCATATTTTTTCTATTATGAACCACAAAGTGAAAAGACAAAACATTACAGTTCCACTTCTCAAACAAGATTTTCTCAGCGAATGAATTGTCACAAACCCATCTCAAGCGGACTTGAGTTCAAACACCGCCCAAATTCACGGTACCTCTCCTACAACGCTCTTCCCGGTGTCCTCGGAGTCTGTAACGAGATAGCATCAAACAAGGGTGTCACAAACAATATGGTTCTGGACAGGGGCGGAGGTCACGGAAAAGCGGCATTATCACAGTAATAATTCCACAAATAAATATCCGAAAATCTAAAACAAAGCAATGAACATTGTGAAGTAAGGACTCGAGCATTTTAGAATCTCGAGATAGTTTGCTTATTTCTCAAACGAGATTCTCTCAGCGATTGAACGGTCAGAAACCCTTCTCTAGCGGATTCGAGTTCAAACACCGAACGCTCAAAATCGCAGTACCTCCCCTACAACGACCTCCGTGTCGCCCTTGGAGTCTGTAACGAGATAGCATCAAACAAGCGTGTCACCAACAATATGGTCCTGGGCGGGGGCGGAGGTCACGATAAAGCGGCGTTGGGCGGGCGGCGCGGGCCCTGAAAGGCGCAAGAAGCGCCCGGAGGCAGGTTGGCGCACGCGGCAAGAAGCCGCCCCCTCGGGAGAACACGGCGCATCGCGCGGGCGCGGGGCCTCAAGAAGTTCTGGCGCTGCGACTACAAGCGCGCGGGGCCGAGTTGGAACAGAGCGCCAGGGAGCGCTGCGAGTGGAAATGTTGCGCCGGAACTCCAGCAGGGGGAACTCGTGCAGGAATTGAAGAGTTGCCAAGCGAAATGCGTCTAGTTATTAAGCGCCAGGTAGCTTACGAAATGCCTGGCGTATCTGTTAGAAGCATGTTAATTGTGTATCTTGTCTCTTGTTTACCGTTGCTAACTAATAATAATATAATATAGTCAAATAATAATAATAATATAATAATAATAATAATAATAATAAAACGAGATATATCAATGGATATACTGGTGCCCAGTCTTACTCGTGCTTTATTAAAGCCTGGAGTTTTGATGATAGTGAAATACGTCATTAAAAATTATAAAATTCGACGCGCTATATTATGAATTATCTGCAATACCTATATTAAATTAGAGACATAAGCTGAGAGTTGTCCTTGCATATTTCCGTATAGTCACATGAATTCTGTCACTTGAAATGTTTTGGGTTGAATTCCGTATTGACTGGTATTTTGAAGAAAAAGTAAATTTTCTAAATTTTTTATCTGAAGCTTACGAGTCAGTCAATAAAAGTTCTAAGAATTCATTCCATTGTTCTGAGCTGTCCGGGTGACGCCGCGTCGAAGGCTGGGGTGCCGACGTTTCGACTGACATGTCGCGGTCGAAACGTCGGCACCCCAGCCTTCGACGCGGCGTCACCCGGACAGCCCAGATCATGACTCTGGCCGCGGAAGCCTACGATATCAATTCATTCCATTGTTTATTACTTAACAGATATTAATTTTAGAGACAAAACAGTTACTCTATTATTTCCAAGAAAATGTCTGTGTCTTGACATGTGTGAAAAAATATTGAGCAAATATTTTAAAAATGAGCCAATATGGTACACAAATTAAAACTTAGTACTCATTAATATTGCATTACTGCCTATAACATCAATAAATATTAAGATTTTGATTTTACTTCAATCAATATTCATAAATGTATGTCAATATTGTCATGTCATGTCAATGTATGTCGTATTAAATTACGTATGTCGTACGTTATTTTTCTATTTAATTCTATTTCAAATTAATTGATCTTAACCGAACGAAAATTTTATTAGATTAAATTATATATAATTGAAAGGAAATCAGCAATCTTCTAGGGAAGTAACAGGTCACCTTTATTGTCTGAAAGCTGTGCCGTTCTTCGGAATTGAAGAGGACGCTTAAGCCAATCTTGAAGGAAGCTCTTAAGACGCCGCTCTTGGCAAGTGGCACCAAAGACGAACGACGAGTCGTTACGCCTACAAAACATTGACCCAGGGCAGGGGTCTACAAACAGCGCATAGAACTGATTAGAAATTTTTGAATGACTTGTCGCAAACGAGCAATTACTTTATCCATACTGCAATGAACATTATGATGAAATGTCGGAAACTTTCCATTTTTCCATTACCTGCTGTTTCAATTGAAACGAACTAGCATATACCATGAACAAATATTTTTGTTTTTATTATATCTATTTAAGTTCTTTATAAATTGTTTAATTAAGAATAATAGGAGATATAATAATTTAAATGTTTTGTTAAAGTTAATAGACGGTTAAATAATATTAGTTATCTGATACGATTGTTTAAGATTATTAGCATGTAAAAACTGGATTGAACTGGAGTAATTAGTATTGTAGAAATGTATGAAGAAAGTATCCTTTATTTATAGGCTTCATTTTTAGAAAGAGAGAAAAAATGTTTCAAATGAGTATCTGACCAAATGTGTTTTTAATTGCTAAATAAATGTTTAGTTCTACACGTCCATTGTTATGCAGTTTGTTAAACGAGGAAGATCTCGTGCTATTCAATCACCGCAATACTACATGCAGAATAATGTTTTTTTCGTTTTTAATCACTCCCCTGATGACACTACAAGTAATTTCTTGGTAACTTTATTAGAAGAGATACGACTCTTTTTAAAGTAAGTTAAATAGAATAGTCTGTTAATGTAAACACCCTGGGGAAATTACAGTCCGAAACTAAAGATTCTCTAGCCAACCCTACAACATCATCTCTCTGCAAGTTCACAATATTCTAAAACAGTTTCTTTGTGTGCCAAAAACTAAATTTTGAATATGTGATAGAATATTGAGAAATATTAAAACATGATTTTATATGGCAATCATCCGCAGTATTACGAAGAAATTTAGTAATTTTTTACTAAAAACCATTTAAAGCAAACTATAGGAGTGTTTTAAGGGAGTTAAAAACTCGACACAACAGATTTTCAATAGGTCATGATGAGTTCTGAAGTTAAAATTCAAACTTTCATATGTACTTGGACTTTTGAGCGACTCTTTTAGATGTATTTGTAATGGGTTGCAGATGACAACTTACGGTGAGTGAATTGAGCGAACAAATGCGCTGTGTCAAAATTAACAATTACGCATTCTTCGCCAAATGGATAGTGCATAATTCAGTAAAAAATAATTAAACATTATTTTGACAAAACTCCAACTAAATGTTGTGCTATTTATATTATGTTGTTTTTCAAAGAAATGATTATTATAATATGTTTAAAGGTTTAGTCAAAGATTCTCAAACATCGTCGCTGATAGACTGGAATTCTGAAAACGATTAACGAAAAAACATTTTCTGTTTTTTAAACAAAAAAAAGGGAATTCATACGAATGTAAAGATGTCGCCAAAAACGACAGGGATTAGTAAGTTGATTTTCTGTATTTTATTCATGGCAGGTAGAATCTCACCTAGCCAACAATGTAATGCTTCTCCCGGTATACTTCCGGAACGGGAGGGCGGTGGCTGCCCTGGGGCTCGCTTTTTGCACCCCTGGCGGCGGGGTCGCGTGGGAGGCATTCCCCTCACGGCGACAGGTGCCGCTGAGCATACTTCCAGGTGGTGGGCGGGGCCGGAGCAGGGGCAGGTGCAGGAGGGGAGGGGCAGGAGAGGCCTGTGACGGCGCCGGGGTTAGGGGAACGGTCGTGTTGGGGGCGGCGGCCAAGGTAACGGCTCCTGTTCAAGTGAAACGACCGTGGCGTTTACGTTGACAGGATCAACAAAGCTACCTGCAGAAGATGCGATGACAGTGCTGACTTTGGGGCCATCGCTGAAACGGCTAGGGAGAGCGTCGCAGATGACCATCGAGTGTACCAGAATGAGATAGCATGAAATGATAAAATTGTTCTATACAGCGGAACTGATGCAGTGTTCAGAAATATAAAAGTTACGTTTTACAATAAAATGTGTCTAAATTATTTTTAGTGAAATATATTACAAGAGAATGAAAGCCAAATAATCAGATTTAATTTAATTCCTCTTTTTCCGAATTTATTCTTGCTGTATATCGGTTTTATATTTTTTGGAATAATAAAATAATGGAATCTACGAAAGATTTTACCAATAGTGGAATCCATTTTCCTAAAACCATTTTGACAAAATTGCTAAATTTTTGACCGAATTACTAACTATTTTACCATTACTACCATCCAAACATTGTTTCGAAAAGAATAAGGAATTCTCGAATACAGGAAAAAACGCATACTTAAAAACCATACAAGTTTCAATTTCAAAACATTTCCACCGAATAGTAAGAATACGCAGGTCAACATTTTCCTATTCCTTTTTAATTACGAGTACATCCTACCCTTACCGTACGTAGGAATGAAGATATTTTTGGACATAAAACAATGACATGAATGTTTGACTTGACATTTTTAGTTATTTCCTTCCTTCTATGTTGCCATTAATAAAAAAAATGCTTGATAATTTCGACTACGAGACAGTCGTTTCTCTTTTTCCAAAACTCAAGTTTGTGCTATTTCTGAGTGCAAATTCGAAATCTTCCATCTGCTTCCCGAGATTTCAGCTCGTTAATGTTATTCCAAAGCTTTGCCACGCCAAATGGGTGGTACGTGCCTTTGACTCTCGCATCGCGTCGCGTCGCACCTTGGCTTAGGTTCTCAAAGCAGACGCCCCCGCGCTGAGAGGCGGCGCGAGGGCGGAGGGCGGAAGCAACGAAGTTAGGCGGCGCGTCGGGCGGCGCTGGCGGAGGCGGCGAGGGCAGAAGCGAGAACACGATCGGAAGACCGGATGCGCAGGCTCTGCAGCTACTCTGATCGAGAGGTCGTAGGGTTCGAGTCCGGGCAAGGCAAGGTTTTTTGATACTATCTAGATAGCCAGGTGGAATTAAGCAGCTTTTTGAAGGAGATTTACAACGGCCGGCTGCTCTTATCAGTAGTTTTCCGTGGGTTCTGTGATCAAGACCAGGAGGATTTCGGAGCAGTGCCCTAACAAACGTGCCACGGACCGAGTATAATGATTCCTCTTCTTTGCGCTTCTTCCTGTCTTCTAAGTCTGTCCCTCACACACACATACTTAAAAGCACTACACTACTTCATGAGATGGGAAATCAGTCGATAGGTTGGAGTTTGGTCCTGGGGAGGTTTATCTGGAGATATCGGGGGGGGGGGGGATATCCCGCAAATCGACGCATAGGTCGGCGTCTGATCTTACCACCCAGCGGGAAAGGAACACCACTACATTCACAAATAAATTTTTACTACCCTAATAGGACAATAACGATACAAGTTGCCGTACCCGGAAACATCAATCAATAGATCGATCTACCAAACAATCAAACCGAGTGGGAGTAAGGAAGCGGGACATAAACGTAGCTTGGATAGAGGAGAGGGGAAATGAGGGGACATGAGAGGATGTGACAGGAGGTGGGTGAAGAACAAAATGGGAAACAAGAACCAGAGAGTGGGTACCGACACAACGCAGTGGTGAGGGTGGAGTGAGAGAGCGCAAATGCGTGGGGAAAGAGCTAGGATGCAAGCTGAGGAGAGGACGTCAGCGTTAGCGGAAATAACGTGACCAGGTGAAGGAAAAGATGTATCGAGGGTGACGGCGAAGGGGAGGTCAAAGACGAGGGAAGAGCGGTGTGGGGAATGCCTCTAGGAAGTGGTGAGCTGGGGCACCCAGAGAAAACCAGGCGCCTTGGACAGTAGATGAACGCGGGCCCCTCGTTTCAAGCAAAACATTTCATTCTCCTCCAATTCATAAACATAATTCATTTCTCCACCCGTCAGAAATAACTTACAGCGTTAAATTTGGATTAGAGACGAATTTATTTTCTATTTCTTGTGCATGAATAAATCGGGGCCCCAATTAAGTTGGGGTCTGGGACAAGATACTCCATCTGTCCTTTATTCTAATCGTCCCTGCTGGTGAAAGCGAGGTGAAAGGCACAGAGGTGGTTCCCGGACAAAGGTAAAGACGGAGGAAGGGGTCGCTAAGTGAGCAAAGACGAGAAGAAGCCAAGAGGCAGCATAGGATTCGTCGAGGACGACGGCAGAGAAGATGACAGCAAGGAGAGCAGAATCAAGGCGCAGTAACGGCTGGGCGGAAAAGCGCACGTTATCAGGGCAAGAGCGATGGTGAGGACGGAGTAGAGTTGGCGGAGAGATCGAAACCAGATGAAGATGCATCGAGGATGACGAATATCAGAACGGGACCGAGAGCAGGGAGGAGTGGGGATGGAAACGAGTCGGGAGCGATGAAGTAACGGACGAGCACATAGTGGCAGAGAGTGCCGATCGGTCTGTCTGTCTGTACCGGCATAAAAGCTCCTGACGAGACTAAGACCTACCAGCGGCGTTCCGACCTTGCAGACATGGGTTTGGGTACGTGTGGTTAGCAGATATTCATCCCTTACACCATATTCTGGTCTTCTTAACCTAAGAAGTATTTTTTTTTCATTTTCACACAGCAACATATACTGGGACATTGCAAGGAAAGCGCACTTTCTAATTTGCTGCGCCCGGAAGAGAGAGGGTGAGGGAGAGAGGGGGTTGAGGGAGGGAGAGAGGAAGTTGAGAGAGGGGGCGAGGGGTTGAGGGAGGGGGCGTGGGGTTGAGGGAGGGAGAGAGGTGTTAAGGGAGGGAGAGAGGGGGTTGAGGGAGGAGAGAGGGGGTTGAGGAGGGGGCGAGGGGGGTGAGGGAGGAAGAGAGGTTGAGGGAAGGGCGATGGGGCGAGGGGTTGAGGGAGGGAGAGGGGGCTTGAGGGAGGGAGAGAGGGGGTTGAGGGAGAGGGCGAGTGGGAGGGAGGAAGAGAGGGGGGTTGAGGGAAGGGCGAGGGGGCGAGGGGTTGAGGGAGGGAGAGGGGGGGTTGAGGGAGGGAGAGAGGGGGTTGAGGGAGGGGGCGAGGGGGTGAGGGAGGAAGAGAGGGGGTTGAGGGAAGGGCGAGGGGTTGAGGGAGGGAGAGAGGGGGTTGAGGGAGGGAGAGAGGGGGCGAGAGAGAGATAAAAGGAAACGCGCGATCGGAGGCGCTTAAGGGGGTGAGGTGACGGTGGCAACGGATGCTTTAAGGGCCCCGCTAACCTCGCGCGTACACATGCGAGCGACGCTCCGTGGCGTGGCGTGGCGTGGCGGGACGGGGCGTGGCGCGGCGCGGCGCGTGCTGGGGGCGGGCGGCGAGAGCGCGCACTTCGTCCTCGTTGGCCTGTAATGCCTTCCTTGCTCGGCTAATTGCTAATTATGACTGGGATTCCGGTCTTGCGCTCCCGGCGCATAAGGAGGACCGTAATAAGCCGTAAAGTCGGATGGGAATTACACCTGGGCGTGCGTTTGCTCTATAAACCGAAAAACGCCTGTGTGTTTTGAGGTAACCAGGCATTTGCTGGGAGGGTAATAGAAATAATTTCTGAAGTTACGAGATGCTGGATTTGGTTTTTGGAGATATTGAAAAGAGTTACGGCAAGTATCAGTACAGCACACTTAATGGCTCCTTTTCCGAAGTTCAAGGGTAGTGTGTGAATACATTTATGTCAATATCTCGTTTCATTCCTGCTATAAAATAATAAGTGCAGCATAGCACATTAAGGTTTTCTTTGGTTTCAAACTTATTTTTCAAAAAACAAAACGTGAGAATTATTTCGTGTACTTATGTAATTTTCTTCAACAAATCGAGATAGTTCTCTTACTAATACACCACTCAAGAAAAAGGCAAAATAAAACTTGAAAAGGAATCATTTTCAAATATCACACTTTCTATAATGTTAATACCAAACATACGATTTTCGCTGTGCAATATGGAAATAATGTCTTCACAACGATATAGTTGAAAATTATTATCGCTTTCTCTACATCCCTGATCCACCTCAGAAATAAAACAATATTTTAATTGAAAAAACACTAATTTTAAGGATCAATCTAAACGACGATTTAAAAAAAATGTATTTTAAGTTTTTTCAAAGGCTATAATTTTTTTAAACAATTGTGGCTCTATATGACACAACTGTATGACATTTTGTAGCTGCAGAATTTCTCGGCGTTTCGAATGGTTGTATATTTTTGACAATTACCTATAAGGTAATATAAATTGTACCATTGGTTTCATTACGTGTTACGTATGGTAGAGCTTTTAGTTTATTATATAGTAGTACCTGCCCCTTGGGTGGCTCATGCTAGCTTTCGGTTAGGCGCTCCCGTGTTAGATTCCCGGCCAGGAGAAAAATGAAACTGTAGCTTTCTATATGGAAGAAAGCCCAAGCAGGCCCAATGAACTAGGTACGGAGATGTAAACGCGTCATACTCGCCATATGTCTTCCTCACCCCCAGACCCAGTGTAATAAATAAAAGCAAGACCCAGGCCTGGGAACAGGCTACATGGCAAAAAGAGGATTAATCTGGCCCTAAAATACCCAATTCGTATAGTACATAAGATACACTTACGTACACCTATTTTTAAGTCGTACCACGAATGCGTTTACGGACGTTCATAAATTGCTTGATAGACTTCCGTCGGTTATGCTTCTACTAAAAGTTCTCATAAAAGTTTCCGGTAATAAAATATCTCCAATAACAGTCTTTTTTATTTCCCAGATTCATTAAATGAAGGGAGTATTTTACAGCATAAGATCCAGCTCTCTAAATCCCAGGGCAATAAATTTGATGCCAGGCGTAGTGGCGATGAAGAATATATGAATGCAATTGTTTATTGGTACGTTTAATGTTGATTTGAAGTGACACTCAATATTCGTTTTGTTTTCTAGGTTACTTCTCGTTAATGCTTTAATTTTCTTGCAGCTGCTCGCTTACAAGAAGCAAGATAAATCGTTCTCCGCCGAAGCGTTTCCGAGGGCTATTGTGCGGGCGGTTGCTGTAGTCAGCTCTGTTGCCTTGAGCGCTCCCTATCGCGTGTTTGCTCAGACATTAATTACTGTCGCCGCGGAGATTCGATCGAAGACTGCGCACACAGCGGAGCAAATGAGCTTCGCGTTCCCTTTAATGATACTTCCTCGCGACCGCAACCCGCTCCGGCTGTCACTCGCTCCGGACGCAGACAAAGTGCTCCGCAGCGCGCTCTCCCGCCCTGGCGGCTTGCGGAGGAACCACGCGCCGCGCTACCAGACTTTTAAACGCGGGGCGTCCGGTCGTTTGGCAGCTGACGTGACAGGTCCTGGACAGCGACGACGCCCTCGGACGTGTAGATCCAGGCGCCAGATATGTCAAGAAATCTCTTTCATCTTTGAGGAGATTGTTTGAGACTTCAATTGGATTTCCTTGGTGATTACTTGGTTTGTTCACTCTTTCAGATAATATCTGTTGCCTGTTCTTTGATGGTAACAGGAACACATTTTTCATGATCGCAATATTGTCTTAAAACTGTGTTAGCTGCACGTAACAATTAAGCATTACAGAGATTTTATTCAATATGTTTTCTTTGAACAATTTAAATAAAAATAATCCTTGTTGTTTTCAAATATACGATTTTTGCTGACGAACTAGAACTGAAATATTCTCTTGTAAAAATAACTTTTTTATGAATCAATTAATTTAACCAACAATTCTCTTCTTTTATTCTATTGTAAACAATACAGTAATAACACGTAATTTCTTCAACAATAACACTAAGTACGCTCTCAAAATTGTTTAAACGAAGCTAAATTTCAAATTGAATGTATATGAAACTCCTGACATTTCTTGAACATGTATAAAAAAACAATGATATCAATGAAATAGCATATTACTGATAGATATTAATATTCTAGAATATTCTAGATCATTAATATTCAATTTTGTAACATTTGTATACTGTCAATGTTTCTTAAGTTTAAAAATCTTCGAAAATTAATATTTGAGACAAACAGTTTTATAAAGGCGAGGATTCGTCAACAATAAAAATATATCTCAGCAGAAATAGTAAATGACGAGCAACTAATCAAAACCCATGTTGTCCACTGGTGGAAAAAATACGTTCTAAACGCTTCTTCTTTCATACTTTTTCAAAACGCATTTTACCACGTTAAATTAAATACGTTTTAAAGAAATCTGAAAGCAGAAGCGTGTAGACGTATTGAAAAAATGATTTCATATCAAACTCAATGTTTTCTACCAGTGGACAAATATGCGTTTTGATTAGTTGCTCCTCAAATAAGGATATGTAACTGCCAACATCTCCCCACTCCTGTATTGATCCAGAAAGCAATTCCAGCAGAGTGGATCTGAGGGCGTCTTCTCTGGAATGTGAAAAATTAGTCTAGAGAGATAGACTGTTTTCTTGGAATCTTTCTGCAAAAGAGCCCTTAATTTTTCACAAATTAAAAGGCAATTTTTTAGTACCTTTGAATATGTTTTTAAATATTAAGTAAATCAAAAGCATGTTTTGAACTTCTAGTAATTATACTTTACTTGTCATGTAATGATCCTTTTAGAACAAGCTCAGACAATTAAAAAATATATAATCGTTGGATTTTTATCTTAAATAACCTGCCTACGGCAACATACTTCATAGTCGAATGAATCAGTACAAATATGACCCATTCTCAGCTTTCAAGAAATTTTAACAAAAAAACTGTTGATTCCCACTTGGGAGGTTCCAAAGAAAATATTGTATAAAAAAAGTTTTTCGAATATATATCGAGGAAAATATTGAATTAAGAGAATCTCAAAAGTCTTTTTCAAGAAAATAAATATACATTTTCTTCGACTAAGACTTTGTTGTTTTCTTCCCGACATGTGATTAACATGTCTTCATGAAAGCAACAAGCAAAGCAAGATTTTAGTGAAATTATTTATTTTAATTAGAGATTGCAGCAAAATGTGAAAATGGTTCATTCCAAAGCTTAAAGGCGTCTCTCGGCAGCATCTCCTTTAAGGAGTTCCTATGCGTACGGCCAAATGCTATTCTCGAGGCCTGCCGTCCGAATGTGGACCATATGCATACTAAGGAGGCTAAAGAGGGTCGTACCCCAAACGCAAGGACATTGTCTCTCGGCAGTATTGACTGCAGCTGTGCGTACCATTTCCGTAAAACACCGCAATGTTATGAAGAACAAGCCCAGAGCAGTTTTGCATATATTAAATATATTTGAGTACGCCGTTGTTATGAGAAAACCTCCATACGTTTCTGTGAGCGGCGCACAGTTAGAAATACGAAACAAGCATGCTGAATTGTGTACTATGATAGTTTATTCAAAAAAACCATGTGCCTATTCAAATAAAAGAAAGAATGAAATAACGATATATTGTATTACGGACTTAGAGCTAAATGATAGGCTAGAGCAACAACGGCCCCCTACCAACAATATTACACGGTAAAACAAAACAATTGGATTAGTTGACATCAGTGATCTGTATACTAACCGAATGACGAACTAGACCTAGCCGTAGGCCGTGCCTCGACCCAGCTTCGGGCGCCATATTGCGGTTGGCAAAGACACTAGCGCGGCAATATGTATACTATAGAGATCATTCACTTATTCGAAGAGCATTAACATCTGACCTAAAACTTCTGCTCTTATGTATAACTTGTAACCAAGGAAGTTAAATTAATCTAACAATTGACAGCAAACAATTCTGAGGCCTTTCTAATCGAATATAAATAGGCACATGCAAAGCGAGGGTTCTTAAAGCATTACTACCTTATTCTTACTGTCAATCCACATTCTGTTTTCTTACATAGAATATTCAATTTACCTGCTTAGGAATATAAGGTGAAATGTGGTGAAGAAATGAAAGACATTTATAGACAAAATAAATGAGTCAATTTAATATCAAAAATCGACAGGATGATAATGTGAAATGAATTAGTGATGAACAATAAAATATTAGTCACATTAAAAACCATTTTATACATTTCTAAATAGAACAATTTTATTTAGATGCTGTCTGACACTTGTTTGGCCACCATGAATTTTTTCTTCAGAGAATCTTTCGCCGTATGTTTTGAGGCGGAATGTCACATGCTTGCAATCTTTTTAACTATTTGCATTTCATGAAGGTATTCTGAGAGGCCAAATTCATTATCAAAATCATGAGGCAGTTGTTGTAAGGGCAACTTCGAAAGCACTCTCGAAATAGAACATTTTTTTTTCTAAAATAGTCTTTTGGTTCATATCATCATTCATCACAAAAAAAATAAACATTTTTTCACATTGCTCTACAACTTTGAAAACAAGGTCTGACATTTGAACAATTTTCTCCCTATCAACAAACATGGGAAATGCTGATTCATTAGCAATATTAGGCAGAGAATATAGAAATTTCTTTTGATCAGAAAGTGAAGATTTTAATATTGACTTTACAATCATTACACTTCATTTTCCTCTCTAAACCCAATTCGATTACTAAACCCTATATTACTCTGTATATACGTACGTATGCGCGAAAGTAATAAAATACATTTTACTGGTAACACTTATAATCTGTGTACAGCCATTATAATGTGTCTTATTTAATTGTGATTTTATTTACTGTATCTGCAAAGTCACCGCTTCTGAAAATGTCAAATAACTATCAGTAAAACTTTAATTAATGAAATATTTTACCACTGAGTTTTAGTATAAAAATAATAATGTGAAAATAATGACAACAAAGAGAGTAATATTATTGGGATTAGAAGAATTTTCAATTTGAAACAATCGAAATTGAATGATTTGTAAAATGTGACAATAATGTGATTAATAAAAACAAGATCACTAATAAAAATGGATATGCCAGAGATAATAGGTAGAACTCTCTTAGGGAGGTAGAGGTAGCATCAATGTAATTGAACGACTCTGCACACAACTCCTGAAGGGTTAGGTTCACTGCGATCCATCAGGTTCGTCTACGGAATATATTCCAGGGAGAGTGTTTAAGAACACGCTTGCGCGAATTCAGATATCGATGGAGTCTCTTGAGGAGCCTACCGTCGCAAGAAGGTCGTCGCTTCGAAACCTCGCACTTCGCCAATATGGCCTCTCTGCGGGGCTTTGGGGGTGGAGATTATCGCCCCCCCCGCTCGCGATCACCGCCAGGAAACTTCCATGACAGCGCCGCCGCTGTGTAGAGGCGCAACAAGCCTCGGGGGCTTAGCGCTAATGACAATGGCGCGGCGCTGGGCGGCGATGCAAAATGCAGCCGCAGGCGGCGGGCGTGCTTATCGGTTCGCCAGGGGACTCTCCTCGGGCACCTTCCCCCAACCCCGCCGCCCCCCGCGCTCCTTCAGATCGCCCGCCCACGCGCTCGACCGCCCACCCTACCGCTTGTCCGCCTGCTCACCCATCGGACTGACAGCGCACCCACCCACTCGCTCGCCAGCCTGCTCGCGCAAAGGCCAAAACGCGCGGCCGCTTCTCTTCGCCCACCTGGTGGGCCAAGCCGCCAGTCTGCTTTTCTGCCTTCTCGCCTATCTGGCCATCCACTCGCCGATCTGGTCGCATTCTCGCCCACTCGGCCGTGAGGTCGCCTGTTCTCCCGCACACTCTGCTGGTCACCCGTCAAGTCGCCAGCCAGGGTTCCAGTCGTCTGTTGGACGAGAAATCGCCCGTTCTCCTTGCCCGTTCTTCCTGTCTGTTCTCCCCGCCCGTGCTCCCTGCCTAGATTTGCTACAACAACGCATACGTTCCCCCATTATTTCATAATTTCGAAATTTAAAGAGCTCAACGAAAATGAGCCCCTCACCACTCTTTTAAACATCTCTGTATCTACCCATGTAAACTATTTGAATACAAAATTTTGAGTGATTTTAAGAATTTTTTTATAAATTGCATTAATTTCAAGCACTAATTACACGAAAACTACTCGATTATTCAAAACATTGTATATGACCATTTTTCAAGAGCAGATTTTTACAACAGACATTGTCTGTAGGGTCTCCTCTATTTTGTAGTTTCGAAATGTTGTTTTGCAATTTTCAAAAATGCGGATAGTTTGCCAAAACTGGCTAATATTTTTCACCACTCCATACAAGAAGCAAATTTAATGAAAAAATTTGAAGCCATTTTTCGAGACAAAATGTTTCAAAAATTGCCTATATTTCGCGCAAAATTACAAGAAAACTACGCGTATTTTCGAAAAATTGAACATTACCTTATTTCAAGATTTATCTTTAAAGAACAGATTCCACTCAAAAAATAATATATATCTTCAATATTTGTAGTTATAACTACAAATTCTATCAAATAAAAATTGCACCTGGGCCATTTTCAAAAATTCAGGGACTTCAATGAACACGCGAACTTTACCATTTTCTTAAGCGCCATTTACGTCATCCAGAACCAAGTTTAGTGAAAAGTTTTGAAGACATTTTTGAGAAATTCAAAACTGATATATCCCCACTCGATCTGAATGATCTTGTGGCATTGATAATTACAAACGGATGTTTTGATTTTTGAGGGTATGTCACATGAAGTCTCAAACACGTTTTCATATTTTTCTCAAAAACATTTTCTCACATTTTTTTGAAACAACTGTCTTCGGATAGCGTAAAGAAGGCTTAAGAGAATGGTGGTAGTCTCATGTTTATTGAAGTCACAGATTTTTTGAAAATTAAGGAAGCGAAAATATTTTTGGGCTCCTCCCTCTAACTATAATATTGAAGACAGAAATGTTTGTTTCTTTTTCATAATAAAATCTGTTCCTTAAAGACGGATCTTTAACTAAGTTCACGTTAAATTTTTCAAAAATATGAGTAGTTTCCATGTCATTCTGAGAGAAATGTAGACTTTTTTTCAAAAAGGGCTTCAGTATTTTCTTTAAATTCACTCCATATATGTAATAAGGGACGGTAAATACAGTGCTTGTCCCATTTTTGGCTATGGCTCCATGTTTTCGAAATTGCTAAAACTGAACATTTTAAACTACAAAATTGGAGGTTAGCGATTTTCGCTTGAAAACAAAGGCGTTTGTAAAAAATCAAAGTTTTAAAAAAGGTCTTGTAGAATTATTTTGCGAAAAAGAGCTGACTTCGCCTAGTATAAGGCTTAAAAGGTTAAATACACGTAATTTCGAAAACAAATTCTCAAAAACAGCTTTAATTTCTTTCTTTACATTTTATCCACATATATAATAAAAAAGAGACGGTAAAAAATAGGGTGCTAGTCTCATTTTCGGCTATTACTAGGTATTTTCAAAAATGCCAACAATAATCGTTCACATTTTAAAAGTATCAAAAATAGAAATAGCGATTTTTGCTTTCAACAAAATTTGTTGTAAAAGGTAAGGTAAATAAAGTTCATGCACAATGTTTTGAAAAAATCATTTTTCTAAATTCGTGTCAGCAATGCATTCAATTTCTAAAAATATTATTTTCTCAAAACCCGCACCAAATGTTTTCATTAAATTTTCTCCTCGTATGTAATGGCAAATAAATAAATAAATAATAAATATATAATTAAAAACTAGTGATGCTATAGAATGGCACAGACCTTCTCGCAGTAGTTAGTTTTCTAATCTCTTTAGTCTGGTCTAGTTTCGAGTATGCCGTATGCTCTTCATGGCTGCGTTCTTTTGTGATTCAAAAATATTTTTTTTCTCAAGTTTCTCAACTTATAGGCTTCCTAGTTCTAATAAGAACTGATAAAGCAGATACAATAATCTCTTGACTGACATAGAAATATGCAACCCGAATGGCTGAATCAGATATGGTGTGAACGGGTTGAGGGCTTCGGGTCCAAAGGAACCAGGTTTGAATCCTACACTGGGATTTAATTTGAATAATGTGTTGTCGCAGAAAACTATTGAGGATTCCAGAAACTTTGTTGAAAATCATTTGAAATACTTCTACTCACAAATCAAATCAACATAGATAAATATACCGAACGAGTCTGTATGTGCTTTCCCAATTTGCAACGTTTAAACATTTCTTTCAACTCTGTTATTGGATTTCTAAGATCTATGTCGCGTCACATCAGTTGTTGTCTTTCTGTGAATCTGTATGAATAAATGTAAGTAATCTAATCAATCAACATGAAACTTTAAATACTTTGTAAACACCACCCGTGGGAACAACTTAGATACCCCTAAAGTTTCAGAAATTATTATTACTTTTCCACCTTATGAATTACTTTTACGCATGCCTTATATTAGTAGAGTAAATCCCATGTTGCACCGAGATGGCTGAGAAGGTTAATTGGCGTGTATTATCACAGCTTTTTGGAAGGAAGGTTCGCTGGTTCGGTCATTTTTATTTGTCACAATTCTATGTTGCCGCAGAACATAATTGAAAATTCCAGAAACTTTATTGAAAACCGTTTAAACCAATTCTAATCACAAATACCGATAAACAAGATAAATAAGCTGGAAGTGTGTTATTTTAGAACTTTCAACTTTCAAAAATTTGTTCAGATCTCTTGTCGGGTTTGTAAAACTTAGGTACCATCAGATCAATTATTTTCTTTCTGCACTTACAACTATTATAGAGGTTCCAATTCTCTGTATAACCGGATGGTCGACGTGGTGAAATGAAAACAGACTCCTCGTTTCTGAGTGAAGGAGTGCTAGTTCGAGCCTGGCTCCGAGATATTTGTTACTATTCTCTATTTCCGTAGAAAACTATTGATAATTCCAGAAATGTTATTGAAAATCACTTGAAGCAATTCTTTTCACATACGATCAATTAAGATACATTAAAACTGGAATTGTCTGTATGTGATTTTCCTATTTTCAAGTTTTAAACAAGTCTTCAACTCTTGTTAGATTTCTAAAACGTATGTCACATTGTATCAATAGCTGTCTTTTTCTGAATATGTATGAACCAATTTAAGTAAACTACTCAGTCTATTAACATGAATTTTAAATTCAATATATACACTACACATGGGATCGACTTATGGCCTAATTAAATATCCTTAATGGATAGTTGGCTCAGGGCCTCAACTAATATTGTAGTGCCCCTCACCGAGAGGTGCTAGGTTCGAGTCATGACGATGGCAGTATTTTCGACACTAGACGTATTAGTAGACTCGATACTAGCGTGGTCTAAGTCCTGTCGCTGTATGGAAAATAATTATACCGGCTGTCTGCTTTAATCGGTAGCTTTCCGTGGTTTTTCTGATCTACATCGGACGAATGGCCGGGCGCCCTACCAAACGGACCGCGTGCGATCTTTTCTTCCCATTCCTTATCCTATCATAACCTTTACTTACATACACTTACATGCACCACTTTACCATACATGCCGGGAGGCCGGTCAGGATCTTAGAGCTTGACCTGGCTGAGGGGAGGGATACCCTTTTGTGGGAGGCACCTGGTTGGAAAAAATCCCGTTAGCTGAGGGTAGGTCGGCGTCGGTTTTAGCCATTTATGACGGTAACATTACCGCTACCTTTAGAGAAAAAACATTTTCTACACTTACGGGACACGTGATATTTTTGCGAATGTGCGACCGAAATCACAATCAGTCAGTCAATCAATCAACGTATCAACCTAACAACTGTCAGTCCGTCTGGGGACAACTGTTGCTCCTCAAATATTCAGCCGATTTTCTCCAAAATTGATATTGAACGGACTGGAGGCTTTGGAAGTTTCCGACGGATATTTTACTTTTTGATGTTTTATTTACATGAACCAAGAATTTACCTTTTTTTGCCTCTACCAGAGTTCGATTCATACGGCTCTTGTGGGGCGTAGTGGTATGAGAGCCGACCAGGTCTCTGAACGGAAAAAAATGCTGGTTGAAAATAATTTTGTTGGTTTACGCTGTAGTATAATATTGCTTAACATTTAGAAACAATGCGAGAAAGTATGTGCTTTTGAAGCACCGCTAGTTTCTTTTGCAAGATGTCACTAGGAAATCTATCTTTTGGGAAAGTAGCAAATCGTTTGACACTCGGGGTGGTTAGAGTTTCAAAGGCTCAATGCGTTGCAAATTGCCGGAAACGTCGCCTCTTCAGCTTACATGCGTTCGAAACAGGACAATAGCTTCATTTCCACGTAGTGACAGTATAACACAGGCATTTAAGCGCGTATAGAGCCTCTCTCTGGATACTAAGATGGCTGCTCACTCCATATTCATTGAATTAAACATTTTTGAGAAAGAAAAATATGATGGATAATACAGTTTTAAAATTTTTTCTTCAAATTTGTTACCTTTATATTGAAATTGTGTACGCAGACTTTAAAAACTTATATACATATTTACATTACACGAATACAAAGAGTATGCTATAAATATCAACCAAAAATCCAATAAAAAATTGTCTCACAAATGCCGGGCGAATTAACCCTCTGTTTCTACCCACCAAGTATAATTAGAAGGTAATCATTTTCGTTATCAAAACGCAGATCACATTGCGAAAACAGACTTCATTTTCATGATTAATTGATGTGGTGTAGTTTATACATCGTGGTCTGAGAGACTTAACATGGCAACTGTGAAATTCACTACGAGGAGGAAATAATTAGTTGGGCTGTCCTTCGAGTTTCTCCTGGAGGAAAATTTAAGTAGTCTGTTTATCTTATCGGTAGATTTTATTGGTTTCCCTTGTTAATACTGGAGTAGTACTTTAACAAACGGGCTTCGGAAGACGCAAAATATTTTCTTCCTCATCCTATCCCTTTACACACACACACACACACACACACACACACACACACACACACACACACACACACACACAGTTACATGCAATACACTTCTACTCACATCAAGAGCTTAGAGTTTGTCACGGTGCGACGGTGTTCTGCCGAGGATATATCTGGAGGGGGAAGCATGACAATGTACAGGTCGGCGCCGGAATTCTAGAGAGAAAGGAACACCTTTACCTCCCTGGACGTGACTAATAAAAACCTGCACGTGACTAAAGTTTGAAGTACAGTACTGGAAACATAAATTGATCGCGGCCGTCTGCGGCTAAGTTCAGCTTTTGCACGGCTTGGACAGCCCTTGTCATGACGAAACGTCGCAGGCGGAGCCTCACAAACCATCGTAGCCAATCTCAACGCAGGGGGGAGTGCCCTAACAAAATTACGTCGTACAAAATGGCGGGCGCCGCCAGTTCAGATGTGGAAGTATTTTCAAATGAAAAATACATGAAAGAAACACTTCAATGAACATGAAAGTAAATTCATTGAAATATATATGAACTCATAGCACTTAATCACTGTTAACACAATTCTTTTTTAAGAAATTGCATTGATGTCAGATAAAATAACACTAATTTAGAACAATTACGTTCTTATAGATATTTAAATTCCAATATTCTTGTCCAAACGCAATTTATGAACTTTATCAAATGACCAGTTTACTACAGAATTTTGCGATAAGAAAAACGATTATAATTGCATATTTTCAATTGTTCATATGTATATTACATTTGCAAAAATGCAAAATACTGTCTTTCTCGAATCGTTAGGACTTCTAGGGAACCATTTCAATAAGGGAAAGTAAAATTCAAAGCCCAGCTGTATATTTATCATTAAAGTAACAATTAAACTAGATATTAAGCAATTAATTTGCATCTCATGTCAAAATTGTTATTTTACTATCATCAAATCAGGGACAATTTGGGGACACTCCCCGGAAGGAATAGCGCACATTTCGGAATTGTTTATAAAATTGTTAATTGTTGCAAAATTGTTAATTCGCAGTTTTTGGTTCTGGGACATCAGAAAACCCTTCCCACTTTAGAATTGCAAAATTTGGAAATTGTTTATAAATTTTTAAATTTTACAAAAAAACGTATTGCTTTTTTAAAATTGCCTTAAAACGAGATGTAAAATTCCGCAATCTGATTAGCGCTTCCTTTCGTTTTCGAGATACGTAAGTGTTTATAAGAAATTAGCATGTCATGGCAACTATTTTTTTGGCAGTTCCCACGTTAAGCTTTTCTATAAACCGTTTTGCAACGGCTCGCTTAGTTTCTCCGGCAAATACATTTGAAGTTCCTAACGGGGTGGAGGGGACAAGCGTCCACAACGCTTGCATTAATTGCCACGAAAATTGTTGCTGGTTAGATATTCCTGGTTTTCAGCTCCTTAATTTTTCATTTTATTCTAAATACTTTAAGTTCCATTTGTTTAACAATTACAGCATAAATTTTAAAATACTACTCGAGTCGGCTATCGAACAATCTTCAACTTGGAAGCAAGAAAGAGTCATCAATTGGCTTTCAGAAATACCTCCCGGTGAAAATTGCGTCCTTCCTCCACACGCTTCAAGGCGAAGTAGGCTGAGTTTGTAAGCATAAATCGTAACACTCGCTTTCCCTCGAGAAAGCCTTTATCCACCTTCTTAGGAAGCCAATTCTTTACATATAAAATTGTGGAAAATTTTTCAAATTAAATATACAAGAAAACAATAATTTTGCATTAATTGTCTTGACGTATAAATATTGACATTAAAGCTTCCAGCTCCTCAGTATTCACACGTTCCAAATACGAAATACATTGTTATAACATTCAAAATTTCATTCTAACCAGTAAGTCTGCTGCCTTTCAAAGCATATCGCATCAGTATGGAATATGCGAAAAAGTAATAATACTATTATAATATTGTAATGACATATGTTTATTTATGGACATGTGTAATTGAAGGAATGTGAACTTACGTATGCAGTTAAGTAAATTTCAATGAAGGTGCAAAGTTTGCAAATAAACATGTTTTAAAATTCAATTATTCGAAGTTCAGAACAATTCCTAGACGCATTCTTTTCCATTCGACACTAACACGCCAATGATTTTTGACACTACCCTCTGAATCGAAGTGGATTGTTTGAGGTCATCGCTTATAGCGTCAAAATCATGGAAGTTTACACGTCTTCGAAATACGTATACGCCGAGGTCATCTTCATGAAACACAGAAAATCTCATATGAAAGAATCAGTCGTCATTTCAACAATGAAGCTACTACGACATAATAATCATAATATCCTCAATTTCGTTTACTTATTGTGTTCTTTGGAGCATGCTCCGTGTCTCTGAGTAGCAAACATTAACATAATCGTTAAAATTAAAAGTAACGATTTAGGATGAAGATGTTCACATCTCCTTATAATTGTTTGTAGAAAGTCATATCAGGTTAGTATTATTGTCAATAAAATTGTAGTTTTATTTAATTTGAAATAATTGCTTGGATATTTTTGGGTTTAATTAAGAAAATATAGCTACCCGAAGTTGACGCTATGAAAAGTAAACATTTCGAGTTTTCCACTACGAGACGTATTTAGTCATCCCTATTCATTCGCTTAGTATACAGCAATCGCTTTCATTTATCATCGATCAAGTTACATAGGGTTTCTAATGTTTATATGATACCGGGTGTCCCAGCAAATATGGACCACCCCCATAACTTCTAAACGGTTCAGGGTATCGAGTTGCAGTTTTCGCTGAACAATGCAAAATCTTGGGGCAGGTAACAGGCTGGTAGAGAAATTCTCTATAATAGTTTTAGTTTTCGAGAAATTTAATCATCTTTGATTTTTTAAATTGAACTATATATTTTTTCATCAGCAATGTTATCATCATGAATATTGGAATAAAATGATTTATCATATGTTAGTATTTTAAGAGTAATTTGAGTATAAAATTAGATTTTTTTGGCATCAGATTTTCAAGTAAACGGGTAGCCTTTGCAACAGTCGCCGTTTTGGGAAGGTGGCCTTCGCGACGTTGATACTGTTTTGTGAAGAGAGGAGTGTAAGAGAGATGACCGTGTAGGATGAAGGTGTAATTGCAGCAATTCATGATCTTGACATGAAAAACATATGAACAAACATCAATTTTAACGATCTGAATGAGAATTTTTCCCAGTTGTTCATCTGAGTTGAACTTTTCTTCTTCTGAAATTCCAAATCAACGATAATCGAAAAGAACCAAATAAATATATTGTAGCGAAAACGATAATAATAATAAAATTAATAATAATAATAATAATAATAATAATAATAATAATAATAATAATAATAATAATTATAAAGGTCATTTCTAAATTTACAAAACTCGAACTCAGTGCAGAAACAAGCTATCACTTTAATATATGGGAAGCGAATAAATTCTTAAAGATTTTCATTGTAATATCTTGATTAATTCATGAAATAATAGATAGGTAGACATTTTCTCTTATTACTCACAGTAACTTAATTTACTATTTATACACGTACTACCAGAAGAACAAAGTAATAAAAAACTTGAAATACTATTGACAGTTCTATCAGTGTAACTACCAAACTTTAACAAAAATGCATATCTGCATTCGCTACTGTTCATTCTGATTAGAGAGTTTCTCATTTCATAGCGCCAAGTGCTGCCTCAAACTTGAAAATGCAGAAGACGGAAGTGTACAGTTTTCTTTTCCATTCAAGAACAGCAGTCGTATGGTTGCAAAGTGGACGAGTGATCATTTTAATTAAAAATGACATTTACCAACGAAGAGACGGTGGTTGGCTTCTTATTCAGTTTGAAAATGATATTTTATATTATTAACATCTTCTTTACGCTACCAACTTTTTATATTGTTCTTTGGAACGATCAATGTTTTGAAATTTTAATAGAAGGCAAGTTAAATCCAAATAAATAAATGGAAAATGTCTCCCATTCTGATTGTCAAAATTGGTATTTCTTAGTGTGATGTCTGTGCCATCACTAAGAATTACTGTAGTTATGCCTCTTATCCCCCACTGCCACCCCTCTCAGTCAACATGCAACAGTCTAGACGTCGTGATGGCCACCTTGCCCAAAAGCGAGAGTTGCAACGATTACCCGTTTAATTCAAAATAACATGTCAGAAAGCCTAATTTTATACTCAAGTTACTATCAAAATATTAGCAAATGATACATCATTTTAATCCTCTTTTCATGGTCTATCTATTGCTGGTGATAAAAATATATAGTTCCTTTAAAAAATCGAAGATGATTATATTTCTCGAAAATTAAAAATATTATAGATAATTTCTCTACGGCTCGTTACTTGCCCCATGATTCCGCATTATTCAGTAAACACTTCATTTCGATATCCTGAACCGTTTAGAAGTTGTGGGGGTGGTCCATAGTTGGTGGGACCCCCTGTTTATGTAATAACATTAGAACTGTATTCTCACGGGCAGGAATTCGGGCTCTGTAGTTATTCTTTTTTGCGGGTAACCTACTCTGTGGTGTGTGAAAGTGTATTTATTTATATATTTATTTTTATTTCCTAGTAAACATTCTGAGTAACAAAAGTAATATTTAGAGAGGTATGTATGTAATGTTGCAGTAAATCGATGTCAAGAATTTAATGGAATTACACGTTTTGGGGACTTAAGTTACCAAGAGAGTGTTGTTATTATATCAAAACGTCCGTCTCTCCGTCCATGTGTCCGCTGGTCTGTCTGTCTGTTTCTCTGTGAACACTAGTGTGTAAACTATTCGTAGAATTTTTGTCAAAACTAATTTTCCATTAACGATCTGGCCCGAATCGAGGCCCCGCGATTTTGAAAACAATTCTTTAAATTTTGGGGTAATTTAGTTGAAGCCCCTGGGAAGCATTTTCAAACTTTTCTTAAAAACGGCTCCAAAGTTTTTCGCCCTACATATGTAACCACAGTCGAACATCCGCCAACGTCGGAACTCGAACTCTAGGGCCTCGCGGTCAGTAACGTTACAGGGAAAACTGTAACGATGCCACTGAGCTATCGCAACCTTTGCAACGTGTACTTAAAAACATTGTAAGTCTGTTTCCATACAAAGTTTTAATTTTTCAATATTACAAATATTCAATTGTTTCATATTATTCGTGCGTATAGTAAATTTAACTTAAAGCTTCCTGCTTGAATCGTGTGTAACAAATCAAACAAATTGTATATTTGAAAAAATTATTACAATACAATTAATTAATTATTACAATTAATACAATGAAGATCTATTGAGTGATAAAATGATATTCCTCTAAAACTGAAAAATGTACCGAAACGAATATTTGCTATTGTGGCAGTTTTCTGTGTACTATTCGTTACATCTGTGAACGTTGTCTGAAGAATACACTGCGTTAGACGAAAGATAATTATACATATTTCTTTCTTAATGTAATCTGCTCTTCATTATTAGTCTTTCAAATCATCTCATGTGCATGTTTCTTAAAATATGTGTGTTTTTCGCAAAAGTTTGAGTTATATAGTGACAATATATATGTTTTCGAACACCACCAATATGCTGGAGATTTATTTCCAAGTGCAATCGTTTTAAATACTAAATTTTAAAATACGTTTTATTTAGAATTTTGTCAGAAATAAACAGTAGCTTTTGCGATTTTTCGAAAGAATTTTCTGGCATCAAGAACATTGTAATATTCAAAACACTACATAAGTGACCTGCCCAAGGACAATATCGTAGCGTATTTGGTTGGGTGGCTTCTTCTTGTGCTGAAGATCTCGGGTTCAAATCCTAGCCTGCACTACTCATTTTTTATTCTGTACATTAGAGTATGTATCTGACAAATGACTTTGAAATCAGTTGTAGACGTGGAATTTTATATATCGTTTTGCTTTTCAATAATTATATATTTTTTTGTCTCTCAGCCGTGTCTCTGTCGTTTTCTTAAGGTTTATTAGAAGAATGAAGTGTTAGTAGTATAAAAGTTGTAATATTTTACGTAACCGTTACCAATAAAACAAGAAAATAAGACCGGTTTTTTATTGTTTGTATTGGTAGTCAGATGAATAGAAAGTGAATAACTGCGTCAATGGTAGGTGCTTTTTTCAATTAAATATTTTTGAGAATCGACTAATTACCAGCTGCACTGAAACCCTTATTTTCCGAAAGAAAGCTGTAACGGCTATTCAAGCCAGCAGTGTAATTTTTGTTATCCTAGCTGGGAAGCGATAACCGAGCAAGTGGCAACAGCTCAGGATTTGGCAACAGGGCATTGGACACAGGAGGCCTGTGGCCGCCGCTTGGCTCTTTAACACAAGGATGGTTTCTTCATTGTAGGGAAGAAAGTGAGAGGGAATTATGTGAGCTTATTGCACTCGTCGGTCACAAATCATGTGTGACCGCGCCATGTGTCTGCCTGAATTTTGACATTTGCAAACACGTTAGGAACGTATGTTAGCACGGTGTTTAAAAAATCTGTTGCTCAATGCTTCTGTGCGAAATTGGTTGTATTTTGATCTGTACGAGAATTCGTAAACGTGTTTTAAATTAAAAATTTCACAAAACAATATGAATATCGTCATCCATTTTTAACATGAATAAAGTAATATATTTACCCAACAGAAACTTGAATTATGAAGACAGAATATTAACAAAAGAATTGGGATCCCTTAGACAAGACTTGTGCCTCAATCAAATGTCCAGTAATGAAAATAGGTCGGACATTTAAGCGGTAAATATTTTTATATTTGGTGCCCTCCCTGGTTACTAATCTGGTCACCCTAGAGGCGCCACTAGATCATAGCTACCTTAAAACACTAAGAAAGCAAATTCATTCACGTCTTAAATTCCCTAATATTCACTGATCACATATGACCCCGTAGGTCATATGTGGTCAGTTATGGGATTGAAAATAGAAAATACAGTTTGTCTAATTAAAAAATATTTAACATGAGAGGTCTGAGAGACCGAAGTTTAATTGACCCTGCGACTACGGCAACGTTGCTGAAATCTATGTTGCAAAGACTAGAGACAATAATCAAAGCAAATGGAATTCATACCCAGTATTAAATAACGTAATATGTTTTGTTCAACAGGTGTGTACGAAGACTTTTTAAGCTTACAAAAACGGCCATTTTATTTTGTTTCCAAATATCAGAGAGTTGCTAACATTTTGAACTTTTGTAATATAAGGGAATAAGAAGAGTATTCTTAATTTCTAAACTTGATATCTTTATTCTTTCTAACATATCGTTCGTATTAGATTCGTAGAAGTTTCTGCTAGAGTTTTCTAGTTGTTCGCAAGGCCGTCCTTTGACCTAAGCAACTGCCATGAGTCCCAACTTCAGACGGGGACATAGATAATTGAAATAAAATACAATAGTATCCCCAATAAATTTATATTACACTCTTAAAGCCCATAAATATGTAAAGGCATTTTTTATCATTTTTGCTGTTTAAATAGCTTCTTAAATATCGCAGGATTATTGATAAAAGTGATCAATTCCAAAAATTTGTGGTTTTGGATAAAAGGCATTTACAGGTATCTAAACCTTCCAAAAATCAGTGTACTGTTTTCGATTTTCATAGTATTGTAATGCTACATCTTCTATTTTATTATCGTTTTAACATTAGTTTAATTTTTTGTTATTCAATTGGTCAATTTTCGCAAAAAAAATTGCAATTTTTTCAGTTGTGAGAAGACGCTAGAAAAATTCAAACTTTTGCAATTTTTGAAAATCCCGTTAACCGTGAAAATAGAACCTATGCCACTTTCATAAGTGTATTTTGCTCTGTTATAACAATAAATTTAAAGAAAAAATTTTGAACAAAACTTTTGAGAAAATTTCGAGAATGTCCGTGGGGCTTGATCTAAAAACCCCCACGTTTTAAAGAATGGTTTTCAAAATTTCAAAGCTTCAACTACAGATAGATAGATGTTTCTTCAATTTGAAAAAAATCCTACGCATGGTTTAAGCGCTAGTAGTGTTCACAGACGGACAGACGGCGGGCGTTTCGCTTGCAATTGAGTTTTCGGTATCAAGGACCAACAAAATAGGAATTCTGGCTACATCACATATTAGAGGACTTTTTTCTCTTAATTAAGCAACTGCATTTATCCACTTTTTCGTTATCAGGATCCGGCAATGAATTTTTTCTGCCGAAAATCCACCGGTTTTTCGCGCAACATTACATAACTTTCTCTACATTACGTATATTACCCCGTATATACGTAGGTATGCCAGAAAGTAAAAATGATATTTCATTAAAATCTGTCTCCTATTAATAATATACTCGTATAACTGTGTTCAGCATGCTCTTAATAATTCACTTCACCACAATAAGAGCATCAGTTAATCCCATACTGCAGTTAAGTGAATCATTTTTTCGTCTACGTTTCTGCATCCCACGAAATTTGCTAAAACTTGAAAATTAATAATTTGTATTACTGTTTCTTATATTAACTTCATATTATTATATAATAAGTTTGGCTAACTTAAGATGAACAAATGCAAAAAAAATAAATAAAAAGTATATCTGGCCCAGTTAACCAAACAGTCCTGTATATCAATACATGTAACTGGAGTTATTTTCTGACGTTAACTATCCACTCCACACAATTTTGCGTAGTGTAACGATTATGGACAATGTACTGAAATTACATATTATAATGTTCTAACCGAAGTGCTAGCAGTACGTTTTTTCGAAATTTTGATTAATAAAAACTAATGGCGGCATGCATTCTAATAGTCTAGTTTTTTGATTTTACAATTGTTTGGTGATGGAAACACCAGAATAACGTTCGTAAAAAAACTATTAATTTTAACTTACTTTCATTGAGCGAAATAACTTCTTTTCCGTGCGATAAGTTAGAGCCCTGATGAAACCCTGACGAGCCCCAACGAAAAAAGTACGTCTTAATCCATTTATCGAGTAGTTTATGCTAACAAATGAAGCTGAATAATGTTATCTTCTAAAATATTTTGATGTTTCGATAGCAGGAAAGTCGTCAAATGATGACATTAAGCGACAGTGTTGCGTAATATTCATTTTCCCACTTCCCAGGCAATATTCTGCGTCCGTTTATTTTCTGACTCCCAATTTACAACTAGAGAAAGCGTACCTCCCCATCTCCGTTCTGATAGACTGAAACATTTTCTTGAGAAACTTCAATAAAATATTTCAATAGTCTTTAATTTTTTAAACTTAATTTAATTAATTTAAATTACTTAATTAATTTAAGTTAATTCACAATTAACTTAGTCATTGCAGAATTACATGAATTCAAACGGATTGGTAAGGCTGTATTAGTATTTTTTGATATTTTGCAATGAAATAAAAAAAAATAGTTCACGCATTGGTAGTGATGTAAAAAACCGATAATAATATAAACTTATAAACCCGTTTTTCTATATTTATATTATGAGACTTGAGATTTGAAATTATACGTGTAATTTTTCTTCTTGCAGCCGTCGACACTGTCGCTTTTGGGGAAAGTGGCCTTCGCGACCTTTCCCCTGTTGTCGCAAAAGTGCCGGCCCCGCGAAGGCAATCTTCCCCTAATGCGAAAATGGCAACGGTTGCTAACAGGAAATCTCGAACATTTAGTTCAAAATCATATGTCTGAAAGTATAATTTTATACTCAATATACTATCAAAATATTAACGTATGTTACATCAATGCATTCGTCTATTTAAGATTATCTATCGCTAGTGAAAAAAATATATGGTCCCATTTAAAAAATCAAAGATAATTATTTTTTTCGAAAACTAAAAATATTTCGAATTATATCTCTACCGCACATTACTTCCCCCATGATTCCGCATTTTTAAGCGAAAACTGCATTTCGATATCGGGAACCGTTTAGAAGTTATGAGGTGGCCCATAGTTGGTGGGACTGTATAATTCTATTTCTCAGAAAATTTTCATTACGAATTTTTCTATTTTCCAATAAATAAGCGCTTTTTACAACAGTTATTATGTTTTATTTAATAAAAACCTCATGAAAACATTGTTCTCTTTTGTAATTAAGTTACCCACCTCCCAGGAATGTTTCCTCGCTCAAATTTCTTTCGTTGCCCGCTGCAGCGACAATTTTGAGTGGCAGCACCCGCGAGGCATAAATAGGAACACGAATGCCCATGCGGGCAAAACTGACCGCCCTTGCTATAGATTCTGCTAGGATATTATTTGATTGACAGTCACAACTATTACGATCGCGACATTTTACAATCTATTATTTTAGTCATCAATATTCCCTTCGAGATTCTGAAATTTTTTTCTGAAGCTTGGCATATTGTCAGTCCACTCTTAATGCAGGTATTCTTCAGCTCACCGATCGCAATAAGACGTGACTTGAACCGCGAGTACTTGGAAACAGCAATCTAGCTTAAATCAAGAATAACATTGGCATCAGTTAAACCCCATTTCTAAAATACATTAACAAAATTATATAAGAAACAGAAAACTGATTAAAATGCAAACAAAATGAAAGACAAAAAATTGAATTAAAACTATGATGATAATAGGACCACTATTTGGTATCGCAGTATTATAATAATTCATGAAGTCCGCAGAAAGGTTTCCAATCCCCAAAAGTTTTGTCCACACTAGGAAACGAACTCGCTTAGGTGCAGAGAGTGGTTTCCATGTTCACTACACTATTATCTCTCCAAGAATCACAGCCCCTCCGACACAAAAAAAGTTGGACAGATTAACACATGCTCATGAACGAGAATGAAGTATGTTTCGAACTTGACGTGGGGTCTCACAGTCCGCGGTATCTACTAATGTTTGAAAGTAGGGTGCGACTACTATAAGTTTGAGATCGCCTGTTGGAATTTACGTGTTTCGGGAACTACTGTATGAACAGAACATTTCAAGAGTTCAATTCAATAACACGGCGACTAGAGCAAGTGACCTCTCTGAGAGTCATTTCAAAACATAGGCGCGTGAGGGATGTTATGTCCTTGCCTTCAATGGAAATGGAAACAACGTTAATTAATGTAAGAAAGTATATGGATGTGGAATATATGCATTACAAAAATATTTTCATCACAAAATTGCTCTCTCATTAAAATTAACTGAGCTCATGCTTAATTTCCCATACCAGACATTAGAAATTTCTATCATTACATGTCAATTAGGTATAAGATCGATTATTACAGAACAAATCATCAGATTGATGGTGTACTTCTCAATATTGTCTGTGAAAAGTATACAAATGAGTGTTATAATAGGAAAGAAGTTTCGTCTTCCTAAAACATGTGTATACTGTTTAGTTGCATGTTTTATTTCTATATTTAAATGTGTGTAGCATTACAATGCAAACAAAACTCTTATTCGTTTATTATATTGAATTTAAATTATTTTTCACAATTTAATACACGACAAGAACGTGTTCCTACAAAAGGGAGTAACGAAGCATTCTCCAGGGGAGGGAAGTGTTATTGGATTGGTGCCACTTTCTACAGACTCCGCCTCTTATGCCTTTTAAGGCGAGGAGAACGGGGAAATCTTCCGAGGCTAGGCCACTTGAATTACTAGAAGAGCCAATGATAAGCGTTGCTTGCCTTAGAGTTAAGGATTGCTCAAGCCCGGTGTCAAATCCACATTATTACTCTTTAAATTATTAACAAATGAGACATCATTGAATTTCTCTATTGATATATTCATTACAGGTAAAAAATGTATGGTTGTATTTGAAAATTCACATGTGATTCAATTTCACCAAAATTAAAATTAATACACAGAATGTATCTGCTGCCTAAAACTTGCCTCGTGGAATAAATACGAAAATGATCTCTCATGCCACCGCTCTGTCCAAAAGCATTTTGCAAAATAATTTGTTGATAATGAATTTCCTCGCTAGACGTTAAACATATTGGCATACACTTTGCACCACTGAATAGAATGCATTCAACCACAAAGAAATCTTCAAATTTGCAGGATAACAGTTCGTCTCAGCGTTTTGAAATTTGCCAGAGAATTTATTTATAATAAAACGTGTGTCAACGATACATGAAGAATCGAAAGTTAAAAAACAGCTTATGAGCAACCATTTCCACCGATTTGTCGTAAGTCACAAATCGTTATTACAATTTAATCAGCAGAAAGCAAGACACTGCAAAACTATTTTAATTTTATACTTGACAGCCATGATCGAATGAATTGGGGGTTGGAAACAAGTGAGGGTTGTCATCAGACGCTAAGATCCTATAAACAATTGCATATCTCGAAAACGAAAGGCGATAGCTCCGGTTGGATTGCGGAATTTTGCATCTTGTGTAAAGGGAAATAAGATGAGAGAATAAAACAGAATTGCAAAATTTGTAAAACTATAAACAATTTCCAATTTTTGCAATTCTAAAGTGGGAAGGGTTTTCTGATGTCCCAGAACCAAAAACTGCGAATTAACAATTTTGCAACAATTAACAATTTTATAAACAATTCCGAAATATGCGCTATTCCTGCCGGGGAGTGTCCCCAAATTGCCCCTGATTTGATGATAACAAAATAACAATTTTGACATGAGATGCAAATTAATTGCTTAATATCTAGTTTAATTGTTACTTTAATGATAAATATACAGCTGGTCTTTGAATTTTACTTTCTTTTATTGAAATGGTTCCCTAGAAGTCCTAACGATTCGAGAAAGACAGTATTTTGCATTTTTGCAAATGTAATATACATATGAACAATTGAAAATATGCAATTATAATCGTTTTTCTTATCGCAAAATTCTATAGTAAACTGGTCATTTGATAAAGTTCATAAATTGCGTTTGGACAAGAATATTGGAATTTAAATATCTATAAGAACGTAATTGTTCTAAAATTAGTGTTATTTTATCTGATATCAATGTAATTTCTTCAAAAAGAATTGTGTTAACAGTGGTTAAGTGCTATGAGTTCATATATATTTCAATGAATTTACTTTCATGTTCATTGAAGTGTTTCTTTCATGTATTTTTCATTTGAAAATACTTCCACATCTGAACTGGCGGCGCCCGCCATTTTGTACGACGTAATTTTGTTAGGGCACTCCCCCCTGCGTTGAGATTGGCTACGATGGTTTGTGAGGCTCCGCCTGCGACGTTTCGTCATGACAAGGGCTGTCCAAGCCGTGCAAAAGCTGAACTTAGCCGCAGACGGCCGCGATCAATTTATGTTTCCAGTACTGTACAAATAATATTTGACATGAGTGAATATAATTCTGATTTGGTAATAGAAATAGCAGCAAATGCTGTTTCAGAAACATTGTTCCACAATAAATCAAGAAAGAAATATGAACGTGAGTGTTTCATTTTTAATCACACGTGTATTGATTGTGCACGTAAAAACTTGAACTCAATCGCTGAAGAACTTGAACAGGATAGCAAAAAATTTAGTTTTCGATGCAATAACAACATTGACACCAATGAAACCGTTCTTATAATGGGTTTAGAGGTGCAACAAACCCCATACACACTCCATTATTTGCCTTTTTTAGCTAATTTTTAGAAAATAAGGAATAAATATTATTATGAACAAATATTTGGCTGAAATGGTGCCCACGTTTTTAGCAAACAATTTTATGGTCATCAGCCGGACGGGGGGGCAAATACTTTTTTCCATTTCCTCACTGGAGTCGGAATCGCGTGAAGTCGGGTCACTTCGCCGGGTGATTATCTAAAGTGACCCGCGCGGCCTCCGAGGGGACGAGGCTGTTTGCGTCCGCGCTCGCTCTCAAACAAAGGATTTGCAACTCGACTTGCGAAATGGAAAACGAGAAAAGCGACGCGGCCTCGGCGCACCCGGGGCGCTGCACTCGGCCAACGGACGGCAGAGCGCGCGCACGGCGCTTGGCACAGGCTCAAGTCAATTACACGCGGAGATGGCATCTACACGGTCGTGCAAAAGATCGGAGACCCGACAGGAGCGTGCATATTTACCTGGACGCCGTTAGAGAAAATAGCTAAGCAGAAAAGCGACAAATAGAGACAGTAATTTAGAAACAGAGGTAAGCAGAAGAAATACCCAAGTAAAGGGCATATTCCAATTCTTAAACAGTGCACAATCATTAGGTAAACGTTCGAAAAGAAGTGTGCATATAAAACGGAATGAAGAAGGCAATGCTAAATACATGGTGTATTCAAAAGTTCAATTTTCTAGTTGCAACCGCACGTTCATTACGCACTATGGAAATGATTGAAAGCGTTAAGAGAGCATCGGTTCAGAAACTAACTTCTACATGCCAGCCCTTGAAATGTTTTCTGCGCCACTTTAGGCTACGCACTGTATCTGGGTAAATATTCTAATATCATTTAGCGTTTATTGACAAACATAAACTTTTAGATTCAGTAAATAAAAGAAATCAAATAGTTGCTTCAGTTTTCTAAAAATTAAAAATTTCTTCTCATTTCAGTCTATCCAAGATACGGAGTGAATGTACCCTAATCACCAATCTTCCAAAAAACTAATTTACTTTATACAAATACATGGTAATAGATGTAAACATAGAGGTAACTTTTTCTTCATTTACATCCTAACCCCTAAAGTACTGTGCATACTGGATTGACTCACCAAGACCGGCTAAGGAAGTCTTTACGAAATTCTTTATAATATACAATAAAACTATAAAACGTGACAAAGCAACTAGGTTTTTCGCAGCGAAATGCAATAAAGCTTTGCACATGTCATTGTGCAGATACGATTTATACAGTTGACTCATACAATGACTTCAACCACATTTATCCCAAAAAGTGATAAATTGTAGCATAATGTAGGCAATTAGCTGCCTTGTGCGACCACGCGAGTGGATTCCGCTTCGGGCCCAGCGCATCTCGTGTGTCAGATGCTGCCTGGCGCAGTGTATACAAGTGCCTCCCCGCAGGCGCCCGAGTTGTTGGTGTCGCCGAAATCCGCACGTGACGCAGGCAGCCGCCCCGGGAGGCCCTCTGGCGCCGGCGGAATACAAAACAGCGAAAGGCCACGCCCACCCCCGCCACGCCCCCGCCCCAACCTTCCCCTGGCCCGCCGCTGCCCGCTCCTCGTTCGTCCCCACCCTATACCTGACACCCCTCCGCGCCCTCGCCATCGCCCTTTCGGCCGCAGATAGGGCCTCCGCCCCATCCTTCCCTGGCCCGCCGCTGCCCCGCACCTCGCTACAACCCCTCCTCCCCCTCCCCACACCTGAATCCTCTCAACGCCCCCGCTCCCGCTCCCGCCCCCGCCCCCGCTCCCGCCCCCGCTCGCGCCCCACTCCCGCCCCCGCTCCCGCCCCCACTCACGCTCCCTCGGCCACAGACAGGGCCACCGCCCCATCCCTCCCTCCGCTCCTCGCCTCGCTCCGCCCCTCCCCACACGTAACACCCCTCCACGCCCTCGCTCTCGCCCCTTCAGCCCAGGGCAGGGCCACCACCGTCTCCCAACCCGACTCATGCTCGCGCCGACCGTTCTCGCCCCTTCAGCCCCACTCAGGATCTTCCCCCATCCCACAACACTCCCCCCCTACGCCCTCGCTCTCGTCCCTTCATCCCCAGTCAATGACACCCCCTCCCAACCTGACTCCCGCTCTTGCCGATAGCTCTCGCCCCTTCAGACCCAATCAGTGATACCCCCTCTCAACCCGACTCCCATTCCAGTCATGTAAGGGATTTCGCCCCCACTCCCGCCCCCGCCCTGCCCCTCGCTCACGACCCTTTCTTGTGGCTTCAAGTCACCCCGGTGCCACACTGACTCTGCAGCGTCTCTGACTAAAAAGAGTATCGATTCGAGTCCCAGCCATGGATTTCGACATCAGCAGCCAAGCTAGGCCGTGATCATTCGCTGTTTCGAGGACTATCCTAACAACCGGCTGATCTGATGGGTAGTTTTTACGGGTTCTCCAACCAAGGTGAGTACCGGGAGAGTCTCTTAACAAAAGAGCCAGGAACCACGCGCGATTTTTCGTTTCTCATCATTGTCCTCTTGCACACACATGCACCCACACAGTTACATCCACTAAACAACGACACATATCGTAAGCCTCTATGAAGACACATAGAGCTCATTTCGGCTTGACCATTGCTCTTCAAGCTCTCTCCACTTATGACAATAGTACCGATATTAATTGATGCACCCGAAAACAGGAAATAATCAATCGAAAGCAGTCCTTATTGTCATCCCTTCATGCTCTCGTTTCATCCCCTCCCCATGCCATTGTGCTTTGTCGCCCCGGCTCCGCCTCCGTTACCATTCTCTCACAGCGTAAATACCACCTGCGAAGTGCAAATACTCCAACTAGAGGTGTTCACATTGCTACACGTTCTAATGCGCTAAAAGTACAAAAGTATCGTATGTAACTAGTTTATAATGTTAATCTTGATTGCATGAGTACTTTTTCAAAATGAGTGGCGTTAGGAGGGAGTTCGTTAAAATTTGTGTACGTACTGTGATGGTTTATCACTAGGGAGAAAAAATATAAATGTATCATATCGCAGTAAACACGATAAGTGCAACAATGACTGAAGGAAGTGATGCGAAAACGCCATCGTTTAGGGAAAAAATATTAATACGAGTGATTGAAGAGGGACTAGCAGAATACGTAACTGTTTTGTTCAAGTAAGAAAGGACACGTGAGAAAATCCATGGGATAAGTAGTTTACGAAAGAAGTAAGCTGGAAAAGGTCAAGGAATAAATAAATTAACATGGACGAACGAACAGCCAATCAGAATAGGACTTCGTGCGCGGAATGAAATGAAAGGCGCACAATATGAACAAAAGAAGAGAACCGACCGGGGGTTGATTAAGACAGAGAGCAGAGCTGATGCTGATAGCTAGCAGATCGAGAGAGAGAGAGAGAGAGAGAGAGAGGGTTGCTCGCGATGTCGACGTAGGTAAGTTTCAAAAATGGCAGAGTGTAAACAGCGTGACTATTTGGGAGGTGTTTTTACACCACGGAACTAAAAGACAGTAACGAAGGAACCTTGCGTGTGTGGTGTTATGGACATCGAGGGAGCATAAAATATGGTAAATGGAATCGGGACGAGCAACACATCGGTCAAGAAGGCAGTAACTTCAGAAAGGGAAGTAAAACGGGGACGCTTTAATTGAATTTTTATATGATTAATGTAAGAATATCAAGACTTGGCATAAATAAAATTAAATTGTATTATCAAATTTTAAAATTAATTATAAGGAGGGAACTGCCGAGCATACAACCAGAGCGCAGCGAATTGTAAAAACAAGTTATTTTGTTAATAATAACAAATTGTTGCGTCAAGTGTGTATGTTTGTTTTCTTTTGTTATTTTTATTATTAGTCTGTCACAGCAGAGGTGATATTAGTTACAACTGGAACCGAAGCAACAGAAGCAGAAAACATCATAATATTTCCTGTAATAAATATTAAAAGGAGGGATTTAAAATACTACGTAATATATTTCGTTTTAACTGAATTCCCGTAGAGTCAGATTATCGAACCCTCGATAATATAAATTAACCTGATAACCGCTAATCCCTATATAATATTATATATTAAAGGGGAAAAGAGCAGTTACAGTACGAAAACATTGTAAACTACGTAATGCCTACGTAATTTTTGTGTATCATTATCAATTTATCAAAGCAGCCAGCCGCTAGAATTTTCCTCCAAACAGCGACTGAATTTGACCTAACTGAAAAGCTAGTGAGAAGAAATAAAAGAGGTTATCTTCGTCAACATATTAGCTTTATTAAGATAGTCGGCTTTCGACGGCTTTGCCGTCGGCCAGGCACAGTCGACCGACTTTTGCCGAAAGCAGCGAGACTGACGATGACGGCAAAGTCGTCGAGAGCTGGCTATCTTAATAAAGCTAATATGTTGACGAAGATGACCTCTTTTATTTCTTCTCATAAGAACGTCAACAACACCAAATCAGAATTCCAACAATGAAAAGCTAGTGTCGAAAATCCCGCCGCCGTGGGGAGTGTAACCTAGGACCTCCCGATCAGAGGCGCTGCAGTTGATGCTCTGAGCTACCGCTCCCGGTGGCAGGGCGTTGGGGTGGCGTGCTGAAAGGGAGGTGTGGGGATGAGTAGGGAGCGGGGGTGGGGGCGTGGAGGGGAGAGGTGGGAGGTGGGGAGGTCACGGGCCGGGCCGAGGTGGACCCGCGCAAGGAAGGCGACGAGGGCGCCCGCCGGGCCGGCGGAGAATAATTCGCATCGTAAACCGTTTATGAGCTTCCGTCCCCGAGCGGAAGTGATGTATGCGGCCGTCGCTGGTTCGCTCCAGAAATAGGCCCTGCACTCCGCCCCCGCCAAACGCCCCGCCCTCCTGGCAGGCGGCCGCGCCCTTCACGGGCCTCTGCAGCATCTTCTGCCTTCGCTTTACTGCTGTTCCTTTCTGCTAGAGTATATCTTCGGCCCCTCTCCTACAGTCTTCAGTTCATCATAATTTTTAATATGATCGCTGGTTTGGTAGATACATTTTAACCGTCAAAAGTGTTTACCAGCAGCACTGCTCCGATTTCTGAGATACGTATGATGTATGTATTTTAATTTCTCGATATACGTACGTAAACGTATATACGGGGTAATATAAGAAGTAAATAGAAAGCTATGTACTGCTCTGGAAAATCAATTTCCAGAGCAGAAAAATCCGTTTTCGGGCCCCTGGTACTAAAAAAGTGTTTTTTCTTAACGTTCGACCGCGCGGCAGTCTATAGGTCCGTCATTGCGGATAGCACTGACTGAGTAAACTTTTTATAGTTTTTTCCAAAATGAAGATACCCTAGACGATTTGTGTCGATTCCAAGCTTGGGATTTTCAATATCATTCTTTAAAATTGGGGGTACTTCACATGAAGCCCGTGGGACATTTTCAGAAAGAATTCGTTTGTTTTTAAGAGATATCCTAATCCCTCGTGTAATCCAAGAGTTGCTTTTCCGTGAAATATTTAATACTTTTTTGAAGATAAAAGCAAGTGTTAAAATGAAATGAAAGCGTTGAACAGAAAATAATTATATTTATCGTTTGTTTCAACTGTATTGTAAACCGCGTTACAATGTCTCCTACATCAATTCAGCCTTTAGTAATTTTATTTTACTTTTATTAAACAATCTTGCATTATTTATTGCATAAGTGTTCGTATTTCTTACAATGGTAAGAATTTGGCCATCGTGATCACTGTATCCTAAATCTTTTGTTTTAATTTCACATGGAGTAGTGGTTTTGATAATTATTATTTGATCGATTGTCTTTTTTAAATTTAGTATGATCCATGTAGGGGCTTTTACTGTAATATCTAAATTGAAGGAATTAATTAAATTGACAAACTATTCTATCTTGCAACATTCGATCAGAAAACCAATGTTAAAATCTTCGTATACAATTCAATTCAAAAGAGCGATTGCTGACTTTGTTTAGTGTTCTCCTCAGTTTTTCTAAGAACACAACATAATCTGCAGCTTTGTTGGAGAAATGTGCCACTCTCCCTCAGAAAAAATGTCGTTCAAAATTCTATCTTCCACACCGCGCCGACAAACTTGGACACCCCTCGGCCTGGGGAGGGCAGGGGGAGGGACGCGTTGACCAATCGCTAGCAGGTAGAACCACAGTTGTCTGTGATTGGTGCAACATCCCAAGGGCCAGAAAGAACGCTGTCTCAGGGGGAGGGGGCTAGTTCGTTTACGTACGAGACGGAAATATCGTCATATTTCCCTGCCGAAGGAGATAGTTTGCCTGCGCGTACGCCACGACGAAAAAAATATTTCTAAGCGGGGGTTTCCGTCCAGAATGATTGTCTATAGACCAGTAAATATTTATCATTTTAGCAACAATTATTCTAACTTTTAGCAATCGATTTGTAACTCCTGACAAACTGCTATTTTGAGATATTCATTTCAGGCACAATTTGCGGAGCCTTCCCGGCCGTTCTAACGCATATTTCGAATTTGTTTATAAAATTATAAATTGTTGCAAAATTGTTAATTCGCTGTTTTCGGTTCTGGGACATCGGGAGACTTTCCCCACTTTAGATTTGCAAAATTTGGAAATTGTTTATAAATTTGCAATTGTTGCAAATTTTTTTATTGTCTAATCTGAATGGCGTTTTAATGTGATGCAAAATTCCGGAATCCGTGCGGTGCTATTATATCTCGTTCTCGAGATATATGTAATTGTTTATAAGAAATTAACATCTTAGTAGACCCCATTTGTTTGCTCTTAATTCATTCGCGCTAGCAGAATAGCGTGGGATGGGCATACTGAAAAAACATTTCTCCAATTCCGCGCTTTTGCCTACCACATACGCTTAAAATGCACTTGCTTGTAAACAAATTCTGCGGCCAATTTCATTATGCTAAATTCGTATTTTTACGGCGAGTATGAGCATAACTTTTATTTGGTTTTTATATTCTCTTTTAAGTCCTACAATTTGCAAGTCAATATATTTATCAAATAGGAAAGAAATTGATTATAAAAAAAATATTTTTCAAGGTGCATTACGCCTAAACAATTGTTTCTGTTTTTCTCTCAAAGGGGTGTTGAGCAACCGAATAACTGTATTATTAATTTTTTTTAAGTCCCCTGTTAACACCGAAAGTCAGAAACTATTTGTTCCTCTGGTTTAACCATTACCATTAACAAATAGGGAAACATATTGCTTAGCTGTTTGCTATAAACTACACTGGATTGGATGAATGTAGTGTTAAGGTTTTCAAATACAGAAATATTCAATTTTGTGTTTTGAAAGATCACATGAGTAGAATCACACATGACAATATTTACACAAGTATAGAAATTTCTAAATAAACGTATATAAACTTTAAGTTCATATTTTCAATTCAATTTATCATTCCTTTCTAAAACTGTTAATTTGATGATTTCATTGTATAATATTCAAATCAGAGCTTTATGTGCTAAATCTACGCATTGTGAATACACATTTTTAAACAACATTAATATATTTAATATACATTTAAAAGGTTTTTAGATTGGCGAACGTTTCAATGAAATTTCATGAATTCCTAAATACTTGAAAATAAATACTTGTAAAATTAAATAATTGTAGCGTGTAAAAATATAAGAAACACACGTATTTGGTAAAACGAGTGGATATTACTAAAAGAAAGCAAAACAGATGTTATAACAATTCAAAGAGATTTAGCGTTTGTTTACAGTTTAGTAAATATCAATTGCTAGTGCATTCCCAGTGAAAATACATAGAACGAACTTGGTGGTCAAGTGATATGACCTTCCCAACACAGACTACATTTCAGTATCGTCAAGAGTTCGAAGGTGGTTTGTTGGTCGCCATTCTACGAATCTATCAAAACCTTGAATTTTGCACGACCATCTGTACAGTGAGAACGTAGCGGTTTATTAAACGGAAACGCGCCATTCGAGGTATCTAATGTGCACTCTTTGAAAACGTTTAACCATTATAAACTATCCCTAAGAAAAATATCAAATAAATTTTGTTAAAGGCCACCAGCTTAACATTGCCTTTACTATTTGAATGTTTTCAACCTCCCCAAAACCAACAGAAAACCCATGTTTTTACAGGTGATTATAAAACCAATTCAATAAATATAAGCATTTATTCACGTTATTATTTTTAAAACACTCAAATATCTACAATGTTATTTGATTCATGTCTTCATCGAAGATCTGAGATTAAAAAACCGATAAGCAGAGAAAATTAAAGTAATTGTGAGTGATTGATGAAGTTGAATGATCAAACAAAAAACAATGTTTCTTGCTTCATATAATGCTATCGTGTATAACAGACATGTAATTACATGTGATACCTATATTTAAACATCCAAACTAATTAAAATTTTCAAAATTAAAATCATCAATAAAACGTTGATTCATCAGCAACGATTATATTATTAAATACTTTTTTGAGATTCATGTGCTCCTGTGTGAATAACGTAGTAAACGTGATTCGTATGATCCAGTTTCTCAGAATAATACAAAACCTGCTAGACACATACACTAAACATAATGGTTGTCAAATAGTTATTTACGACATGAGTATCATAAGATATCTTATTACAATACGAAATTGGAGAATTATCAAACAAGACTCTTTAGCCGAAATTGTTAACCAATTGAATATTGTAATATAATGTTACCATTTGAATATCATAGAAAGTAAGACGCAATTTGTCAAAATTCATGTGAACTATAATTTTTCTTTAATTTTGACTCCTTATCCTGCGAAAGATGTGTGACAGTACTTATGTTAACAATTATACTGCCATGGGTTTAATTAATTAGTTGTCAGTACGCAAATTATGGTTTTTGGTTTTAAAGAAGCATGGATATACAGAGTATCGGGGAAGGAAACGTCGAAAGCTTGAAAAAAGCTGTTTAAACAATTTTAATCATACTTTGTCTAATAAACTACATAGATATTTTGAATAACTGAGCTGCAATAAACACGCAAATGTTGGTTTGAAAATATGATTTCTACGCAAAACTTTGCATTCTAGAATCATGTAAACAGACCAGAAACATGTAACATGTTTATTATTAACAATATAAATTAATATATTAGTACAGAAAAAATTAACCGAAAAATAAAAAAGCAGTCGAACTGTGAAAATTGGGTGCTTTTTTATTTCTAGGTTAATTTTTCTTTCTGATCAAATGTATTCATTTATTTTGTTAATCATAAACAATTTAGATATTAATGAAGTGTTTATATGCTTCTACAACGCAAATAGTTGTCTAGAAAACATATCCAAACCAACTTTTGAATGTTTATTGCGGCTTAGCCATTTGGAATATCCGTGTAGTTTATTAGACAAAATAAGCTTAAAATTATCTTAACAGCTATTTTTCGAAGATTCGACATTTCTTCCCCGAATATCCTGTATATAAAAGGCTTGATTTCTGTTGGTACGCGACGGAACGGCGTTTCGGTTCTTTGGAAATAATTATGAAATTATATTATATATAAATAGCTATTGCTATTATATTAATAATTAATTTGAGGCGCGTTTCGGGGCCTAAAATTTTAAAAATAAAGGATATATGTATCATAATAACTCTTATGACGACACTGTTCTCAGTTACGTCAAGTTTTAATTTAGAGAATCAAAGTGAATGGTCTAAGTTTACTCACCTAAATAAAGTTTATCTTACTATACATACTGTTTAGAAAGTGTTTTATGTTCAAAACAAGTGTTGCCTCAACAGCATATATTTTCACGTATTATTCGTAATGGCTATGCAATATTCAATACGGACTATGTGAACCTGCAAAAAAGAAACAAAAAAAGACCTACTGCAGCAGAAAATATTTTCTACTCGTCGGGATTCGAACTCGGGTCTTTAAAGTTAACTCACCTGACACGGTTCCCCCTCACCACCAGGTACACGACAAGACTACCTCCTTTCCGATGCGAAAAGAAAGTGAAGCATTTCCAGTTTTAAAAAAAAACAGGGTGTTCAATTTATCTTAATACAAGATCTATTTTTAAAAAGAGATTTAAAAAGAGTCATATATTGTTTTTTTGAAAATTACAGACAGACAGACGAACAGACACAAGAACAGACACATCAACAGACACACGAACAAACAGGCTTTTCGTCATCGTTCGATTTTTCTGTATCAACGACCCACAAAACATTAGTTTCTGGCAACACGAGTTAAAGGAATTTTTTCTACATTTCACAACATTAGTTAACCCTTTTTACGTTACCAGGACCCGGCATTAACAGTTTCCCCATAGATTCTAACAATAATATTCAAATGTTGTTGAAATAATGCCTTTATTATGATTTTTCTATAGATTTGTTAAGAATACCAAGTAAAGAACAGAAGATTCCTTTCTTATTGTATTTCATTTCATATTGTTAATAAATCTCTTTTTAATATTTACTGATTATTTCACCTTTGGAATTGATTGAAAATTTTCGTTGAATAGAAACAATGAAAAACAATTTTTTCTTCCTTTCTGGTAATTATGTAGTAGGAAGAAAAAGTATTGTAATCATGCGCCGGGAGACGGGGATTTTTCGACAAAAACCTCTAAATTCCGATCACTGGTCACGACAAAAGTAGATAAATTTTATTCTTGTATATAGTGCATTACGTCAATACGTTTGTAGACACAATCCATGTTTTGTGAGTCCTTGTTACTAAAAAATCTATTTACGACAAAACGTCTGTTTGTCCGTCTGTAGTTAACACAAGCATCTAAACGCCGCACGTTCTTTTTTAGTCAAATCTGTGATACATGACATTAAAATCATCTTTGTGAGAGAAAAAAGTTATAGGAGTTTCTGTGGTATAGCAGGTAAGCGCACTGTTGGAGAAGCTTAGGCACGTAAGATCGAATCTCATCCACGGCGAATAATTTTTGCGGGTAGAAACAATTTTGCGGTTAGTTGTATAGTTATAATCATTCGTATCCATTATAAATATCACATAAAGCATGTGTTTTGAGGCGCCACTACTTATTTTAGTGTGTTAATGTCTTTAAGAATCACGTATAAATATGCCCCTATTGCGATTCTGGCTTCAGCACGTCTGCATGCCCGCCCGTGTTGAGGTCTAGTGTTATCGCAACTTTCGTCTGTGACGTAATTCAACCTTGGCCATAGTCGCCGAAAGATAAGACCGGCAACGACTTCCACAGAGGGTTCTAAAGACCACAGCTTCTGGTTGAAAATATTTCTAAGTAAAATGAGCTATGTAGTTGCGTGGGTTGTAATCGTTTGAATTCTCATTGCGAATTTGATACCTTTGACACATGTAGAACATTCCCCTAATAAAAAATCTAAGTGCAATGAATATCACGTAACTATTCTTTTCGTAATAAGTGTGCTTGGATAGCGTGTTGAGAAATATCTGTGATAGCACAGTGCGGTCGAGCCAGACCTACGGACCACAGGGATTCGAGTTCAAATCCCAGTAACGCTGGAATATTTTTACCTCCACGTGTAAAGAGAGTTACGTAATGCTGTAGGAGGAAGTGTCGAAATGTTCACAGAAAAGACGTTTTGTAAGTAGCTAGTTCGAAAAAAGTGGATTGTTGGTATTGTTCTTTTATTTTCTATACACAAGGCTGTCAAAACGCTTGTTTTTTGAACCCGAAAAAGTGATTTTTCAAAAAACCTCTTTGTGAATCCGTCTTCGTGTGAGTAATTCTAGAGCCTAAAGTAAACACGATTTTCACCAAAATGGATATTCCTTGAACGATCTGGCTAATATTACGAATCTTCGAATTTGAAACGAATCTTTTAATTTTGAAGGTACTTTACACCAAACCCCATCATATTTGTATAATTTCCTCAAAAAGAGCTCCACTTTTTCTGTAAATCTATTCCTCGAAGCACAAGATGTTTAAAAGTGGCGTACGTTCAATTTTGGGCGATCGATCTGAATTTTCGAAAATTGCAAACAAATACCTATTAACATTGTCGAAAACAAATATTAACGCTAGAGATGTTTGTTTCATGAAATCTCTTTTTAAAAAGAGATATTAAATTAATGTAAATTAAACACTCCACTCTTTCCTAGTAATGATCCACTCTTCACTAGTAATGATTGCTGCTATTGGGTCTAACCGCTTCCTTATTCTTTGGAGGGCTACTGTTTTTTAAATTTTTTTCCAACAGTATTATCTCAAAAGTACTGGATGAGAACAGTTGATATCTGGAGTTGAAGGAATGGTGTTAGCTCCTATTGTAGGCCTGGTTCCTTGTGATTCCAGTGAAAAATCAGTAACTGCACTGAAACAGTAGAAGCTCCCGTCAATTGATAATCATAAGTGAATCACCATGTACTGGGTAGGGAGGAGAACGAGGAAATCTATATGAATTGTCACCTGCTCTTTCTTTCTCAGATAAACACTTGGATAGTTTATCAACATCAAATCGGAATTTTAGCGCCTTTGATGTAATATTAAACATAAAAAAAGCCCTTCCAGTTGTCTGCGTGTTAATTTTTAGTGTATCAAAATAGCCCCGACACCCTTATTACATTAGTCTCTTAAGTTGTATCATATTAGCCCCACAAATTTGAGGCTGTATATATCATGACACGATTAATATTATTGCATTATTTTAACGCAGAAAAGAATATTAATTCTTTCTTAATGATAACCTATTTTCAAAAATATCGTGTCATAAAAAATAACGAAGTAACGTCAAAAGATTTATATCACGGCGGTAAAGTTTTTGACTGGAAAAATTAGGCAATTTAGTTTTGATTTTTTTCCTCACAAATATTGTTACATTCTGAGTGTTTGCTATATGGTCATTATAATAGAATATATTTGCTATCATTTGTCATTTTCTTGTTAATTTTGGACATCAATAAATAACAACTCTTAAAGTGCAATACATTAACCCCAATTTTCTACTGTATAATATTAGCCCCGACTGATCTTTATAACATTGTCGAAAAACAATATGAACGCTAGAGATTTTTGTTTAATGAAATCTTTTTAAAAATAGATCTTGTATTAAGATAAATTGAACACCGTTTTTTTTCTAAAACTGCAAATGCTTCACTTTCTTTTCGCATCGGAAAGGAGGTAACCTGGTGGTGAGGGGGAACCGTGTCAGGTGAGTTAACTTTAAAGACCCGAGTTCGAATCCCGACGAGTGGAAAATATTTTCTGCTGCAGTAGGTCTTTTCTTTTTGTTTCACTTGTTTTGAACATAAAACACTTTCTAAATAGTATGTATAGTAAGATAAACTTTATTTAGGTGAGTAAACTTAGACCATTCACTTTGATTCTCTAAATTAAAACTTGACGTAACTGAGAACAGTGTCGTCATAAGAGTTATTATGATACATATATCCTTTATTTTTAAAATCTTAGGCCCCGAAACGCGCCTCGAATTAATTATTAATATAATAGCAATAGCTATTTATATATAATATAATTTCATAATTATTTCCAAAGAACCGGAACGCCGTTCCGTCGCCTACCAACAGAAATCAAGCCTTTTATATACAGGATATTCGGGGAAGAAATGTCGAATCTTCGAAAAATAGCTGTTAAGACAATTTTAAGCTTATTTTGTCTAATAAACTACACGGATATTCCAAATGGCTAAGCCGCAATAAACATTCAAAAGTTGGTTTGGATATATGTTTTCTAGGCAACTATTTGCATTGTAGAAGCATATAAACACTTCATTAATATCTAAATTGTTTATGATTAACAAAATAAATGAATACATTTGATCAGAAAGAAAAATTAACCTAGAAATAAAAAAGCACCCAATTTTCACAGTTCGACTGCTTTTTTATTTCTCGGTTAATTTTTTTCTGAATTAATATATTAATTTATATTGTTAATAATAAGCATGTTACATGTTTCTGGTCTGTGTACATGATTCTAGAATGCAAAGTTTTGCGTAGAAATCATATTTTCAAACCAACATTTGCGTGTTTATTGCAGCTCAGCCATTCAAAATATTTATGTTGTTTATTAGACAAAGTATGATTAAAATTGTTTAAACAGCTTTTTTCAAACTCTAGACGTTTCCTTCCCCGATACTCTGTATATCCATGCTTCTTTAAAACCAAAAACAATAATTTGCGTACTGCAAACTAATTAATTAAACCCATGGCAGTAGAACTGTTAACATAAGTACTGTCACACATCTTTCGCAGGATAAGGAGTAAAATTTAAAGAAAAATTATAGTTCACATGCATTTTGACAAATTGCGTCTTACTTTCTATGATATTCAAATGGTAACATTATATTACAATATTCAATTGGTTAACAATTTCGGCTAAAGCGTCTTGTTTGATAATTCTCCAATTTCGTATTGTAATATGATATCTTATGATACTCATGTCGTAAATAACTATTTGACAACTATTATGTTTAGTGTATGTGTCTAGCAGGTTTTGTATTATTCTGAGAAACTGGATCATACGAATCACATTTACTACGTTATTCACACAGGAGCACATGAACCTCAAAAAAGTATTTAATAATATAATCCTTGCTTATGAATCAACGTTGTAGCTGTACTCGTGGCTCATTGCAAAGTCGCAAGCCTTTCACCACTGAGGTCCGGGTTCGATTCCCGTCGAATCTCATGTGAAATTTGTTCCAACAAAACGAGTCAAGCTGCTTCACAAGGGCTAGTCCAACCCTTGTGAAGTGTCCTAAAGCCTGCCCCTATCCTTACTCCTTCCCAATTCTGGCCGCTGGGTAGTGACGCAGGAGTGCGTAGTAGGAGGCGCATACGCGGAGATGCTACCTGGCGGTCCTCTTGACAACTGACTGCGACGTGACGCGACCTGACAGTGATAATGGAGAATTACTCCAAAAAGCGCGCAAAGTAACGGAGGATTACTCCACAGCGCAAAGCGCTCAACGACCCGTAAGGGTCTTCGAGACGCGTTGCGTCAAAATGGACGCAACAAAATTTAAAAAAAAAAAAAAAAAAAAAAAAAAAAAAGTTTTATTGATGATTTTAATTTTGAAAACTTTCATTAGTTTGGATGTTTAAATATAGGTATCACATGTAATTACATGTCTGTTAAACACGATAGCATATGAAGCACGATATGAAGCAAGAAACATTGTTTTTCATTTGATCATTCAACTTCATCAATCACTCACAATTACTTTAATTTTCTCTGCTTATCAGTATTTTAATCTCAGATCTTCGATGAAGACATGAATCAAATAACATCGTAGATATTTGAGTGTTTTAAAAATAATAACGTGAATAAATGTTTATATTTCATGAATTGGTTTTATAATAACCTGTAAAAACATGGGTTTTCTGTTGGTTTTGGGGATGTTGAAAACATCCAAATAGTAAAGGCAATGTTAAGCTGGTGACCTTTAACATTGTTTATTTGATATTTTTCTTAGGGATAGTTTATAATGGTTAAACGTTTTCAAATAGTGCACATTAGATACCTCGAATGGCCCGTTTCCGTTTAATAAACCGCTACGTTCTCCCTGTACAGACGGTCGTGCAAAATTCAAGGTTTTGATAGATTCGTAGAATGGCGGCCAACAAACCACCTTCGAACTCTGACGATACTGAAATGTAGTCTGTTGGGAAGGTCATATCACTTGACCACCAAGTTCGTTCTATGGATTTTCACTGGGAAATGCTAGAGCATTGATATTTACTAAACTGTAAACAAAAGCTAAATCTCCTTGAATTGTTATAACATCTGTTTTGCTTTCTTTTAGTAATATCAACTCGTTTTACCAAATACGTTAGTTTGTTATATTTTTACACGCTACAATAATTTAATTTTACAAGTATTTATTTTCAAGCATTTAGGAATTCCTGAAATTTCATTGAAACGTTCGCCAATCTAAAAACGTTTTAAATGTATATTAAATATATTAATGTTGTTTAAAAATATGTATTAACAATGCGTAAATTTAGCACATAAAGCTCTGATTTGAATATTATACAATGAAATCATCAAATTAACAGTTTTAGAAAGGAATGATAAATGGAATTGAAAATATTAACTTAAAGTTTATATACGTTTATTTAGAAATTTCTATACTTGTGTAAATATTGTGATGTGTGATTCTACTCATGTGATCTTTCAAAACCCAAAATTGAATATTTCTGTATTTGAAAACCTTAACACTATCTTCATCCAATCCAGTGCAGTTTATAGCAAACAGCTAAGCAATATGTTTCCCTATTTTTAATGGTAATGGTTAAACAAGAGGAACAAATAGTTTCTGACTCTCGGTGTTAACAGGGGACTTAAAAAATTAATAATACAGTTATTCGGTTGCTCAACATCCCTTTGATAGAAAAACAGAAACAATTGTTTGGGCGTAATGCACCTTGAAAAATTTTTTTTCTAATCAATTTCTTTCATATTTGATAAATATATCGACTTGCAAATTGTAGGACTTAAAATAGAATATAAAAACCAAATAAAAGTTATGCTCATACTCACCGTAAAAATACGAATTTAGCATAATTAAATTGGCCACAGAATTTGTTTACAAGCAAGTGCATTTTAAGCGTATTAGGTATGCAAAAGCGCGGCATTGGAGAACTGTTTTTTCAGTATGCCCATCCCACGCTATTCTGCTAGCGCGAATGAATTAAGCGCAAACAAATGGGATCTACTAAGATGTTAATTTCTTATAAACAATTACATATATCTTGAGAACGAGATATAATAGCACCGAACGGATTCCGGAATTTTGCATCACATTTAAACGCCATTCAGATTAGACAATAAAAAAATTTGCAACAATTGCAAATTTATAAACAATTTCCAAATTTTGCAAATCTAAAGGGGGGAGAGTCTCCCGATGTCCCAGAACCAAAAACAGCGAATTAACAATTTTGCAACAATTTATAATTTTATAAACAAATTGGAAATATGCGTTAGAACGGCCGGGAAGGCTCCGCAAATTGTGCCTGAAATGAATATATCAAAATAGAAGTTTGTCAGGAGTTACAAATCGATTACTAAAAGTTAGCATAAATGTTGCTAAAATGATAAATATTTACTGGTCTATAGACAATCATTCTGGACGGAAAACCCCGCTTAGAAATATTTTTTTCGTCGTGGCGTACGCGCAGGCAAAATATCTCCTTCGGCAGGGAAATATGACGATATTTCCGTCTCGTACGTAAACGAACTAGCCCCCCTCCCCCTTCTTTCTGCCCCTTGGGATGTTGCGCCAATCACAGACAACTGTGTTTCTACCTGCTAGCGATTGGTCAACGCGTCTCTCCCCCTGCCCTCCCCCAGGCCGAGGGGTGTCCAAGTTTGTCGGCGCGGTGTGGAAGATAGAATTTTGAACGACATTTTTTCTGAGGGAGAGGGTACGTGTGAGTAGGTAAGAGGTGAGGATAGGGCAAGGAAGAGGAAGACGTGAGGATAGGGCAAGAAAGAGCACGTGCGGTCCGTGGCCCGTTTGTATGGGTACTGCTCCGGCATTCGTCTGGTATTGATCGGGGAAACCACAGAAAACGACCGATCAGAGCAGCCTGCTGCTAGAATTCACCTCCAAACAGCGACCGAACTGGACCTAGCTGAGAAGCTAGTGTCGAAAATCTTGCCACCGTCCGGACCCGCTGTTGCCCAATTGTAATTCCACTTCCGTTCCCACCTTCCTCCCAACCTATTTCCGCTTCGTTCCACCTCCAAATTTTGATTTTTTATTAAGTAGGGCTGCTAACTTTACCATCCCCTATCTTCAAAACTTATTTTCGGTATGTTGTGCGAATCAAAAAAAATTCTTGGTATCACTGAAAAGCCCAATATGAACCCAAATTTAAGGGGCAAGAATTTTTGAGTTTTCAAAAAATGGGGTGGCTTTGATTTTTTGTTTTCTTATTTAGGAATGAGTTTCTAAATGTTGAAAAGTGGCACCCCGGAGCCCAAAATTCACTTGCTTCGAGAGTACAAAAAAATTTAGTAAATGGGGTTACTAGCTTTACCAGCCCCGATTTGATACCTTAATTTCGGGATGTTGGGAAGTAGCTAAAATATATGGAGGGGGCTGAAATTAGCCCAAAATTATGGCGCAAGAATATTTCAGTTTTTCGAACGTGGCAGTTCTAGATTTACAGACCTCCCATAAGAACCAATGTCAATAGTTTCTCTTTGTATATCCCTGAATTTTATGCGTGAGTAATTTTTTCCCTAGAGCCCTCAATTATTCTTACATTTTGGGTAGGGTTTCATATTGTTTCTGTGTTTTTTAATTTTTGTATTTTTTCGCCCGTAAGAACCAATGTTAATCATTTCTCTTTGTACAGCCCTGAATTTTGGAATATAAATGCGGGAGTAATTTTTTCCTAGAGACCATAATTATTCTTAAATTTTGGGTAGAGTTTCCGATTTTTGAATTGATTTTTAGATGTATTTTCTTAGTCTTTTGTCTTTTCTTACGATTTTGGGCCACGATTAGCCTATAATTATAGAAATAATTTGGTTGAGATTGGTTTTTGGGCGCTGCTAGCTTTAGATGTCTCCCTGGCTCGCTCCATCCCGTCCCGTTCCTGCAGCCCCGCTCCTCCCACGGCCCGCCCCGATTCTGCGCCGCCCAACCCCGCTCCTGCGCCGCCGCGCCCCACTTCCGCACTGCCCCGCCCCGTTCCTGTCGAGCCCCGCCTCGCTCTTGGGCCGCCCCGCCCTGCTCTTGCGCCGCCCCGCCACGCTCCTTCGCCGCCTTTGCCCGCTCCTGCACCGCCCCCACTCCTGCTACGCCCCTCCCCGCTCGTGGCCACCCCGCCACGCTCCACTACCGTCCCTCTCCCATCCCTGTCTTACTCCTGCCAGCCCCGCTCCCGCCCGTTTAGCTCACGCTCCTCTTCCGCCCACGCCCCCGCCTCCACGTGCAGGCCTCAGTGGAGGCCGAGGAGGAGAGCAGGGCCACGGCTCTCCGGGCGCCTCTCGTTTCTACAGTGTTAAACGCAGTTATTAACCCTGTTAAGAGGAATTATGGCAGAGGGTAATTACCCCACCAACCTGAACGGCGCGTAATAAATTGCTCCGGGCGCGCTTAGGACAAAAACATTTTTAACGCGCTCGGGAAAAGCAGATAGGTTTCTAATAATTATTTTAAATCAATTATTTAATTTATGTTCTTCGTTTTATCGCACGAGTTGTTTACGTTCGCCGAGACGGTTAAGCTGACGAATCGTGAGGGGTTAAAAGCCAGAAGATCCAATTTATCTAAGAAGATACTTAACAGCTCGGATATTGGAAAGTGAACGATAGAGGATCGCATATCCTTCTTCAGAGTTCAAGATAAGTTCAATACACTCAATACTTTCGCGGGCTTTACTCACCAGTTGATTGTAGGTAATGGTAGATGACACCAGTGTGTACAAATGGAGGCAAAATCCAACACCAATAATAAGGCGATTTATGCACGTCAATAATATTTCTGCATTGATAACAATATTAATATTAACTAGTGGCATTCAGCTACATACATGCTGGATCTCCAAAACGCAATACGCACATAGCTCAAAAACAACAAATGCAATATTGTTCTATAACACTACCATTGATTAAATGAAATTTGACGAAAAGTGATATTAACAAGAACTTCAACACAGTATAGTAAAACAATTCTCTACATACCAAGAATATCAAAAAGTTGATACTCCATAAGGTCAGCATTAAATAAATTAATTAATTAAACGTAGTGCTGAATATCGCCGTGCGGTGTACTCGTGTGTAATACGTTGTTCTTGTTATTTTGTTGTTGGTATTTTTTTCTGGGAATCATTGAGCGATACGTGCATCCCACCGGGGCTCGGACTTCAATATCGGGGTAGGTGCACGTTATTTTCTATAGAGGGAACCTGCAATTTAATGCAGATTCCATTTTTACACCGCAGGGTTGTTAGCCCTGGGGAAAGGGGTGAAGTTATGATGAACTAGACACACACGAGCATGCAGAGACACAACACAACTATGCCCGAGGTGGAACTCGAACCAGTGATCCTCTGGTCCGTCTGGCCCGAGACCGAAACTGCAGTACTGCCTTAACGGTCTCCGCCATTGGATACGCATTATTGTTGTTGATTGGTTGATTTTTTCGTGTTTCCGGGCGCGTCAACTGCTTTGGTCATTAGTTCCCTTAGTGTAGTGTATGTTTTTTCTCGGGAGATGACGGTGATCTTCCCCGCTGGATGGCGAGATCCGACGCCGACCTACCGTCGGTTTTCCCCAACCAGGACTCTCCCGACCAGCGGGGTACCGCCCCAGCCAGGACAAGCTCTAAGCTCCAGACCGGTCTCCCGGAATATGTGGTAGTTTGTAGTGTTAGTGTGAGTGTGTAAGTGGAGAGGATAGGACAAGGAAGGGAAAGGAAAGATCGCGCGCGGTCCGTGGCCAGTTTGGTAGGGTACTGCTCCGGCATTCGCCTCGTGCTGATCGGAGAAACCGCGGAAAACTACCGATCAGAGCAGCCAGCCGCTAGAATTCTCCTCCAGACGACTGAATTCGACCTAGCTGAAAAGCTAATGTCGAAAATCCTGCCGTCGTCAGGACTCGAACCTAGGACCTCCCGGTCAGAGGCGCTGCAGTGACATCAGTTGATGCACTGAGCTACCGCACCCGGTCATTTATTGTTATTATTATTATTATTTTTATTATTATTATTATTATTATTATTATTATTATTATTATTATTATTATTATTAATTTTAAGTTTCTTCTGAAAATCACTGCCACCGATTTGTCCTCATTTGCAGTTAAGTATATCTTATCTTATCTTATCTTATATCGTAAAGTATCGTCCAGCAACTAAGAAAACCAAAGATCATCCATCTCCCCTCTCAACTTAGGTCAACTGCGTTCATTAAAATCACACGCGACACTCACCTTTCTTCCAAGCAGGGAAGCATTCGGCTTTGTCGCTAATGCGCCTCTGTCCGGTGTTTTTCACCCAACTAATTATCTGAGAAGCAGGTAATGCCCATCATTTGTCAATGGCTCTTGACGAGTTGAATTACGTCACAGCTTTGTCATGAATTATGGAGAACAGGCTGAGCCATAAGGTCGAAGATGGCCTATCGATTTCTCTTTTACAGGAAGCCCCTGGAAACTAACTAAGCACATGGGTCACGGACCTTCAAGGCTGTAGTGCAATGGACAGAGAAATTAGTATTCACCCACGTCCATCACGGGATACTCAAGCTTGCGGGAATAAAAATCCAGGAAACGCGAAGGATTTTTTATTACACAACTTTTATAAAATTATATACACAGTATCAGAATCAAGTTCATTTCGCAATGATGACATGGGAACATTAGTAAATATCGTAGTCTGTTATCCTGTATATTGGATAGAAACCATTTTCAACAATTGTAGTACTTATTATCAAGGATGGCAACAGAATCGAAACTAAGCGAAATTAAGCATTTCGTTACCGTTTATTGTGCACAGAAACTAAAGTACGTAACGAAACTAAAATCCGAAGCGCGGCGAAGAAATCTATGGACTAGTAACGAAACTGCCTCTGTAACGAAACTTCACTGCAGCTGGGAATTTAGTTTCGTTACAGGAAGGAAACTATATCATCATGGGAGTTTAGTTTCTATCCAGGAGTTTTATTCAGAACTCACTTTCGTTATTTACAATTCATGACATCACAAAAAAGGTTTAGTTTCGCTCCCAGTGACATAACTAGCAAGTAGTGTTTAGGCGACTATTAATATTCAGACCTTTCGTGACCTCACTGAGGCCGTTACTCGTGAGCCACGCCTCTGGAAGTAATTTAATATTAATTTCATTTATATATTATTTATTTAATATATATTATTTATTTAATATTAATAATAATATTTATTTAATATTAATAATTTAATATTTAATATTTCCTTCATGATGAGCCCGAATGTCGGCAGTGTCCATTACCTGGGAGGGCAGGCGAGGCGGCAAAACGTATGTTTACGTCGCAGGTTCGGACGGACCAGGAGGTCGAATACATGCTTGAATTACCCACATACAATTTTAGCAATGATATATGTGCCTTAAAATGTAACCTCGATATACTACGATAAATAAAAAATACATACTTTGTATTTTGGGAACAAAATGTTCACAATTATGGGGTCAAATATAAAAAGATAAAACATACAATGTATGTAACACAATGGCATCAGGTGCACCCAATGAAAGTTTCTTTTCTAGTTTTCTTAATAATAGCATTGGTGTATAATATCCTTACAACTGACGTCGGTACAATTATTATCCGCCCACGTTTTTCTGAGCCCTCGCTTCGCTAGCTGCGAGAGGAGTGGGGAGTTTAGTTATTTTGACAAAAGAAATTTTATATCGTTATATATTTTAGTTCGGTTTTCGGTGCAGAATAGTTTCTATTACTCGGGAGCGAACATTTTTAGTTATCAGATTTTGCCTACAACAGTCTTTCCTTTCATTTATTCTCTAACTAATGTTGGTAAAGGAGTGAGGGTACGTATTCTGGGGCTCAACAAAACGTGCGCGTATAAGATGAACACGTGTCACCGCACTTCAAACCACAGAGAGAGCAACGAATATGGCCTTTGCAATCAGTTGTGAAAGAACGGCCGCGCTAAAAATCCGACACCGGTTGATAGACGGTTGATAGACCGGTTTTCTATACAATTAGAGACTATACTGAGCATCACAAGAAAAGTAACATTAATTTTAACAAGAATACATAATGCATTAATTACCATTTGGACTGTATAAATGTGTATAAACAACCTGTAACAACTATTGTAACACAGCTTCCGGGTCAATGACCCCCATCTCGATCAGGTTTTTCGTCCAGTTTCCCTGATCCATTGAGCAAATGCTGAGATGGCCCCTTGTTTTGCTTCTGGGCATAAATGTAACTTCATTTTCTGTGCACGTCTTCTAGAATTCAGTGGGAAATACAATTATTCAAATTATCGTTTCCATGTTGTCGCGGCAGGAAGTAATAAGAGCCAAAATTTATTGCTTATTTATCCTTGAAAATAGATTTTATTACATGGGAGTTTTTGGTTTTGTTTTTTTGTTTTTTTTTTCTCCCTTTCAAAATTCAAAATTTATTGCTTATTTATCCTTGAAAATAGATTTTATTACATGGGAGTTTTTTTTTTTTTTTCTCCCTTTCAAAATTCAAAATGTAAGTAGTATATGACTTAGTGTAGGGATCACAGAATTTTGAAAATGTGCACACAATTCACTTTTCCCCATAGCACGTCATACGCAGTTTTTAACTGTTTTTTGACGTAAAATAAATAAATAAATAGACGTTGCATAACGTTCCTCGCGCTGCCGAAACAACGGTTTTCAAAGCGCAACACAATTTTGAACCTGGTTCGAGGACGGAAACCACGTGACCACAGATTTGCAGAACGGCTATAAAGTAGAGCGTGTTAAACCTGGATAGTATGACTATCGAAAACTATCAAGAGAATTCAAATAAACTAACGAATAAATGGACAGTACAGTCCAAACAGAGAAATTAAAAAATCATAAATGTTTCGACTAATTGATAATAACTGTTTGCCAATAAATAAATAAGGCACAATAATATTGTTGTAAAATAATTGTGTAAAAATGGTTAATTTAAACAATATCTTACACTTTTGTAAGGCGACCAATCCTTATCCAAGGTCCAATAAATTATCCATCATTAAGTGTAAACTTCTTTGAAAATTTGTAAAATATTGTAATTCTCTTTCAAAGTTGCCACTTTGAAAAAACGTTGGCTAATATTACTATACTACTTCAAGACATTAAATGTTGCCAAATTATACAAGTATGAGTAAACGTCTCCGTACATGACGGTTGTTGATGTAAGAAAATTGACCCTCATTCACGCTCACCATGAACGTGAATTTTGTCTTTTATTAAAAAAATACAAATTCAAACTAGAGTTTGAACTAGTGATCTCTTCATATTTACATTTAACCCTTTATTGCATCATTTTTTATTTTTCCTTATAATACTTATTTTTCATTATATTCATTTATTTATTTTAATTAACGGAAAAATAATTTTAAAAATCAGAAGTAAATACTTTTTGAGAAAAATACAAAATTATTTTTCTTACTCCTCCAACAAAATGTGTTATATTTCACGATTTAGAAAATGCACTTATTTTTCAAATTGTTTATGTGATAAAAGAAGTATCAAGCAAGTCAATAAAATAAGTATCATTCGTATTTTAGTTTTATTATTTTCCCAAAACCGTTTCGTTTCCTATATATACGGAAACAGAGTGTGAAGGTCATCTGTCAAACAAATCCAACAGTTTATTTTCCTCAGGCCACTCAGGGCCGAAGAGTGGGTCTATTCTTCACAAAAATAATTAAAAATATTAACAGTTTCTTAACTTATTTTTCCATTGATAATTCTCTTTAATTTCTAAAAAACTGAAAGTTTATGGAATTACTGAATTTTTTTAAGATCTTACTATTGAGATGCAATGTTAATATTTAATGAAATTTCACTGTTAAGCTTAACATGCTACAGGACTTCATAAGAGACATGGAAAATGTATGAACTTTTATTCAGATATGTGCAAAAACCTGCCGCTTATCGAAGTGCGTAAATCGCCACGCGCCGTCTTTTAAGTCGAGACGGCGGAACAAGCCTCCCCTTTTTATTTGAAATATTTCCTCTGTAATCTATACGAAACAATAGTGACTAAAATTTCATGTCAAACTGTGTATCCAGCTTGGTGAGTATTGCGAGTAAGAATTGACTAAGAGCCGAGAATAATTTGAAAAGTAATGCAATTATCAATAGAGGGTAGATGAAAAGGTACAGATAATTATTTGTGTTTATGTACTTCTGAAACAAAATAGTACGTACAGAAATGTAGTATGGGGTCCAAATCCTCTGAATGGACCTCTCCCGACTTTCGTTACTTGTCCTTCAACAATCATTAATAACGAAACTAAATAAAGAAATAACGTTTCTTACCCAATGCAAAGAAATTCACTTTAGTTTCAGTAAAGAAACGAAACGAAACGAAACTGTCTTCAAGAATCTGTTCTTTCTGTACCGAAACTAAATTCGCGCAGGCTTTCGTTTCGTTACTTGTAACGAATCTAAACTCACGCAAAAATAATTTTGTTACAGCGGTGCAGACAAGAAACGTATAGTTTCATTTCTGTTGCCATCCTTGCATAAAATTAAGGCATATACCAATAGGCATTGTTCTAAAGTGAAAAGAAAACAAATGATGTTCATTAAAATCCGCTCCCTATTCATAACAGTGTATCGTGCCGTTAAACACGGAATTCTTCGTGTTCTAACCCAATACGTGGTGTGGTGTGGTATTTCGTGTTCCAACTCCATACGTGGTGTGGTGGTATTTTCTGTTCCAACGATTCCGAGTGCGGTACCACATCCTCAGAGTGAAGAGAGGCGGCTCAACATGAATCATTAGTGTAGCTCCGATGCGCTGTTATTCTAGTAGGTGCACCACTCAACGTAGTGTATGACGAATGCTCAATAAGTGATCGCGCTCTGTCCCTGCAACAACAGCAACTTGCGAACATACAAGTCCAACAACAACAACAACAACAACAATAATCTCAAGGATGTCCACCCAAGGCCCGTAGGAACAACTTTTTCAACAATTTCAAATGCAACAATAGTTGATACTTCTTCTACAACAACAGATACAGCAAGTGCAACAATTGAAGTATGACTTTTCACAGCAGTCTAACACCAATTCCAAACCTTCAGACGAATCCACCCTTCAGTCTTAACCTTCATTGTGATGTTTTACTATCAGATAACTGTCTAAAAATTGGCTGAAAGAAACACATGAAATAGTTAACTAAGAACAGTCCGGTAACTAATCTAAAATATGTGATTCGCGCGGTAACAATGACCTCGCCGGTAGTGTAACATTACGAGGTTTCTACGGGGTCGCAATAAATCGAGAATGGAACTACATAGCGAATTGTGACAAGACGGTTCATTATGCTTTTGCATCAAGCTTTAAAAACGAAATTGTAGGAATCCTGGAGAGGTGTTGATAACATTATTAAACGATGAAATAAATGAATACATAGATTTACTCCAAAAGTCTGTTTTCGACGGCTTTATGGTCATTATCAGTCTAGAAATGTACGATACAAAATCTTAAAAAATAATGAGCATGAAAATAAAATAAATTATATAAATATTGAAATTAATATTGAATTTTTTATTAATAATATTATTTGCTTTTTCTTTTTGTTCATTCTTTTTTTACGATTTTGTATTATTTTGTATACTTCTAGGCTGATTATGACGGCTAAGTCGACCTAAGCTGAAAAAATCTGAATAAAAAGCTGACAAATATGACTTCAATTATTTCATCCCTTCAAAACGAACACCTGTTTTTCGTGTTTCGATCCCCTTTAAGGAAAATGCACATTGCTTTACATATTTCAACATTTTACTTGCAATATCTTTCTTATTATTGTCTTTTAAATTTATTTTTGAAAGATTATGTTTAACTTTTAGTGTAATTTGATGTGGCCAAACGGGTTTAGACAGATGTGTATTTAACTCCATAAAATATTACAAAGTTCAAGATGAATTCCATTACTACTTCTGATGTTGAACAGCATTTTTGCCTGTACAAAGAAATATTATATGATGAGGACATTTTCACACTTGAATATTTAAAGCAGGGATTTGTGGCCTACTTCTCTTTAATTTTCCAAATATAAAAGTATTAAGGGATTTATTTCAGCAACAGAACGTTCAGTCTACTTTAGTACAAGAATAAATCTTATTCTATAACTAATATTCTTTGACAGTTATATTTATGTAACTCAAAAATTTGATTAATATATTTTTATTATTTTAATATTCTATTTAATTGTTAGTCCATACTTTACTCTGTATGTTAAACATTTTTAGTCCCGATGAATGCGCATAATTAAGGACATGTTATTCCATATTATTCCTAGACCTGGAAATGATAGATTAATGATAAAGGATAGGATGATGTTCTGGCTGTTTCAACTCATATGGTCGGGCGCCAGCAAGCAGGCGTCGTGGACACGGTGGGCGCCCATATCGCATTATCGCTCGTTGCCGCCGCTGGTCAATCTTCAATTCACGGTTTGCGAGCTGGCCTCTTCCATATAGATTGAGCAGGGAGCGATTAAGTTCGTTCGAAGGGACATACCGGAGCCCAGTTCGAAGTTCAAGTTTCGAAGAAACACTCAGGTTTAACAAAAACGTACAATTCAAATCAATGTCACAATATTCCATTACGAATGTAATACTGATGTCTTTCTTTACAAGTGAGGTTACATCTGGTGTCGGAGTCCTTTTACAGAAGTGGTGAAATTGGCAGTCCACTTCCCTCTCTGACCTTCGTCCAGCCAGACGTAACAAGATACATAGTACCCGTCTCTCCTCCCCCCTTCCCCCCCCCCATCGGCGCCCACGAGCAATGTACTCAGGTGAAACAACCTGGGTGACGTGATGGTGTGAGAAACCAACCAAGATATAACCTCACGATAACAACAATATGCTTTACACGGACAGGGAGCGGTAGCTCAGTACATCAACTGATGTCACCGCAGCACCTCTGACCGAGAAGTCCTAGTTTCGAGTCCTGACGGCGGCAAGGATTTCGACACTAGCTTTTCAGCTAGGTCGAATTCAGTCGCTGTCTGGAGGAGAATTCTAGCGGCCGGCTGCTGTGAGCGGTAGTTTTCCGTGGTTTCTCCGATCAACACCAGGTGAATGCCGGAGCAGTACCCTACCAAACGGACCACGGACCGCGGGCGATCTTTCCTTCCTCTTCCTTGCCCTATCCTCTTCCCTTACACACACACACACACACACTAATATGCACTGCACTACCTCATATTCCGGGAGCTTAGAGCTTGTGCGGCTGGGGCGGTGCCCCGCTGGTGGGAGAGTCCTGGTGTGGGAGAGCCGACGATAGGTCGGCACCGGATCTCGCCATCCAGCGGGGGAAGATCACCGCCATCTCCCGAGAGAGAGAGAGAGAGAAAAAGAGAGAGAAACATGCACTACACTTACGGGACTAATGACGAAAGCCGTTGACGCGCTCGGAAACACGAAAAAAATCAACCAAGCTTTACACGGAATTCGAAATCGCAACCTTCGGTCCCGCAAACGTCACTGTCACAATCCCCTGTGACGCCAGGCCCACTACGCGAAATATTAGAAAAAGTAATCCTCGGACAACTTCAGCAATATTTGAAGACGCGAAGAAAAACACATGCAGCATTCCGGTTTCAGGTCCAGTAGATCTTCAGCACATCATGTTTTAAAACTGACGTCCGATATCGCTAACGCGATTATCTTTAAGCACCGTTGCTTCTCGCCGAAGAGCCAAACGAGTTCGACCGGGTCAATCACACTATCTTCCTCAAATAGATTCCACCTTCCTCCTCAGCTCTGCTCCTTACCTCAAATTCGTTCGTCAGATTTTGCCATGTCCCTATCAACTTGAGAGAGGACTTTCCAATTGCAATCGGCTTCCCGCAGGAGCAGCTGCTTTTCTGTTTTCTCGTTCATGCTATGAACGCCCTGCTACCGAAACAATGAGGCGTGAGGATTGCAGCCGGTGCTCTTTTAAGTTGCCTCCGGCACGGGGGACACAAGTTCTGCAAATGTGAAGCAAATTTACACTCTGTAGCAACAGTTTTTTTAGTAATAGTAATTAACAATCATAAATTAAATAGTCCAAATTTCGTTAATATTAGCCTTTATTTTAAAATTCAGCGTCGCTAGCCGAATTCCTTTCCTACGCTCCGTGAAGTCACGGAAATTAAGCGAATTCGGGTTCCTGGATGGGTGACAGTCTGGGAACACCGGGATCTAACAGCGCCGAAGAGACAAAAGTCACTTACTGACTGCGACGTGACGAGACTTGACCAAGATATAGAATTGCTTCCCATTAGTAACGGAGGATTATTCCACGGCAAGCGCTCAAAGCCAACAAGGGTTCAAACACGCTTTGTGTCAACAAAGACGCAAAAAAAATTAAAACTCATATTACTATAGTTCGACGGTTCGAGAATGGATTTTTGTCTTCATCAGATTTTGTCCCAAATTTACCAAATTATACATAGTGATTATAATTTAATTTAATTTATCTTATATTACATGCCTTACATAAATTTAACATATTTTACATATCGTAACTAAAATAAGAATTTTACTTTACGGCTTATTACGGTTTGCAAATCTGATATTCAATACAGCGTGAACAAGTTATGAACTTAAATATTTTATTTGTATACAAAATCAAACGTTAAACAATTTCACGCATTCATTCACGCGTGTTCTCTTGCAATAATGTTACAGTTTACGACTCGGAATAATAAAAAAAACAATTCTGCGCCCACACTGTCACAGACTATGGAACATACAATCTCGCACTCTCCGCCGATCATCAGGAAAAATACAAAATACTTGTTCCAACTCACGGATTTATAAACTTTTGAGTAGAAAGATGATGTCAATAGATTGAAATATGTCAATCAATACATGTATGCAGTCAATGAAATAAACTCACAATTCTTTAGTTATTTAAATCTATTCCACTTTAATATTTGCAGATTATTAAAAAAATATAATACTGATAAACGACCGAAACCTAGTTGAGGAGTTGGAGTTGGCTTGGAATGGAGTTGATACTATTTTCCTTGGGCGAAGAAAATCCTAGCATTCCTCTAGGGTGCTCTCTCCCTTGGGGCCCCTTGAGAGCGGAACGCTTGTGTCGTCCATGTCCGCTTTTCGAAAGGCTTCAGAATGTGAGGTGGCCGGGAAACCAGCTCCTTTGCCTAACTCTGTGTATATGCTATACCTTCCCTTCTTGCCTCCCGCTTCAGCCCAGCCCTCATGCCATACCGATGGGAGTGAGGTCTCTTTGCAGAGTGAACATCCGAACCCACTGCGCGACGGCATGGCACAGTGCACCGTACTGTAGCGCTGTCAACTGAATAACTGATGAAATTCTCAGCTGAAAACCTCCACTAAGGACAAAATATATTTATTACAATTTAATTCAAAAAATTCTGATTTCATGGAAATTTATAGGGATAATAAATTCTCTATCAAATGTGTACATTTTGATAGTTTCGAACCGAAATTATTCTGTTTTATAGTTAGAGTTATAAAAGTATAATGCGACCATTTTTCAAGCGTGTCTAAGCGGAGACTTTGTCCCAGGATGCACAGTCTGGATTGACAGGCGAATTAATCTGACACGCAGACTTTGCTAAAACACATCTAACCAAGCCTAAAACATAACCAACAACGTCTGACTCAATTTCAGTTCGAGAGAAATTTTAGTGCATTTTCACAGAAGGAAGGACACAAACATGAAAGGAAATTTAGGAAGACTATTCCATTCGTGAAATTAAAACTAATAGTGTTTATCTATACATACGAAACGCTCCAGTCAGGACGGAGTATCTCAAAAAGTGTATAGCCTTTTCTATCCGATTAGTCTTACGGCTTCTCTCTACAGGTCGATCATAAACAGTGACTCATCTATCTTGGGAGGCGGTACACATCGATCGCTATGTAGATGTCTAATAAACTGCGTATGTACTATAACATATCCTCTTGGATTTTAACATACCTTTCAGATATTTTCCATATTTGGCGCATTTGGAACTGTTGGACATAATTTCATTCGTGAAGTAGTCCTATAAATACCACTTCGGTTTGGAAATAGTCAGATAAATCCCCTCCTTGCTTCGCGAGTTGGAAATTTATCAACAATTTCTAAAGCATTAGTGGTATTACCTACGATAATCACACGGAAAGGGATTCGCCAGTAAGGAATATCTTTGTGATCGTTCACGCTAAGTTCGAATCGATAACTGCCTATTCGACAAAGAATCGTGACATCTAGAGAAGCAAAGAGAAGTGCTTTGGGTCCACTTCCTTTGCGTGTGTACATTAATAACGGTGTATTGAAATGAATTTGATGGTAATATTTTCTGCACGTGGGTGAAACACAATAATAAGTTAGTTGTTTTTTTCATCGTATTAATGTGATACTAAATTTTCAATAGAGTGATATTGAGTTGTGGATGTGATCGAAGGTAAATAAAATAAATAAAGCTAAATAAGTGTAAATTAATTAAATTCACAAAAACTGGAGGACAAGAAAGATGGGACGATGGACAACGATTCGGTGAAGTGGTGGGCGGGTGTCCTTCGCAGGTGTGCTCAGGGAGAAAGGGGTGAGTCCGGATCGTCGAGGCGATGGAACATCGGGAACACGCCCAGAACGGCGGAGTGGCGAGGTCGACGAGACGAAAAGAGATGCAATGAGGTAAAAGAGACGGCAGAGAAGACAGAAATGGAGTGTCGGAGACTGATGGGACGATGAGGCAGTAGCGAAGAGGGGTAGCGCCCTGGCGAGGCATTGGGGCCCCACATGGAGGAGGCCACGTGTAAGCAGTGTAGAAGAGGGGCCAAGAGAAGGTGGGTCAAGAGGGTGGGATCGAGAAAACGGGGCGGAGAGCACGACAGAACGGCGGGGACTGACGGGCCACGGCGGGGGGGAGGCAAGCCGAGGGCGACGGCGAGAACCAGGAGTGGATAAAGGAGGCAATAAAGATGGCAGACACAGGCCAGGTAGCGGAGACGGACGAATGAGTGAGTAGGGTTCGCAGGAGGTGACTGCGTACTTTACGATCTTGACGGGGCGAGGGGGATACACGAGAAGGGAGAGACTGCGCGTGCGCAGTAGAGCAATCTATGAGTACTATCGCTCTTTCCAAAGCTTCCCTTTCTGTGAATGTGTGTGTGTGTAAGGGAAGAGAAGGGGAGAAGGGTAAGGAAGGGACGCACAGACCATGGCTCGTTTGTTAAGGTACGACTCCGGCATCATCCTGGAATAGCAGGGAGAAACCACGGAAAACTGCCGATCAGAGGAGCCGGTCGCTAAAGTTCTCCTCCAGACAGCGGCTAAATTCGACCTATCTAGTTAGTGTTGAAAATTCGCCACCGTCGGGAATTGAACCAGTTAGAGACGCTGCGAAGGCTACAGACGATGTCACTGAGCCATCTCATCCGATCGACGAAGTCGGGAGGGGAAGCGACGGCAAGTGGGACGGCGGTGACGGCCGGGAGGCGGAGTTGGGGGTGAAGGCGGGACGGGTCGGGGAGCGGGCGGCGCGCGAGGTACGAGGCGCGAGGGCCTTCACGTCCGGAGCGGAGCTGCCGTGATATGGGACACGAAGCGTCGGCCGGCGGGAACAAATGAGAGGCGCGTTAATAATTTGTTAATGCCACTCGGGGTCATTCCGAACATCCTGCGGTCCACAAGTCATGCGCTTTTTTCTCGGCACGCCGCCGCTCCCGCCCTTCCCTCCCATTCCAGTGCACTGCTTTTTCTTCGCCAGGGGGTAACCTGTACTTGTACAAGGATTTAAGTTAAATGCAAGGCAACATATTTCGCGATGATGCGAGTTAGAAAAGGAAGTTTAAAGTACACTGGGAACAAACGATTTTATTACAAATGTAAGTGGGTAAATTCATGATGGTGAATTCAAATCTATATATGATTGATTGGTTGATTGGAGAAAGTGCACCTTTATGCTCATCCAAGCTCCCAAATTCTGCACGTTTTTAAGAACGTTGTGGGCCATTCTTCATATTTGGGTGCATCATGATTTCCCAAGAAGTTCCTTACAACAGAGACAAAACTGTTGTAGACTATGATTACATATGGGATTACTGTAGTGACATTGGAATCATTAATGAATTTATGAATTTGAGGTTCATTGAATAATCCTGTTTAAGTGTCTCATTACTGTTTCCAGGAAAGGATCTGCAGCTGTACTTGAAACATTTTCCACTTATCCAGGGCTTTCACAAATTGCTTCATTACGCTTTGTTTTAGGTAAAATGATGCAATAATTATTTTTCCCTGTCAACCAAAGTTCTATTTAAGATGTTTGCTGCGTCAGCGTTTCCTTTCTCGCCCTTACAAAGGCACTTCGTGAGAAGAGAAAATTATGTAATTGTGCGCTGGAAACCGGCGAATTTTCGGCAGAAAAACTCTTATCCCTAGACCCTGATTATGAAAAAGTAGATGAATCCAGTTGCTAAATAGAGGGAAAAAATGTCTAAGCTAAAATAATTTTAAAATAATTCTTCTAATTCTTATTCTTGTGAGCGGAAGTGCGCGAGTTTCGAATTCGCTTAACCTTTGTGACTTCACGCAGCGTAGTAAACGAATTCAGCTAGCGCCGCCGGCGGCGGCGCTAGTTACAAAAACATTCTAACTGACAAAAGAAAAGCTATGTCAGTAGAAAACATTGAAAACCAATTGGTTGTAAATTGTCACAACAATGGATGTAAGTAAATGCACTGTGAGTGAATAAAAATCATTTAAATATGAAAATTTGAAGTAACTTATTGATAATGCATCCTCATTACGTGTGCATATTGTCAGGTTTCTTGTGTATATTTCACTGATTTTAGGTGCACAAATGCATGCATTATTTGACGATTTTAAGTGCATATTAATCCGCCTTCTTGTAATCGGTTCGAAAGGATTAAACGATTCAACGATCAAACGATCAAACGAATAAGCGAATAAACGAATAAACAAATAAATAAACAAATATAAACAAACAAAAATAAACAAAGAATTAAAAAACGAAAAATAAACAAATAAAAACAAACAATCAAAAAAACAAACAAACTGGTGAAATCATGATTAAGATCAAGTATTACTTTAATTTTTATAAAAATATCTACGCATGTAAGTAATCCATATAGTAAATAAGGGCATCTACAAAGTAATATCATTTCTCTTGTGTCCTTGAACAACATTTTGTTTCTCCTTTATAAGTCTGTTGGGGGGGGGGAACTTCACAGTGTTCCTGCCTTTATTATTGCTGCTTTAAATAGCAGAACAGTGCGCCCTTTTCGGCACAAGCATTGTTATTAAAGTTAACTGGAAAGCTATAAGAAATCAGTTGGTGCATATCAAAAATGTACCGATATATGTTAAATGTACGGTTAAAACTTTATTTCTATATAATTTTAATTGTTACTTACGCACATAAGTGTATACTTGCCCTTGAAATCCTAGGAATATATTACCAAGAAGTCAAGAAACATCCCGAAAAGTTTTTTCTTTTAATTTTAACCAAATTTTAACCATTTATCACAATTTCACAAAATATCTAGTATATTGACTAGCAGCTTCCGAAGTTTCTCTTGGTCTACGCCAGTACCGCTAGCTGTATGCGCGCGCATCTATAACTAGCCGAAAATGGGCTGAGCCACTGTTTAAATACGTATACTGTGATTTAACATTCATCAATTTTGAACACTGCCGCTTTAGAGTTTCTGCAATCGTAGATGTCTTCTTAAGTCTATGCGATAATCAATAGATTTGCTGGAATATAATTAATTCAGATTGGACAGGATAGAAAGAGTATTGATATATCATAAAGAAATAAGAGTAATATCTGAGAGGAAATGTGAAGAAGACAGGCGCGGCTTGTCATTAAAGGCTGTGAGGCGGAGCCTCTCCTATAGAAATCGCCCCCAAAAGAAATTAAAAAACATATTTATAAATATATTTATTTATTAAAAATGGTTTTCTGAGTTATATTATGTAACAATCATATTAAAATTTTGTTTGTCAGTTCGATAAACGTTTCGACGGCTGTCCGAAACGCATTTTAAGCTGTTGACAGGGAAGAGAAAAGCGTTAGGCTCCCACTTCATTTCGCCATAAGGCCTGTGTAAAACGAGCAGGCGTGACGTCATGCATTCACTGCAAAGGCTTACCGGCGGACGAAGGCTGCGTCCAGGCAGCCTTCAAGGGTGGGGCCTAGGGTCTGGAGAAGGGTGTGCTCACCAGATAGCGTTACTATTCAGCTCAGCAAGTAGCACTGTGCATCTCTAGTTTTCCCAATATGCGGTAGGAGCGTTACTCCCTTAAGCCTTTATCAGAAGCGCGAAGCATTACAGGACTGCAGTCTTCGTGATCGGAAGAGATTATGCATAGAAATGCATTGCAATGCATAGAAATGCAATGCAATGCAATGCAATGCAATGCAATGCAATGTAATGTAATGCATTTGCAGCCTTCCCCATTTAGAAAACCACGAGCCGCAACTGGTGCCAGATATAAATTAAAGAATTGGGGTTCGACTAAACAAATGTACAAATTTACGAGAGCTAATCGGTAAGCTATTTCGGCGAAATATGAACAAGAATGTTTACAAATAAGCAGTTCCGAGTAATGACAGGACAAGGACCATAAATACTTCACGGAAGTCATGGTTGACTCCACTGTTTACTAAGATTGGATATCAGAGGGGATTGATTTTTTCAGGTTGGAATGAAGGAACCAAAAACATTATTCTTCATCCAACAAGAGAACGGAGTGAATGGAAACCAACGTTACCAGATTCATTTCGTTGAAAATCAGTTAAATCACATTCAGAAGAGAAGAAAAGAAAGAATAACGTGTACCGCGGCGCTCTTTTGTGTTTTAGAATCAAACTACGTATTTTGAGACCGCATATTTTAAAATGTATTGAGTGCAGTAGAAACGTAAGAGTTAAGACAAACAAATTTATAAAAAAACACTAAATAGTATGCACGTAATAACCCATATTTATTAATTAAATATAAAATCTAGTATACAAGTACATAACGCATTCGTCACATTTAACCCCAGAGTACATTTCATAACATACAGTTTTTAGTACCTGTTCTTATTGAACAGTTTTAACATTGGGTGGTAATCAACCTTGAACATATTCTCATTCTTTATCATGAAGAATGCCAGAAATGGTCTCCGTAGAAAGATTTTACGCATTTTGGTTTTCTATAGGCATATTCTAATAGCAAGCCCCTTTTCATCCCTGCAAGCCTCTTTTCATTGAGCTTGGAATCATACCATTGCCTTGTCTATTTGAATCTATAATAATATATTATATTGACGAATCTATAATTAAAAATATAATATTTGTTAAAACTGACTAACTTAACGAAGGGAACATATTTTCGTGTAATACTGACATTTATTATAACAACACACGTAGAAATCACGTTCATCAACTGTCAGTATTAACAGTTCACTACGATCAATCCACAATCAATACATGTACAGTACTTTACATTGGTACTACAATATGGCCAGATGACGTTAAACAATTAAAGTCAGTACACAAATTTAAGTTAAAAGTAAAATATTTTCTGCTGCATAACTGTTTCCATACAATTAGAGACTATACTGATCATCAAAAAGAAAAATAATGTTTATTTTTTCAAAACACTGATTTAGTATAATGAATTCGTTTTCATTTGTGTAGTATAATTTTAAAAAAAGATTTAATATTGTAACCTTGTACTCAGGCTGGGTGTGAAAAGATCATGGATTAGGGGCTCACCCTTTTGAAGATTTTGTAAAAAAATAACACAAAGTCGTAGTCACAAAATATTTATAATTGGACGTTTCCTTGAGCGTTTACCAAGATACAGAATGTCATTCCATAAACACCCATAACAAAAACAAAAAACATTGTACAACATTAAAAAACAAAAAATTGCCCAAGAAAAAGAACTTTTCCTCAAATATAAACAAAACTTTGTTTTGTTCTGGAGACAATCATTTTATCCATTTACTAGTTTTCTTACGACTAAAGCAAGAATTGAACATTAGCACCAATCAGACGTCAAAAAGTAAAGAATGACATGACAGTGATGTAATGGTTAATCAATATTATCATATTCCTTATTGCACTATCAAACTGGTGCTTAAGCATTAAAAACACAAATTGAATTATTAATTTTTTTTAAGTGCAGGTTATTTTTCTCTTAAATGACCCTTAAAGTACATCTCACCTTGAGGATAAAAAATGAAGCAAGTGACTGTCTCTTCAGAACACTGTTCAGTCTCCGTGTGAACACCACAAAGACATTTAAACTAGAAAATAAACTACAAATGACAAACACATGTTATCACCTCAGAGATCAACATGAACCTATTCTTAAAATCGCAAGTGTTTAAATGTGGTGCTGAAATAAATGTAGAAATACAACACATTCTGACTTTTATTTTATACTAAAGCTTCTACATGATCAGAACAACATGATAAATCATCTAGTCTTGTACACTTTAAGAGAATGATACAAGCAAAGATGAAGCATAAATATGAATGTCTCATAACATAACATTCTTAATTTTAATCAATGCATAATGTGCAATACATTAAAGTAACATACAAAATATAATAACATTCTGTAATAACCTTTTTCTATTCGGAAGAAAATGGTATGCACCACGGTTCCTCCAACAAGACTGCCCTAGCCCGAGCTTTCAAATCGGGAAGGCACACTTTGTTGCAAATCACCTGGTCTACGTGCCATTGCACAAGCCAACCCGGTTTGTAAGTGACAGCATCTGCTCATCAAAAATAAACAATAGCCTCTATGTAGTGACTATTACATCAGCACTGACATAAGCTTCTTTCACTCTGTCTCCTTTTAAACATATCTATTGAATGTTTATAGTTTCAATTTAACAGAAGTTGTGACTATCAACAGAAGCACTGATCACAATCTATAGTGTATAAACAAAATGTACAGTAAAAATACCTCTTTTCTCAAGATAACCTCACTCCACGACGTCTCACCAACGACAAAGGTCTCTCGCCTCCCTCCTGCCCCCGTGACGTCACAACGGACGGTAGGGAGACCCCCCCCCCTACCTCCTCTACATCACTCTTGCTGGAGAAGCTGGTGTCGTCAGCAGCGGCGGCGAATTCGTATGTCGAATATATGAATGGTCACAATACGCCTGTAACAACTAATGTACTTCAGCTTCCGGGTCAATTGATTGATTGATTTTCTTCGTGTTTCCGGGCGGGTCAACTACTTCGGTCATTAGTCCCGTTAGTGTAGTGCAAGTTTTTCTCGGGAGATGGCGGTCTTCCCCCGCTGGATGGCGAGATCCGGCGCCGACCTAACGTCGGCTAGTGGGGTTTCCCCCTAACCAGACTCTCCCACCAGCGGGGCACCGCCCCAGCCGGGAAAAGCTCTAAGCTCCCGACCGGTCTCCCGGAATATGTGGTAGTGTAGTGCATGTTAGTGTAAGTGTCTGTGCAAGGGGAGAGGATAAGACAAGGAAGAGGAAAGACAGATAGCGCGCGGTCCGTGGCCCGTTTGTCAGAGTACTACTCCGGCATTCGCCTGGTGTTGATCGGAGAAACCATGGAAAACTACCGATCAGAGCAGCCGGTCGCTAGAATTCTCCTCCAGACGGCGACTGAATTCAACCTAGCTGAAAAGCTTGTGTCGAAAATCCTGCCGCCGTCAGGACTCGAACCTAGGACCTTCCGGTCAGAGGCGCTGGAGTGACATGAGTGGATGCACTGAGCTACCGCTCCCGGTTCCGTATTTGGACACAGCCAATATCTCGGAAACGGGGTAAAAGTATTGGGATGGGGTTTACGCCAAATTGTTGTAGATGGAGGAAATATCACATTTTATTTTCTTGTTTGTAACATTTTGAATTTTGTTACCGGTTTTGCTACCGGTTTCCGGGTCAATTGACTCCTTCAAAAGGTTTTTGTCCAGTTTCCCTGGTCCGTTGAGGAAATGCTGAGATGACCCCTTGATTTGCTTCTGGACGTAAATAGTTTCACTATGCGCGCGTTTTGTTGAGCTCTCCTTTTGCTTGAAGTGGTAGTAGAGCTGACGGTGAATTACTATTTTGTTAGCAATGCAGGAAAATCAAGTCTGCAGTTCGTTTACCGTTGCAAAGAAGTTTTCTATAACTCGGGAAAGAAAATGTCTATTTGTTCAAATGTTAATCTCGTGATTTTTTAAATATCATTATAATTATTAATTTTTTAAACTTTGTCTCATCTTTCAATTATTTTTAGTTAAAATGTTGGGAAGGTCTTCTGGAACTCAAGAAAGCGTGCGCAGACTATCTTCCCCCCATACATCACATACACTTTTTACTGTTTTTTGACGAAATACTAAAAAACGTTCTCACTGGCTTGTTTTTACTTCCTTGGAGGGCGAGATCTCTCTTTAACTACCTGTGAAATCTCTACGGAAGACCCTGTCAAGTATCGGAACTATCGGTACTGTTCATTCTCAGCTGTTCTCCCCAGCATCAGGAGAGCGTGGTCAGAGCGGAGTTTTCTTGTAGTTTCGCTGTTTCTGTTGTGCAACGTGCCAATAGCTCTTCATATTATTAATTGATTTCACATTACTTTTAGTAATAAAGTAATTTAATACAGTATTTCTTAAATGACATTACTTCCGTTCTCGCACAATTTCAATCGCACACCCTTGCAAAGGTTTGCTACGTGCCTTGTGTGATCGAATTTTAATTCAGGTTACTTGAGAGAGCATGCCATGCTAGTTTGTACCATTAGTTCGGTTACACCCTTCATTGAAAGTGAAATAAATGATGCGTTTAAAAGAATTAATGAAAACGCTTGAGCAATAAATGGAGTCGAGATATCCGGTGACACACCCAGAATTCGTTAGCATCGTTGTCTTTTCCTTCGCCGACACGGAGGACGCACCTCGAAGAGAAATATCTTATCGGTATTCTTTGTCCCAGAAATTGGCGATTCCGGAACTAGCATTCTTGAGCAAAGCGGTCTCGGTATTCTGTTTTGATCGCCAAGAAAAACGATCGGAACTGAGTGTCATTGTGCCCGGCTGTATAACACGATGTAAGAGAATTTCATACATCGTGATACTGATCAAGCATGATAGTCTTACTAAGCTATAGAATCTCTTGAACCTCCTATACAATATCCACTGACCGTGCGCGCTTCACCACTTCCCTAGCATTTGTTCTACAATATTTTGTTCTATGTACAACGGTCTGTACCCTGATGTATCTGAGGGTAAGTAGTACAATGTATACTGGAGAAACACATCTTCTAAATATGAAAAATTGAAACAGAAGTATTTGATTATTAAATATTAATATTAAGAGAAATTATATCGCAATTTACATATATTAGTAAAATCAACAATTCTGCAAAGGTTACATTTTGCAAAATTCTCAAGCCCTTATTAATTAGTATAATGTAGGCATGTGAAGGTCGCGGGCGAGGAAGTTTCTTTATTCAATTATATTTATTGTTCAATTCATGGTTACATAGAGCAGTATTAATACTCTTTCACGTGTTTTTGCACTGGCTTAGAGCTAACTTAATCTAAAACTAAATCTAATCTATCTACTACTCAGGTTTAGGATGCTCATTGAGCACCTACGCTTTACATCGGAAAAGATTTGCAGAAAGGCATGTACAGGATGTCTATCACGGATTCGGGTCGGGAAATCGTTGAGAGTGGCTAGGTTGTAATGGGCTATTTGATTTATGGAGGATATATTTGAATAGAAGTTGTTCGAGAGATGAGCAATGTGGTGCTTGATGGATGGTAGATGAAGTTCTCTATGAAGTTGATCATTAGAAATGAACCATAGGGCGTGAGTGGCTAATCTTAAATATTTGTTTTGTATTATTTGCATTTGATTGATGTTTGTATGCGTTCGTCCAAATGGAGCAGGCGTACAGCATTAGATCTGGTTATTGTCTGATAATTGTCTTGTATAGGGTTACGGCATTGTTTAAGGAGAGACTGCTTTTGTGATTTAGTAGTGGTTTTATCTGTATTAATTTAATTTTGGCTTGTTGAATTTTCGTTGATATGTGAAAATTTATAGGTTAATCTTTTATCAAAGTTTAATCCTAAGTATTTAACAGTTTGCTTCTTTGGGGTCCAGGGTTCTTAATTTGGCGTGGGGTGGAGGTGGCGAATGTTCTTAGGGAGAATCTTTTGGCTGTTGATTTTGACGGGTCGAGCTTCATTTTCCATTTTAAAGACCAATCTTCTGTTGACAGTATCGTCAGCAAATTGTGCGATATGTGTGTAGGGAGAAGTAGGTATATCAGATGTGTAAAAGTTGAAAAGTGTGGGTGAAAGGGGGGATCCTTGGGGAAGTCCTGCTTTTATTTTGTGGGGGTTGGAAACGTGCTTCTCTACTATTGCTGTAAATGTCCTGTCTGATATAAAATTTTTAATGATTTGTAGTAGGTAATTTGGAGTTCCTATAGTTTTTAGCTTATATATTAGGCCTGGGTGACAAACTCTCTCGAACGTCTGTGAAATATCTAGAAAGGTGGCTATTGTGTGTTGTTTGTTCTACAAGGCAGTATGGATGTGTTCGGATATTCGAAGTAGCTGGTGTGAGGTGGATAATTTATTGATGAAGCCAAATTGGTGTTTCGGTATGGTCTTGGTTATGTTTAGATGTTTATTGAAATTTTTTAGTATTATTTTTTCTGGAATCATGGATAGATACGGGAGGAGACTAATTGGTCTGTAGCTTTTGGTATGGTTATGATTTTTATGGGGCTTGGGTACGGGCATTATGTTGGAATTTTTCCATATTATTGGATAGTATCCTGTTCTGAGAATTGAATTGCATATATTATTAATGTAGGCTATTGTAGGGTTAGGCAAGTTTTTTAATATAATATTACTTATTTTATCGTGGCCAGGAGCTTTTTTAAGAGGGAGGTTTTTGATGAAGGTTTTAATTTCATTTGGGGAACTGTATTTTATTCTGTGTGGAATATTATAATTGGGTGCTGATGCTACTTGTGATATATCCATGTGAGCAGAATATGTGGAAGTGCTGTTAGGGGTGAACGATTGCGCAAAGCAAACAGCCAAGGCTTCTTCTTTCTCTATTGGTGGAAATTGTTTACCTGATGTTGTGTTTAAAGGTAGTATGGTTGTTTTCTTTTTCAGGATATTTTTGGTGAACTGCTAAAGCGAATTGTTTGATGTGCTCAATGATTGTATTAGTTTATGGTTGTATTGTTGTGTTTAAGTTGAGTGGTTAAAATCTATTATTGCTCTTTTAGTTATTGCAGTAAGTAAGTTCAGTTCTTTTTTAATGTGAGGCGATTTTGTTATACTCCAAATTCTACTGTTTTTGTTTTTAGTTTTGATTAAGTTTAGAATGGAACAAGTATCATTAAAAGGATATTAAAATCGATGAAATCAGAAAAAATGCTTTAAATATCACGGGAAAAGGAAAAAATGAAAAGAAAAAAATTACATTTCATTAAATTCCGGGGTACCTTAGCCCGTTTCGAGCAGCCTTGTGGTGAAAGCAGTCATGCGTTACGTGGGATTCGACAACACCATCCTTATCACTATTCGTCTTATCCACGGTGGAAAGATACCATTACCACCATGGTTGTAACTGTGCTCCGCATGTAGGAAAAAAATTGTATGTATCCCTTCGGCATATATTTTATGATTGGATGAGCGTTTGTAACTGTAGTTCGGTATTAGATTTTGTGTCAATATATTAGTCAAATGCAAGCCCGTGTCACAGAAAGAACGTCATAACTATTTTCACTAGTAATTCTCAATACTTCTAAAGTACCAACCAAAACATGCATATAATGTGCTTAAATATCAAAATACATTTACGACGTGCAGGGAACAACTTCACTCGTATTGTTGTGTTCGACATGGTAACAAATATCAACACAAATGACGCAATTAGCAAAGCACCACATTTCACATACATCAGAAAGAGAGCCCACGCTTGTTGAACCATCTCATTCAAGAACGGAAGTGTAACTGGTCAAAAATCCGTTGCTGAAACTGTGAACTCTTGATCCAAGAAGTATATGAATCACTGTCAAAAATAATTCTGGGCACCGGTACAAAATCAGATCAAATTTAATTCAATATTTTGAAAGTAAGATTTTAACAAAAACAAGATAATAAATTTAAAGTTAATGTTTAAAAAATATAAACCATACTTCGTTGATGATTATTATCTCCATATTTCGGTTCAAAGTTATGGTTGGTCAGGAATAAACTTTAGATCCATTTTAAAAATTCTTGTAACATTATATTCGTCTCTTCGAGTACGTTATAATGGTGGCTTAGGAAACGTGTACATACGTTTAAAAAATAATGATTGTGTCTATATCTCACATAATTCAAAATGTTACAAACAAGAAAATAAAATGTGATATTTCCTCCATCATCTACAACACTTTGGCGTAAACCCCATCCCAATACTTTTAACCCGTTTCCGAGATATTGGCTGTGGCCAAATACGATGGTTCATACTGTATAAATCTTATCTGAATATTTCAATATAATCGTTTGAAAGAAATAATAATGTGCAGACATACAAGACTAGAATATTTTGCAAAGTTCCACGTATAGTGTAAAGTTGCACTGTATGTGGAACTTTATAAAATAATTCTATCATTGCACCGGGCCCGAATTCTCTCTTGTATCTCATCGTATTTTCCTTCGAAACGTGAAATGTCAGGCACCGTTATTTACAGCCGAACGCCTCATTTAGACCGGCAGCTGTGTTCTTCGGAGCGTCAGTTTAAAAATTGTGCGGAGTTGGCCAGCTCCTCCGCGCTGATGGCGGCTTGTTCCCCCCTCCCCCCCCCCAGACGCGGCGCGGCACGCTCTACAGGACACTTCTGTTTTTCTTCCCCACAGAAACGTCTCATTTTGTTTTTCAATGCTGATTATCATCACTACCTTCCTGCCCTGGTGAAGTTAATAAGGAACGAAAAGGGATGTGTTCGTGTTGGAGATACAGGCTTCCGACATGCGAAGATGATGTAATGATACTATGCGACTTACTTGAAAACGAGTGAGTTGTGATTCATACTCTCATAAGGCGGTTATTTTTCAACTGAAAGCAAGTGCGAAAAACAAATTTATTAAGAAAGTTCTTATTATTAAGAAGAAATAGTGGGATTTATAGAAATTTTCGACACCGATGATAAAAAATGGAATTCAGAACGGGTTCACCATCCTCGCCTAACTGCTGACCTGCATGGCCTGCTCCCTTAGCTTAGTGATATGCAGTCGATAAGATGTCCATATAGTTGGCATACCCACTTATCAGAAATCAAAAAAAGAGTATTCCAGAACTTTGTACTAATTATGAACTAATTTATACCCAAAATTAAAAATTTTGAACTCAAGTAGAACATCAAAATAAACAACGTATAAGAGTTGGTGCGCTAACTTAACGTTGTTGGTATACGCACCCAAGAAAAACACATGAAATAAAAGAACTAAAAACACCTCTATTTTGTTAACTTAAGGTTTAGTCAGTGTCTAACTTAACGTTAGTGGTGACTAACTTAACATTTAGTCAGCTATTAAATGTCTATTATTATTATTGATCTTATTGTTAACATTTTATCATTATTATTATTATCGTTATTATATTTTATTATGGTCTTTATATAATTGAAAGTTTCATTGTATTGTTATTAGTTGTATTGGTTTTTCTTGTGTGGGTATGCTAACTTAACGTTAAGTTAGCGCACCCACTCTTATACATTTTTTATTTTGATGTTGTACATCAGTTCAAAATTTTAAATTTTGGGTATAAATTAGTTCCAAATTAGTACAAAATTCTGAAATATTCTTTTTTTGATTTCTGATAAGTGGGTATGCCAACTATATGGTCATGTTGATAAGTTACTCCGTGTTGCGCTCCTCTCCGCTTTCGCATGGTTTCCAGATGTGCAGGTTGACTATACTGAGGTTTTCACAGATTTGGACCTGACGTTTCGTCAGCTGTTCGGCCAGCTGTGACAGTTCTCCAATCGGGAACTTACATGTCACTATATGTAGTGGGTATATTCCTTAGGGTAGGTAAGGAATCATTCATATTCCATATAATACTTATGCAAAGGATTAGAAAGATTTAAAAAATGATAATTTGTAGCTAAATTCCACAATCAAAATATTACTGGGTACTATAACCATGTATACGAATGTATAGTAAACACTAAAATAAATGCACAAAACTGTTGCAATCATTTTCAAAGTATATTTAAACTCAAGATGATTTAAAGGTGGGGAAATTGTTTTTATTTTTTTAACTGCAGCCCAGTTGTCGGAAAATCTTAAAAAATATTAACAATAATTCGTGTTTTAAGAGGAAGCTTTGATATTTTTTTCGAGCCTATTTCATGGTTCTAAGACACAATAAAAAATATTTTTTGTTCTTTTTTCAAAAATATATTTTGTGTTTGAATTTAGACCTGAGAAAATATCAAAAAATATTTTTTGATAGTATAAATTATTTATTTATTATATTTTTTCAGTCCGATAAAATAGTGTTAAAAACACGTTTTTGGCTGGAGAGGGGTGTGGGTGGTTGGACGGGTATTAAGAAACCTTTCAAAAATATTATTTTTGTTAGAATTATAATGTAACCACTCATAAGTCATTTGGTTTAGAGGAACTTTTGATCATCTTATCCGGGGGTACCCTTTCCAAACTATAACATTCCAAAACCAACAGCTTTTAACAGCTCACTCCGACCTTGATACAGCTGACGTAATTCACAATTATCCTTCTCAAAGAACAATTAAAAAATTCCTTCAATCTTTACCCATGGCCCAGCGCACGCAGTACTACGAGGGAAAAAGCTACTTAATCATAAACATTTTACTACAAGAGTCAGAGGAACATACACGGAAGTCAAAGTCAACACAATTTATGATTACACCACACTAGGAAAACCGTATCAACAACCCAGTATGCTATCATTCAAATCATGATCCAAACAAATCAACAATTTCAGAAGAATGAATAAATATTACAACCTCATACACAGAATATGAAATCTTTCAGTAGCTCATCGCCAAAAGCAATCATGTAATAACAGTCATAACGCTGACACCCACACCTGGAAACTTGCCTTATGTGCAGTTACTCTCTCAAAAGCGAATGCCGGAATAGAAAACAAACTGAAAAACCTTTTTAATACAATGCTCTAGTAGGTCATAGTCCAGGACGTAGTCAATGTCAAATTTACGGACACAGCAAAAGGAACTATGGATTTCTTTCCCCATTGTCACAAACGCGACAAGGCTGTAGGCCTCGTGAACAGAGGTCTACTAACGGAACACGAGTGATTTACCTAACTTGGTTGAATAATACGAGTTTGTTTCTAATACTGTAACCAAAACACAGCATATCATCACGTTTAATTTCACGTATAGCTAGCTGCAGATGCAGCTATACCTCTAAGAAAAAATGGATTCTCCTGACTACAAGAGAGACGTAACCCCCAACAGTACAGACTCACAATAAGGTATGTCATTAAAGAAGTCTTATGCAGGTGCTACATCATCAGATTCCTTTCCATCTAAAGAACAAGCAATTGTAATCGAAGCTCATGAAAGACTTTCAGTTAAAGATTATATTAGCAAAGGTGCCTCCATTGTTGACACTAGTAATATTAGATTTGTTTCACGCGTATCTAACATCCGAATATGCATCTTGCTATCTAGTCAAGACATTGCGGACAATCACTGATAAAAACAAAACAATTGTTATAAAGAATCATGAACCTAGTGTTCGACCACTCATTAGCAAACTTAAAAGGGTACTTATATCCAACGTGTGTCCAATCATACCACATGTTATAACTGAAAAGGAACTCACTAAAAGGAAAATTACCACATCCTCCAAGATCTCATTCGTAAAAGCAGGAATGTCAGAACCGGGCTTCTCGCATATTATGAGCTTCAGAAGACAAGTGTACATAGAACCTGAAGATCTAAACAAATTACCTGATTCAACTGTTGTTTATTTTGACAATACCTCATAACGTATATACTTCTCTACTGATATCATGACTTGTTTTATTTGTAATCAAGAAGAACATATACCTCAGCTTTGTCCCAATAAACCCAATGGAAATGATGAAATGGAAACTGAAATTATATAACAACATAACCAAAGTACCTCTTCTATACCAAATACTCAACCTGCAGATGACAATGAAAAAGTAATACCTCCCTGTACTGACGTGAATATCACCTCAAAAATACCTCCACCATCTGACTTATCCACCCAAATTGAAGAAACTATTCACACAAAAGAGAGTGAAGAAAACACTCGGAAGAAGGAGCTTGAGGCCAATAATAATGTCCCTATATTATACCAACCTCAATTTGTTGACTTCTCTGCTCTTCAACCCCCACAATCAAAGAACCCTAACCCCACAAATAACTGGATTAAGAAACGACCTATTTCCTCATCATCAACAACCTCAGACCCACCTATTGAACACTCATCAGAACCTGAAAAACATTTCAATAATGACCTATATTAAAATGGAATATCAATTAATTTAGAGAAAATCTATTAATTTTAATTAACAAATATAATCCAGATGTAATATGCTTACAGGAAACTAATAATTCAGAAAGAATGATACCACAATTAAAGAATTATTCTGTATACCTAAGGAATAGAAATAATCTAAGAATATCCAGTGGAGGCATAGCTACTGTATATACATAAAATCTACTCTTCAAGCAGATGAAATTCAAATAAACACCAATATTGAATGTACAGCAATCAAAATTAACATGGGAAGAAAATATTTGAGTATCTCTAATATCAACCTCCCCAATAGTTATAATTTTACAGAAAATGAAATATTAAAAATCGTAGATCAGCTACCTAAACCCTTTATTATGGTAGGTGGTTTTAATAGTCACGGCCCAATGTGGGGATCTTATAAAGATGACAGTAGAGGAAAGATTATAAAAAAATATAAGAAGATCCAAATATATTGATACTTAACAAAAATCAATACACTCACCTTGATAAAACACATAAAAGGTTCAGTGCTATTTATTTAACTATATGTTCATCTTCTATTACTTCTAAATGGGACAGAAGACTTACATGGAAGTCCGTTTTCCCATTCTTATATCTTACCTCAATAATACCTCAATGTCTGCTTGCATTATCCTCCAAGATGGAAATTCCAAGATGCTAACTTGGTTCAATACAAGGAAATATTATAAACTAAAATAAATTAAATTAACATGTTAGAAGAAACTTTCTCAATCTCCCTCAATGAAAAAATTGAGAAACTGACTGATCTCATCCTCAAAACAGCTGATGAAACAATTCCAAAATCTTCAGGAAAACCAATAAGAAAACAATTCCCATGGTGGAATGAAGACTGCAAAAATGCTCATAAATTATACAGACAGTCTTTCAATAAATACAAGAGGCGTCCAACCATAGAAAATCATATTGTATATAAAAGAACTCGAGCACAAGCAAGACGAATATACAAAGAAAATAAAAGGCAGTCTTGGATTGACTTCATCTCATCAATAAATAGCTTCTCCAACCCAGCAGAAAAAATGTAAAAAAAATCAAAGCTCTAAGTGTTGCTACAAGCAGCAATTCAACCTAAATTTATGTTACACAACAACCGAATTACCTCGTCTAACGAAGAAATTGCAAACATTCCAGCTTCCACATTTGCTAATAATTCAAGTGACAGTAACTATAACAATGAATTCCAAATATACAAATCTAATTCGAATATAACAATGGATAAAATTATTCAACAAAATTCCTGAAGTAATTCTACATTAACTTATCTCGTATAAACACAAGAAGTTGAGATTGTGCTATCAAGTTGTGACTGTTAGTTTAGACATGCAAAAGGCTTACGAAATGGTATGGTAATTACCAAAATTCTGTACGAAATGGGGATAGATGGCCAAATAGTAACTTCCATAACCCAGTTCATGAAGAATAGATCTATACAAGTTAAATTCAAGAATATTTTATCGAACAAATATACAATTATTAACGGAGTGCCTCAAGGATCTGTGCTTAGTGTACTAATATTCTTAATTGCCATAAATGATATCACGAACCATGTCCATCGACCAGTGAAAGTATACTTAATTGCAGACATTACTATTACGTTAAGTGGAAAAAATATTAAAACATCTGAATAATTGCTCCAAATCACTCTAAATGAACTTCAAGATTGGTCCAATACGACAAATACTTTCAAGATTTCTAAAACCAAATCTAAATGTATAGTCTTTAATAATAGGGGTAACTTACCTGATCAGTTAAAACTTACAATTGGACCACAACAACTTAAATGTTCTAGCCTAATCAAAATTCTAGAAATATTTTATGATAGCAAACTAACATAGATACCACGTATTAAGAATTTAAAAGCTGAATGCCTTCAAAGAATGATTATAATAAAAGTCATTTAATCAGCATCGTGGGGAGCCGACAGAAATGTTATACTTTCAACATCAAAGCTCTTATTCGTTCTAAGATAGACGATGCAGCAATTATTTACCAGTCAGCTAAGCCAACAATATTAAATAGTCTTAATCCATTCCAAGCAGACGGAATAAAATTTTATAAGGACATACAGAAAAAGGATTCTCTGAAACCTGTTTATTATCTCCTGATCCAGTATCTTGAAGAAATTCACTTCACATTTCCTACTGTTCGAACTACCATGATTAAAAAAAGACCTCCATGGATTCCTTCCCTAATAAATATCAACATCAGCCTCAATGATCTTGCCAAAAAAGAGACTAACATGGTAAATTACCAAGCTTATTTCAACGAAATCTACAACAAATTCATTGGATATACATACATCTTCACCGATGGTTCCCGTAAAGTGATTGGAGCTGGCTGTGCAGTACAAATAAAAGAGACACTACTACAGTCAAGGCTAAGTGATTGTTGCTCTATTTTTTACTGTGAAGCGTATGCCATTCTTCTCTCCTTTAAATATATTCAGGAACAAATCGAAGACAATTTTTTTTATTTTTACAGATTCCAAAAGTGTGCTAGTAAGCTTAAGTTATACTGAAAACCAGGAACCTATAGTAAATGAAATAGCCAACTTATATTATGACTTATTACACATCAACAAGGTATTACGGTATTATATTACGAGGTATTACCGGTCATATATTAGCTGATGAAGCAGAAAAAGACTATTAATTCACCTATTGAAAAGCATCCAGTTTCCCACAATGACATAAAAAAAGATCTTCATCAAAGAAACAAGGATCTTTGGAATACCGATTGGACCAAATCACCAAACCAATTACATCAGATCAGGAAAAGTATCTTCGATGACCACCTTCCTTACCTTCACAAGAGAAAATATCCATCTATGCTCACCCGTTTAAGAATTGGCCATTCCAAACTTACCCATCAGCAATTACTAACAAAAGAAATAAAAAAAATGTGATCAATGCCAATCTGCCCTCTCTATACCACACATTATTGTTCTGTTCCATTTACAACGATATCCGCAAAAAAAATGCTATACCTCTCACTCTCTCATAAATCCTTAACAACAAACACCACATTGAAAAGGTCTTTAAATTTTTAAAGGAAATTAACCTTATCAATAAGCGGTAAGGAACCCAAAATCTGTTAAACACGAATATTGTCGCAATGTTATGTCAAATAATGTATTAATAATGCTCAATTCTGATTGTTTTTTTTGTTTATATTCTGTTGCTGTTGAATGTGGTTGTTAATTGTCGACATGTAATGTTACACTTATTTTGACAAATTATGTATTTGTGCTAAATTTTGTTGTATGTTCTTTGGTACATTGTAAATACTGTATTTTGATTGTGGCCGCTAATGACCAGGTAGTTCATTCCACAAATTAAATAAAGCTTAATTTTAAAAAAATGTTGTACGCCTAAGTGCAGCAGCTGTTTTTTTCTTCAATTTATTTTTATTCACTGACCATCCCTAAAGCATTACACGTGATGGTTTCAGATGTACAAATCACAGACAAACACATTTATTCGATGGCTTTACATCTGCGGTTAACACGCTTGGGCTCTTGCAGGGTTTGTCTATGTTTAAGATATCATCTTATGGTTAGTATCGGCAGAGTGGGATTACAGGGTAAAAGGAATGACATCTTTATGGTGGTACATCTTTAGATGATGGGCACTGCGACCTCTGATGTGATTCTGTGCGACCTCTGATGTGATTCTTACGCACGACGACAGTTGTTTTAGTATGCACGAAATCCTGGCAATTCAGGTATTGCACTGGTCCGGGTCGGCATCTTCTAGTTTCTACTTAAACGATGCAATGTAAGAATTCTTGAAGTGACATTACTTATCTACCTATGTCTGAGTCTTCTAACAGAACTACTACAAGTAAAGTGATCGTGATTTGTATATCCTGTTCACATTCTTTGCTGGGTAACCTTAAGAATTCAATTCATCCAGTAAAGCTGTTTCAGAAATACTTGAAATGTGTCTAATAATTACTTACAACAGTTCCCCAACGTGTAAATACTATATTTAATAGAATGTTTCTCAATGTGTGATGTTAGTGTGCAAAAGCCATCACTGAATATTGTTTGGATTTTAGTATAGTTCGTGTCTATGCTAGCTTTTCACTGAAAAGTTTCCTAACATCATAATAATCTACTTCGTGATACAGATAGTATATTGGTAAAACTTTTGGGCGACACTTGAGGAGGATTATTGCTGTCGTCAAGCTCTACTGTTAACGAATCAAGTCTATTTTTAACTGGAATGCCTAAAATATAATTTGGAGTAACATTAGATTGGTAGTTAGAATTGTTGGGCGGTTGTTGGAATTGTAACAAGCTCTCTGTTTGCAGCATGTTTGTGAGGTATACCCAATAAGGAAGCAGAAGTGAGTACTGTACCCGCTGTTTTACACGTACGGCCGCTTACTTTACTACATTACCTCTGTCCTTGCGGCTGATTTTCGTAGTGGAGTATATCAGCAATGCTGGAGTTTGCTGTGGCAGTTGCATTTCGTGAAGTTGATGTTGATTTGCTTGTTGCTGTTGTATCTGCCATTGTGACCGTTAATTTTATCGCAGCAGTGATTGCAATTTCGTTCGCAGCTCTTGCTCTTCAGTGGAGGGAACTTCGTTTCCAGTTTCTTCGTCGTCGGCCTCCGAAGTAATATGTGAAGTGTCGTGAGAGCACTTCGAATGGCGTGAGAGCACTTCGAGTCGGGGCAGCTGTTTTTAACATGCACTATTATTGATTTTTAGCACTTGTACTGCTACACTGATTTATGTACACGAAAGGCTTGCGAAAGTGCTTGAGCACTGCGTCAAGAGCAACTAGCGCGAGATTTAAAAGTAAGGGTTGTACAAAATGCTCCGGAATTGCGGTACATCACTAGATACCTGGTCCATGACAGCCTTTTAGAGAAGTCATTTGACCGTTCTTGCTCTAATTTGAGCAGTATTTATTCCGACTTTTCTACCAAAGTATAAAAAATATTTGTTAAAATTAATTAATACATCGGTAAGATTTCAAATTGACAATTGACGGTACAATTAAAGAATTTCAATCAAATGTATCTTGATTTCGTAATCGTGTTTACTTACAAGTCCAATAATCGCTTTAACTTCCTAGGTTCAGGTTAGGAGGTTTAACAGGAATTATTGTGTTAGAAGAGCTATAAGAAAGAATTGGTAACTTATAGACTTATTAATTCATTAAACATTATTGGTATATTAAACAAATAACTGAATGATTTAATAAAATATTACACAGAACGAAAACAAGAAAAGAACTCCCCTTTCAAACACATTCATACACAAAAGAAAGTATGTAAGGCAGAATTTAAAAAGAAAATAAACATGAAATAGTAATAAATTGTAAATGATATAAATTGTAATTCAAATCAAGATTGTTTCATACAACAAATCTGGCAAACATGTTTTCGAAAGAAGCCACTATTCCTCGCCCCGCGCCGCTTCAGCTGGTGCGTGAACACCCCTTTTTGGATTTGAAGGGGAAATGATAGCGTAGTCAGGAACTGTTGCCCGTGCTCGCAGGAGCGCCGGGCTTCCCAGGCAGGCAACTAGCTCGTGCTGGCGCACATGCCTGATATACACGATCACGGCCACTGTCAGTAATACAAAATAACTGTTAATCTATTGAACACAAGTGACACATCTGCACTGGTCGGAGGGAGCGCGGGACGGGCTGACTTCATATGATGTATTAAACTGTATAAATTGTTATTAGGTTCAATGTATCTCCAGTAGCAAATGCGAATCGCATCAAATAATTCTCACCAGAAAAGCACTTCCTACTCGCTATTCCTCCCAGCAACCAACCCTACGGCATGCAACAACACGTCACATGCTATCCAGTACTACCAAGCAAAAACCTCCGTCATATACATGTAAAATAACCCCCCTTTTTTGTTTTTGTTTATTGTTCACAGTTGAGGCTGTCGGGTAATGACAACTGACATTTTTGGCGAATTTTGAATTATTGATTCTAAGTGGAATAAGTGGGAGCTATCTTATACATTTTTTAAGAATGTTCCTTACATCATGTCTTTCCATTTTGCAAAATTTCCAGAATAAACAAAAAGTGACAATAAATTCATTTGGCTCATACTGATAAATTAATGTAGTTGGTAGTCACAAACTGATTTTTTTTCTTCTTCTGCGACACGTCAGGTAATATTAATAACATCCGAATCATTAAAAGTCAGTTAATTTTAATTATATCCGAACGCCTCAACTGTAATTTTTAAAATTGTAAATTAATTAAAGTGGTTAGGCGGAAGAGCAGGCCTTAAGGCCTGAGCCTCGCCACAAATAAAGACAATTTTTTTATTTATTATTATTATTATTATTATTATTATTATTATTATTATTATTATTATTAGTATTATTATTATTATTATTATTATTATTATTATTATTATTATTATTATATACTCCTCCATCCCACTTCTCCATACTAAAACCTCAAGTAATATGCTCCGATCGACCAACGAACAGAACATTTCCGTACCAACCCCATAAACCAAATTCTCCCAGCTCTCAAAAACTCAATTCTCCAATCAAGCAAAATCATTCTACCCACAAAGTAATGTCTAATGATGATTCCATTTTCTACTCCTTATAAAATCATGAAATAAAAATGAAATATAACGTAACAGCCATACATTAACCCATTTTCTTCAAGCAACAAAATCCATGGAAGTGCATCCAAGAAACATATCTGAGTTCCTCGGTAAGAATTGTCATTCGAGGATACGTATTGTACCGTTATTATTGGCCAAGAAATCAGCGCAGTGGACTAGACGCAATATTTGCTACAAAAATAATATATACAATGAACCAACGATCATAGTGGGTAACTGGAAAGCGAAACATATAGTTTGGGGCAGCGGACTAAATTCTCCAATTGGAAATTCTCCAAATCATTTCTTGGTGATTTACAGAGACTGAACCTTGCAGTTCATGCACTAGACACCGCCATTTATTATTTTATTGTCCATCTGTTCAGACCGACGTTCTTGTCTTCGGCATTTCTAAAAGCATCCACTAAAAATTACTAAACAGAGTAGAGTAAACCTCAGAGAACAGCATCCCAGAGATGGCGCGACACTCGTTAGCGAATACAAAAACGATGTAACTAATATGAATGCGATAAATTCTTCAACGTCAGAATTTACAAAAAATGTTTAATTATTCAGTTTATATCTTAGAAATTGGATAAGTTTAGTTTATATTTAGTACGAGCAAAATAACCGGCGTTGCCCGAGCTTTCTTCATATTCAATCCTTGCGAATGAGGGAAAAGATCAATTTTATATAAACCATAGTGTTTAAGATCATTATTTTTAACGTAATTGCTTCAAATTTTAATAAAATACTATAATTTTCTTTCATTTTATTTCATAACACATTGCTGTTAGCTGAAATTTTTTTTATCTATGCACCACTACTGCCCTCTAGCGAATAAATTAGGTACCAGGTTTGCTGCAGCACTACTGGGCTCTGGCGGAATATATTAGGAACCACGTGTTTTAAGCGAGAGGGGGAAAATGGTCGCGGTGCATCTGCAAACATATTATTTAAATTATTTATTTTCCACGTTTGGGTTGTGTTAATCTTTGCCAAACTGTGCTAGGACACTGCGACAATCCTGAAGAAGAGCTGGTAACAATTTCAGACCAATTCATACTCTACTTTTTGTGGTATCGATGTCGGTTACACGTCGTTGAATTCGCTTTTATGAGTATAGATTTCACCGGTCCAATGAATTCAGGCTGACCTGTGAATCGTTGAAGTACATAATTCAGGTTTCACCTCTGAAAGCTCAAGAAACATGTTAATTTTAATATGTAGGTACATGAGACGTACCCACAAGTACCTTTCTGATCATATTTTACGAGCAATTGTGCTTGCATAGTAATTTTTACTTTCTACATACGTATATACTCCGTATATACGTATGTACACGAGTATAGTACGTAGTATAGAGAAAGTTATGTAATGCTGCGGAAAATCGATTTCGAGATTTCAATGGAAATACGCGTTTTGGGGTCCCTTGGTACTGAAAAAGTTTTTTTTTTTTTTAAACATCCGTCCGTCCGTCCGTCCGTCCGTCCGTCCGTCCGTCCGTCCGTCCGACCGACCGACAGTCCGTCCGACAGTCCGTCCGACAGTCCGTCCGACAGTCCGTCCGACAGTCCGTCCGACAGTCCGTCCGACAGTCCGTCCCACAGTCCGTCCGACAGTCCGTCCGACAGTCCGTCCGACAGTACGTCCGACAGTACGTCCGACAGTACGTCCGACAGTACGTCCGACAGTACGTCCGACAGTACGTCCGACAGTACGTCCGACAGTACGTCCGTCTGTAAACACTGCTTGCGCCTAAACCACATGTACGATCTTTTCCAATTTGAAGAAACCTTTCCAAGCTTTGAAATTTTCAAAAACATTCTTGAAAAATTGGGGGTACTTAACATGAAGTCCCCCAGGCATTTTCAAAATTTTCTCGAAAACGGCTCCAATTTTTTTCTTGTAAGAATAGAGGAAAATACACAATGGTGGCGTAGGTCCCATTTTCACGGTTAACTCTGAATTTTCGTACTTTGCAAAACTTTGGATTCGGAGTCTTCCTACAACTATAAAATTGAAGATAGAGTTTTTTTCTTCGAATAAAATTTGTTGTCCATAAATAGTTCTTTCATTAAGGTCAAGTACATTTTTGAAGATTTTAGTCGTTTTCGTGCAATAGTGCGTGAAGTATTCACAATTTTTAAAAAAATTAAAAAAATTAGATTTTCTAAAAAAATGGCTCCAACTTTTTTCTGTCAAATTTTGATAGAGGTAGTGCTAAATGTACCCCATATGATGGCATAAACGCTGTATTGCTCTATTCTTTTGTTGTTGTTGTTCTTTTTAATTACAAAATTTTAATTTGTTTGACTTGACTCTCACGTCGGTAATATATACATTAGAGCCGATTTCTTCACATTATTGCACTTATGAGTACATGTGCTTTAAATAATGTCATAATTTTTCTCGAAAATTTAATTGTTTGCTCTTAAAATGAGCTCAAAATTCCGCATTTTCAAAAACGGTCAAACGCCATTTTCTCGAAAATGACACCAAATATTTTCTTCAATATTTTCCCAACGGATAGTGGTAATGGCATTGTTTAAAATGACGTAAAGTTCATTTTGGTGTATTCTTTAATTTTTTTAAAAATTACACACATGATTTTTTTGAAATGTGTCTCTGGCCGTTAATATGCACATTTCCATCGATTTGTATACATTATTGGATTTGTGAATGGGAGTGCTTCATATGACTTTCAATGAAGTTTTTCGAAATCTCAATAGATTTCTGTGAAAAAGGGCTTAAAATTTCGCATTTACAGTAATGCTTAATCCTCATTTTCTTATAAACGGCTTCAAATTTTTTCAATTAAAATTGCTATTTAGGATGACGTTCTACTCTTCTTTAATATTCTTGAAGTAATTTTTCGGTTCCACTATTAGGAACGCGAAAAGTTGAGAAAATGTCAAAAAAATGTACTTCGAGCGACGATAGATGGTAGCTGGAATGAGGATAGGGCAAGACCGTAAAAGCAGTCCACATCAAGGAGAAAACTTTACTACGAAAAAGTCTGTGCCATTCTGTAGCATCTCTAGTTCGTCTTTGTAAATGTGCATTTATTTTATATTAAGTGATTAATTTTTTAAAACTATCGATCAGAGCAGCCGGTCATTATAATTCTCCTCCAGTCAGCGGCTGAATGCGACCTAGCTATCTAGCTAGCGACAAAAATCCTTCCATCGCCAGGACTTGAACCCTAAGAGCTCCCGGTCAGAGACACTGGAGTGACATCAATTGAGAGACACAGCCGGTTGGACGCGGCGGTAAATTCTAATATGCTCTTTGTGACATTGGCCGGGTGTCATTCAATACTTTTAGAAATAACACTTTCACATTAAAAAATCATAAAACAATACCTTTTCTTTGAATATGATTACTTGTAGGCCATCTTTAGCTTCAACTCGTTTGTTTCAAATGTTGGTAGTGGGAAGCGTACTGTGAAATTCCATATCTGAGACCTTCCTTATGCTTGTAGATTCTTGTATACTTTCTTGTAGCTTGTAGTTTCTCTATATCTATTGTTTGGTTGTGTTATGTCGATATAAATACACTGCATTACGAAACATTATTTAATCCCGCTCTCCCCTACTTTCTGTCATGTGAAATTCTTACATTGTTATTAAAGAGGGAAATATAAGTTCAACAAAAACAGGAACAACACAAAATATATTACATCACAAATCTCGCAAAATAACCGAGAAACACTAAAAAAAGTGCATGGAAAAGTCAATTGAACCTCAGAGAATTTAACGAAGATTAAAATAAAACTATAAGAATGGACGCTTGGCAGTATCATATTTTTAAATGAATATCGCAAATTGCGCTTCTTTCCCTCGCGGAGAAATGAAGCAAAACTAGGACATTTTCAACCTTCCCCAAACATAAAATTATGGAAGAACGCTCTACTGAAATGTACTTTTCTCGCTGGTAGTTTTATTTTGGAAAACCTAAAAAATGGCATTAGCCCCATTGATGTTAATGAGGATTGTGTAAGTCATTCTCTGTGGGCATCGGGAAGGTTGACCTCTATGCAACCTCACAAGCACTTTCCCGTTGGCCTCATCAGTCAGAGTAGCTCCACGGAAATCTTAATCGCCTCCTCTGCTCCCTAACCTCCACGCTCTCACTCGCTTCAACCGATTAGGCAATGACGAATTAACGTGTACAGTCCGCTTCTAATGAAAAGACGGCTTCATGCTAACATCACAATGTAACCCCAGCATACACTACTATCACATTTAGTACACTGTCTTATTGTATTATCATTGTTATTACTCTTTATTTTTCTCTTTTTACATTGTACAAATTGTACAATGTACAAATTGGGTGCTAGGGCTTAATTGTACAAATTGGGTGCTAGTTAACACCAGAAATTATACGAAATTCAATTATGTTACAGAATGTACAGAAATTACAGGTTTCATTACTCTGAACAGGATGTACAGAGTAATTTAGGCACAATATACTTAACAACCGTTTACAAAACTATTGTAAATTTAAAAACTTTCTTTCAATATAATCGCTCTCGAAGATGACTAATATATGTCATTCATAGGTCACTATATGTGGTATACTCAGCTCCCAGTGATGTTGATTTTAGGTGTTTGGGAATAATTCCGTCGCATATTATGTCGACTGCTAGCATACCGATGGATTCCTGCTGCGACAGACAGCTATACTTTTTTTAACGTGGCATCTCAAGGTCACGCGCGAAAGAGATAGAGGAAAGACACACTCCAATGGTGAGATGCAACGTCACTACAGCTCCGACTTTTACGGCTCCCTATTGGAGGTTGCTTTCCCTCTCACTCTTTCACGCGTGACCTTGAGATGCCACGTTAAAAAAATCCAAGTTTAGGTCCATGTATTTTAAACATTTTCCGTGATTTTTGGTTTTGGATAGTATGGGAGTTAGGGATTGAAAACATCTACGAGGAAGGCTCTCTGTATGCACAGGCATGTCAAACTACGCATCGGCAAGAATGGCTCAGGGCATCAACTGATGTCACTGCAGTGCCTCTGACCGGGAGGTCCTGGGTTTTGAGTCCCGACGGTGGCGGGATTTGGACACAAGCTAGGTTGAATTCAGCCGCTGTTTGGAGGAGAATTCTAGCAACCGGCTGCTCTGATCGGTATTTTTCCGTCGTTTCTCCGATCAACACCAGGCGAATTCCAGAGTAGTACCCTAACAAACGAGCCACGGACCGCGCGCGATCTTTCCTTCCTCTTCCCTACCATATCCTCACCCCTCATTTACACACACATACATACATGCTCTACACTACCACACGTCGGAAGCTAGAGAATGTCCCGTCTTGGGCAGTGCCACGCTGGTGGGAGATACCTGATTAGGGAAAACTCCGCAAGTCGACGTAGATTGGCGCCGGTTCTCGCCATCCAGCGGAGGAAGATCACTGCCACCTCCCCCGATAAAAAACGTGCACTACAATTACGGGACTTATAACAGCACCCACCCGAGCCATTTGCCGGCCTGGGAAGCCCGGTGCTCCTGCGGGCAAGGCCAATTCCCATGACCCGGCTCTCATTTCCCCTCAAAATCCAGAAAGGGGTGTACTGTACTCGCGCAAACTGCAGCGGGGAAGCTAAAACAAAACGCGCTCGAAACACCACGACGAGTGGTCGAGTTTTACACCACAAAGTGTTTGCTCGTACTAAAATATGTTTACCGGATATTTTCAAGGATACAAACGAGTTATGGATTGTTTACAGTAACTTAACTACTTATTACTTTATATATACTTGCAATATATGTATGTTAATTTTATTTTGTCTTGCATAATAGTTTTCGGAAAGATGCGGGAATAAGCTTCAATGGAAAATTCTTTACATGTTTTCGGTTTGGGTTGCTGTATTAAATGATTGTTATTTACTGTGTTTAGCAATAACGTGAAATTAATTAACAAGTCTCGAAGTAGTCTACGTACTCTAGTAAAACCTCCTCTTAGATTTATCTATTACGTGAGAACAGCTCTTTTAACAATCTCTATTGCTAACCCGAATGTAGGAAGTTATTGCAATTATTGCACTCTGAAATAATTGCGATTACGAAATCAAGATCCTTACGATTCGAAAGGTTTAATTTTACTCTCAATTGTTAAGTTTACATATTACTGATGTATTTCATTTTAATGGAAAATTTATTTGCTTTACCAGATGAAAAGGGTATTAACAGCTCTACATTTGGGGAAATAGCTCTCCCAACTTCTCCAAAAGGTTCTCATGAGCCAAATATCTAGTAACGTACCGCCAACCCGGAAAAAAGTGTACTACAACTATTACTTTTAAATTTCGCGGCAACACCTCCACACAGTGCCAGCAAATTCTAGTAAGCTAGTTACCTTGCCTGCGACCTAGACCAGACCTAGACTTGGCTGCACTAGAATAATATCCGGTTTGTTGTCAGATATGGTTTTGCTGGTAAATACAGGGGTATTACAAAGAATCTTGACTTCATTCTCTGTGACTGTAACTGGTGGTTGTAATTTGTAATGCATTTTGATTATAAAAATGTTATGTTGACTGCAGAGGTAACAGTATGAAGACGGCGTGATCGTCATGACAGTGTAGGTGATTGATCAATTACCACGGCTAGCTGAGGTATTTTATTTAAACACATAATAATGTACAAATATTTCAGAACTAACATTAATGCTAAATGAGTCAGCGTGAAAATTCACCGCTCAGTATGAGGTGTCGGCTGATAGAAAATTAATATTTGGGTATTTTACACTTGGTGGAAGACAGGCTTAAATGTTAATGAAAATAAATAACAAGCAATCGTAATAAATATTTGAAGCTCAACAACGTATTACGCGTTTATATTCAAAACATTTATCGCATCTTCCTTATAGCACGTCAGATCAACCTGTGTTTAAAATATTAATTACCCTTTTAGTTACAAATTATAAGAAAATCGCATTCATATTAATTAATATTCAACGACATTCGTTCATTTTGTGCGCAGATCTGTGCAAATTTTATTGAATTTAGAACTATTAGACAGACAAGAGACAGACAGTCAGACAGACACAGACAGAGACAGACAGACAGACAGACAGACAGACAGACAGACAGACAGACAGACAGACCGACAGACAGACAGACCGACAGACAGAGACAGACAGACAGACAGACAGACAGACAGACAGACAGACAGACAGACAGAGACAGACAGACAGAGACAGACAGACAGACAGTCAGTCAGAGAGACAGACAGACAGACAGGCAGAGAGACAGACAGACAGGCAGACAGACAGAGAGACAGAGACAGATAGACAGACAGACAGAGACAGAGGTAGACAGAGACAGTCTGAGACAGATAGATAGAGACAGAGACAGACAGACAGACAGACAGACAGACAGACAGACAGACAGACAGAGACAGACAGACAAATGGTCAATCAATCAAGCTTTCAGTATCAGAACTCACAAAGAGTAGATTTTGATTACACAATGTGTTATAGGATTAAATAAACAGAGGTTGTCTGGTATCAAGCTTCTATTTCGCTTAAGATCTTTTCGATCGCGTAGCGATCATCGTCAGAGCTGAAAATACATTAAGAGATATAATTATACATTCTACAGATTAATATATAAAAAAAAAAAACTTTTTATATATTAATCTGTAGAATGTATAATTATATCTCTTAATGTATTTTCAGCTCTGACGATGATCGCTACGCGATCGAAAAGATCTTAAGCGAAATAGAAGCTTGATACCAGACAACCTCTGTTTATTTAATTTGAATTAATAAGGTATCTACATTACCAAACCGTCTAATTAATGTTATAGGATGTAATTGACTACATAGAAGAACAGGATTTTTCCACACCTTCATTACTAGGGCTCCATAATACAAGATTTTCTTGAATTGGTTCTTCTGAATGGAGCATTGACATAAAGAAGAGTACTATGTTCGCTTGTTACACGTTGCTTTGAAACGATCAAAGTGATTGAGGCAGTGGCGTAGATTCAGTTGTGTCACCCAAGACAAAAAAATGGTACCACCCTTCCCCCATAAATTAAATATAAAATATCTATTACTGAATAGTTCATGCTTATTTAATAAAAATGTAAGTATATTTGCACATGGCATGTATTTAGAATACATTAAAAAACTGTAATTCAGAATTATTGAAATATATTTTTAAATAAATAATTTGAAATTAAGTAAAACTAGTAAAGTGCAGGTTTTTAATAAAAATATCATTTTTAAATAAATAATTATAATTATCTAATTCAAACTATAAAATTTTTTAATTGGTGTCACCCCTAAAATGATGTAACCTGGGGTTGACACCACCCCCTGCCTCCCCCTAACAATGCCACTGGGTTGAGGCAATCTTGGATGAAGGAGAGTAAGAAGCATAGGCTGTTGTGGAGGTTTCACTGACCAACACAACAAAATATCATTGAGACAGAGCAGAAGGGAAATGGAGAGCATGGGCCCTTAAAGAAGAAATGCATCTTATTTCCTATATTTGAAGGGATCAGTGCATGAAAGTGTTAACTCAATTTTTAGTTTTGTCATCAAAACGAGTTTTCTCTGAGTTTTGTATCAGTTGCTTTGCTACTTTTGATGAAAATCATGATATTTGTCATAAGAAAAAGAAATAATTTCCAGTAATATAAAAAAAAGTTCCATGCAAATTTACTAAATCTCGTGTATCTCCTTTGCCCATTAGTTAACACCTTCTTGCACTAAGCCCTTCATTTGTACACATTATTAGGATACGTAAGGAGGTCAGAGTTGGGCGAGGGTGATTGTAGACCCTACTTCTGTACAGACTTTAGGAGAAAAAGTTCAAAGTGAATTAACTTCAAGACAAAATATAGTAAATTTTGAGATGGTCATGTCATTAGACATAACATTTGCTTATTATTTTTAATTTTTTTAATGAATTTAATATTCTTTAAGTTAGGCACCACAATCTAACCACAGAAGTGGCATTCATAAATTTAAAAGATAAGGAATTCACTTGGAACTTAATGAATTATGCGAATTACATTCATATTATTTGATCTATTTCACCACTTTGGCACTATAATATACCACAACCTTCTCAATATTATTCATCTAATAAAACTTATTGAAAATAATGCAATGTTTTATCTTGAATTTGAAAAAGTTATGGAGGGGCCTTACATAGATTAGAGAACATAATTCTTTCACCAAGAAAGAGACAAGTCAAATGATAAAGTTGCTTTCCATTTACATTTAATTATTTAAATATGTCTTGAAATTTTACATAAAAAATACTCAATACTGAACTCTAGAATACAAACAAAAGAAGTTAAATTTTTATTGTGTATTTAAAACAATGTATACATATGGCCCATATGCACCATTAAAAACATACAGTAATGAAGTGAATAATGAAATTTACCTATTTCTTGACATCTTGTTCATTCATCACCATTTCTTTCAATCGGAATTTTTGTATTTTTCCCGACACTGTTTTTGGAAACTCACTAACAAATTTTATTATAAATGGAATCTTATAATGAGCAATCTGTAAAAGAAGAAATTTCTTAGATATCATGCTGGTTAGAATATTACAAAAAATTCAGTAAAATTCTTTAAGATAAATAAAAATTATTCAAAAATATTTAATAAAGTTTGGTACTTAATATAATTTTATTTTACTCTATATACTTTGTGTTTATCCGAATCTGAACAACTGAAAAAAGAAATTGTTTACTCTTGTTGAACGTCTCTTTATTTACATTTCAAAGGCATTAGTGTCTTCATTGTCAGGAAACTTAGTGCAAACTTCATTAGTTCAATAATGAAAACAAACAAATTTGAGTTTTGATAAACATGTGGAACAAATTAATAACATTAATATAAATGTTAATTTTGTCTGGAAAGAGAGAAAGAAAGAAAGGAAAAAAGATGAAGGAAAAAAAAGAAATTTCATATTTGTAACTTAGTTATTAGATTTTAAAAGGTTACAGTTTGGTTATGCGAGTTTTGAAATATAAGTATATTGGAAGCACATACTGTTCCTGATGAAAATTTAGCATGCAATCACCATACGAATTTCGAACAAAGGTTACACCAAATGCTTTTATGTTTTTCATCATATTTTCAAGAATAGAATGAGGTTTTGTTTTTTAATCCATGAGTATGCAATCTTTGACACTTATTGTCATTGGGCCATGAAGCCCATGAAGTCATAGGTCTATGAAGCCCATTTTTGCCTCTCCTTTCCTTTTCTTCAGTTGATATGTTGCCAGTTGAACCTCCATGGGCTTCACAGCCCAATGGCAAAGAGAGTCAAAGATTGCACCCTCATGGTTTACTTAACAAAATCTCATTCAATTTCTGGGAATATGACAAGAAATCTAAAAAAATTGGTGAAACATTTGTTCAAAGTTCTTGTGGATCTCATACCTTCTGAATAAGGAAGAAATTTTGTTCTTTAAATAGGCATTCATTTCATGATTGCATGCCAGATTTTCAATTGGAAAGGCTTTTGACACTTATCAGGGGTGAGCAGTATTTAAATACTTGGATTTGAAATGCATATTTTAAAAACATTTTGTATTTGAAAAACTGTATTTTTGAGATTTTTGGACATGCATTTTAGAGATGTATTTAAATACATAAAATAGGTGTATTTAAAAACAGAAATACTTAGAATACTTCAATTACTGATGAAGAAGATAATGAGGAGAGGATTGTTTGATTCTGCTAGTGAATGGACCTCCTTGAAACAAAAATAAAAGCTCCTTTCTTGAACTTAAATTCTCATTTTTCATCAATCTACATCATTAAAAATTCTGGATAATTGTTTGGCAATGAAAGAAATTGTTTATTCCTTAAACACTAGTTTATGTCCATCAGCGCCATTTCAACAACTGTTTTCCTTTGCGGGTTATATACATTTACCAATAAGGGTTTATTGTCTGGCGATTTGTTTAAAAAACTAGTCATTTTAAAAGGAAATTCCTTTTATTTGACTTAGACATATTTTTTATATTTTATATTTGAAAGTGTTTTTGTGAAAGTATAAGTGAAAGGGTTTTGTATTTAAAACTTTTTAGTTATTGTTCAGAAATTTATAACTATAATTAGTAATTTATATTAATTGCCAATATCGATATATTGTTGCAATAAAAAGTTATAATGCAAAATTACTATATTTACTGTATTTTGAGTATTGGAAGTAATTTTAAATACATATATATTTAGCCATTAAAAAGCTAATGTATTTTGAGAATGTACTTAAATACTTATCTACAAAGTATTTTTGCAAAGTATTTAAATACTTAATTTAAAGTATTTTGCCCAACCCTGACACTTATGTATTTGTATTTCAAAATACACATAACTAAATTGTAACCATTTAAAATCTAATGAATGAATTTCAATAATAATTTTTTTTTTTCCTTCTTCCCTTTTCCTTGCTTTCTTGCCATAAGAAAAGTTAAGGGGTAATAGTACAGACAAAATTAACATTTCTATTAATGTTATTAATTTAGTTCACGTGTTTATCAAAACTCAAATATACTTGTTTACTGCATTCATTAATTCACAGTATTAAAAGTTGCCTGATGATGATGATGATGTACCCATCTTAGAAACATTGTGAATAAACAAAACATACTACAAGAGTAATAAAGTGATTTTCTTCAGCTGTTCCAATCCTGATTGTTCCAAGTAAGTGGAAATTTACAAAAATAATTTAATTTTATTTCCTAACTCAGTAAATTAACCACTGAATAAATTCATTTGTTCATTGAAGGCATTCAAATGCAATAAATTACATTTGCTTACAAACAAATAAAAATTTTGTACAAAGAAATTTTTAAAATATTAACCTTTCCTTTGCAGAACTGTTGAATTGCTTCATCCCTAACAACAGCATTTTCCTTCAGTCGTAAACAAGCACATACTACCTCTCCCAGACGAGCATCAGGAATACCAAATACCTGTTAAAAGTGGAGTATTAGGGATACATTATAATTTATAAAAATGCAACAAAAATTGAGAATAAAATTATTTTACATCATAAAATGTATGTAATAATATGAACAGATGTAAATGTTTGATTACAAGATAATACATTAACATGATATGGTGATTAAGAGTACTCTCACTCCTGTACTCAAAGAATAACATAATATAGAAAAAGTGTGAAAGATTGGGAAATGATCATGGATAAGAAGAAACATAAGTGATATTAATTAACTAAAGGAATTATGAAGGGAACAGTTATGAAGGGAACTATTGAGAGCATCTAATGAAAATTTTAGTAATGCATGAGGAAATTGATGACACTCAAGAATATAAGGGAAAACAGAAGTAGTTAATCACCAAAGTCATCAGCAAAAACACAAGTATATATTTAAATTTTAAGAAAATATGAATGTTTGATATTTTAAGCATGCAGATTACTTTTCAGACCACTTCACATTTTTCTCATATTAATATGAATATTATTACCCATCATTCTGTATTATTTCTTACAGCGTCACTTTTCTTGAACATTATTTCTTACTTTTCACTAACATAGTAAAAATGTTAGTGAAATTTGTGTTAATGATACTTGTATCATGTTCCCTAACATGACAAAAATTTTAGTGAAAAATAAGATCAATGGCAAAAATTAAATCATAGCTATACTATAAATCACAATCAACATCAAGATTTCTTCTATTCTAGCATATGTAGACACAGTGGCGGATTAACTTGATGGCCGACTATAGGCTGAAGCCAAAATGCTGCCCTTCCTGACCCCTTGTGAAACACAATATTTACATAAAAATCAAATAGCTATTTAGTACTAAGTCCATGTGGGTGAATGAACATTAAAAATTATTTTACAAAAATAGTTATTTTTATCTAGAATAAAATTTTAATTTTATCAAATTTAATTATAAGATTATTTACAGAAGTGTATGTCTACATTTCTTGCTAGCAAAGTTTTCAGTTAAAGTGTTGTAATCTAAAGACAATGTTAAATTGGATTCAATACATAAAACGGCAAGATAATTTAATCAATCTTCTGACATAACTGAACGCAAATAATTTTTTAATCTGTTATATTTATGTTTATTAAAATTATTTAAGTATTGTATAAACATTTAGTATCCATAAATATCTATAAAATAAAAATAGCAGAATTTATTTTACCTGAAATTATGTCAGAATTATCATCTAAGTTTAATTCGCTTGGGTTCTTTAGGGGATCCACAGTAACATAAGTAGAACTTATCTAATAACAACGTATACAATAAATAAAAGGTTACCCAATTAATAAATTTAAAAATAGTCTATTTGTATATATAATTTTTCAAATTCATGCTTGTAATTCTACTACTATACCGAATTGCTGTCGATTGGTGTAACATTTTTCTTAAAAAATGAATCTCATTTTGGTGTTTTTTTTTAACTTCTTCTTCTCGATATTGCTTTTCACGAGCTCATTTCCGATATTCAGAACCACTGTGTCTAATTCTTCCGTCACTAATTTTTATAACTAAAGGTTATGAAAAAAGAGTTAAAATAGAAACCACCATAATATTCTCCGATTAATAATTCGGTGTACTTGACAGCTGGTGGGAGGGGTACGCGGCGTTGCCAAACCCTTGCACTGCTTTTTGTAAACTGGCTTTGAGGTGAATCCTAAAAAAATATGTTATGTGAGAAGAACTTAAATCAATGCATATAAAAAGTTACTATAAAACATTAAAAAACGACTTTCTAAAATAAAATTTGCTGCCCCTAAAAATTTGCTGCCCTAGGCTACAGCCTATGTTGCCTAGCGGGTAATCTGCCACTGTGTAGACAAGTAGGTAAGAGTAACAATAAATATAAACGTATCTCAATCCTCTATAAAATTTACATTCTTTATATAAATTCCATTGTTATATTAGAATTATACTCCAAGTGCTAGTATATGGCCATGTTCTGTAATCATGATGAATGTATGTAATAAAGAAACAAAACGATGAACAATTTCCTTCATTCCCTTTCAAATAATCAACTCTTTATTTTTGAAAAATCATTATTTAATTTATTTATCTACTTTACATGTCAAATCTAGACTAGCACTCTTTTTGGAATAAAATATAACTAAATGAAACAAATTGATCTTCCAATCACCATCAACACAAATTAACATACTCCATTTTTTAAACCTAATATAAAATGATAAAATATAACTGAGCTATAGTGTCTTAGGCTTTTGATAAGAACGAAGAACCATTAAAAATCAATTCTCTATCACACTCACATTTCAAGCATGAGTGCCCTACACCCTCAGATCTTAGAACCCCTTTCTTTTGCCACAGGAATAAAGTATATGCTATATAGTGCATCGTTTAGAGAAACCGATTGCTTAAATAAAGCATATAGGCCCTAGTTACACACTGATTTTAAGTAGAGCCTATCACAACTAAACAGAAGATACAGTTAATATTTAAAACATTCATTTTACATTTCTAGTATATTTCAAAATTAATGGTAGAAATGAACTTGTAATCAGAAATTCAGTGTTAATTAATTGGGCAATAATTTCACATAACAAATGAACAATTTTAAAATATGTTCATGAAAATACATATTTACTATTGTTTATTCGTAGTTACTTTAGTTTGTAGTGTTCTTTAGTAGGAAAATTTTACTTTCTCAGAGACTTATTTTTGTTGACCTTGCTTTTCAATTCAATAATAGTAATATCTGAGACCTTTGTGAGTGATATACTGAGAATTTGCTTCCTACTTTTCACCAATTTCTTTAAGATATATCAGTTCCTATTCCCTTCCAATGTCAAGTGCTAAACCATTCAGCCTCTTTTCCCCAAAATTGATATTCCCCAATCAATTCAGAAACTAGAGGTGCTCTGAGTTCAAAACAGATACTATATTCATTTCTGGGGACACTTTACATGAAGCCTCAAAAGTGTTTTCAAATTTTTCTCAAAAATGGCTTCAAATTTTTTGATTACATGTTGTTCTTGTAAAGCATAAAGGATATTAAAGAGAATGGGGTAGATCTCACTCTTACTGAAATCCCTGATTTTTCAAAAATTGCAAAAGTTCAATTTTGTTTGTCTTCCTATAACTGTAATATTAAAGAATATTAAAGAAAGATAATTTTTCCTTCATGAAATCTGTTATTTAAGAATAGATTCTGAAATATGATCAGTACACTTTTCAAGAATAGTTTCAGGGTATATTTAAGTGGAATGTATGTCAATTTTATTCTTTTTATTTTTGTTTAATGCTTTTTTCTATAAAACAGCAGCAATTTTTTTTTTTAATTCGGTTCCAGGGCTCCTAAGGAATGTATTAAAAGATTACGTATTTAATATACGTGTATATTATGTATATGTATTAAAATTTAGGGGCTAGTTTCATTTCCGGTGAAATTGTAAAAATTAAAAATTTAAACTACAGATTTGAAGATGGAGATTGTTGTCTTAAATAAAGTCTGTTTTAAAAAAATCAGCTCTTTAAAAAGGTCATTTACAACTTTTTGAAAAAGCGAATAGTTTTTATTAGAACTTAATGCAATACACAACTAGTGGTGCCACAACAGAAGGTACTTTCTTGCTTTATTTGTAAATAGGTTATTTTTGAAAATTTAATTTTAAACGAAAATTAGACCTGCACCCTCCTTTTAAGGATTTCTTGTACTACCCGTGTAAAAGAATTGGAGAAAAAATTTGGAACGATATTTTGATTTTTTTTCTAGCCTTTATGAAGGTACTTCTAAGAAGAGTAAGATACGTAATCGTGCACCGGAAAACGGCGAATTTTCGGCAGAAAAATTCTTATTACCGGGCCCTGGTAACAAAGAACGGGATAAATCCATTTGATAAATTTAGAAAGAAATCTTTTAACTCGTGGTGTAGCCAGAATCCATGTTTTGTGAGTCTTTGATACCGAAAAATCGATTGACGGCAAAACGTCTGTTCGTCCGTCTGTGGTCAATGCTAGCGCCCAAACTATTTGGCCTATTTCTTCAAAATTGATATTCTCCAATGGATCTTAATGAACTTGAGGTTTCGTAGTTTCAAACTGATATTTTGATTTTTGAGAGTACTCTTCATTCAGTCTTAAAAGAATTTTCAAAATCCTCTTAAAATTGAAACCAAATTTTTTACCAAACATTGGCTCCTAATGGCGTAAAGCAGGCTTGGAGAATGGGGCAGGTCTCACGTTCCTTGATATCCAAGTTTTTTTGAAAATTGCGTAAGTGCAATTTTTTGAAGCGCCTTCATACAACTATAATATAGAAGATAGAGATTTTTCCCTAACGAAATCTGGTCATTCAAGACGGATCTTCAAATAAGTTTAGGTTCAATTTTTTGAAAATATGAGTAGTTTCCGTCTAATTTAGCGCAAAATATAGGCAAGTAAAAAAATAATGTTTTTTCTCGAAAACTGCGTAAATGTTTCCTTTAAATTTTCTCATCATATGTAAAAAGGGACGGTAAAAAAATGTGGTGGCAGACTTATTTTAGGTTATCTTTCATTTTTTTCGAAAATTGGAAAAAGTTAAAATTTCAAAATTACAAAATTAAAAAATGAGATTTTTGCCTAAGACAAAGTCTGTTGTAAAAAATCAGCTCTTTAAGTTCATGTACAATTTATTGAAAAAATGACTAAATTTTGCCTAATTTGCATCTGAAATTTAAGCAATTAAAAGAAAATTTTAACCTCATATGTAACACGTAATTTTCGCAAATATGGAGAGTTCGCCAAAAGTGGGACTAGCACATTTTTACTTCGTCTTTACGAAGTTACTTCTCAAGAAGAGAAAATTATGTAATCATGCACAGAAAAACGGCGAATTTTCGGCAGAAAAATACCTATTTTCGGGTCCTGGTAACGAAAAAGTGGGCAAATCCAGTTGCTAATAAATTTAGAAAAACTAGTGGTGCTACAGAATGGCACAAACTTTCTCGCACGAATTAGTTTTCTAATCTCTTTAGTCTGGACTAGCTTTTCGGATACGCCTTATTCTGTTCCCAGCTGCCTTCTATTGTCGCTCAAAGGAAATTTTTTCACATTTTCTCAATTTTTCGGCTCTCTTATAGTAGAACAAACAATTTCGTCTCTAAGAATAGTATAA